>CM075942.1:28365742-28702796 GCA_038030265.1 Corythucha ciliata | reverse complement strand
TTTTTGTGAACGAAAGGGCTAAACCTGTGAAATGTGTTTGTTAAAGTGCGAAATTGGGGTTGAAAGCTGTGAAATTTGCAGATTCTACCCATCGACGTTAACAGGAGGCAGAGGAGAGGGGAGATCTTGAGCTCAGTGCTAATGCTAAGCCCTCTTAACATGTTAGCCTAACTCCACCCATGGAGCCTTGCATTCCAGTTCGAAAAGGTAAACTATCCTGTGCGTCCTTACATAACTTGACGTTAACTTTCTTAATGATGACTTGAATTTGTAAACAGACCTGGATAAGATGGTAGTATACGTGATATCTCATGGGTGATCTTTCGTCCAGGCTTTGAAACAACAGCCAAAGCACTCTCAAAGTTATATTCCCGAGCTTGAAGGGAAAGACAAAATTTGTAATGAAACTGCTAGGACGAATTGACAAAAAGCAAAGCAAACAAGCTCACCTTAGTTCCCTTGGCCTTCGAGAGTTTCTCGGAAAAGGCCAAGATGAGATTTTCGACGCGATCCAATGGAAGTACGACCAATATGGACACAACGGAATTCAACACAGACTCAATCTCCACGTCACTTCCGTGATTGAAGCAAGCGTCACACACGCTGATAATCTTGTGAAGATCATCCTCGATGCCTGAGCTCAGAAATTCAATCAAATAGCGACAAGCTAAAAATGTCATCGAGGAATGATGGTCTTACCCTTGGGGCTTTTCTCTTCGGTGATTTCAGCTCCAAGCGACTTGAAGTATGCCCTAAGCTCGAGGGCTTGTTCCTCTGCCGTGAGATCCGTAAAAACCTGAGGTACGTTCATTTTTTTCCGCCTTTCGTGAAATTTTTGAACAAAACTTCGATGACTGCAGCTAATGGAAGAAAAACACCGACCACGAGGTATTCGATGGTTACATTTCCCTTGTCAAGAAATAGGTGGGGGGAGCGGGCCTCATTATCATAACGTTTTGAAAGTGGTTGGCCCCTTTTCTTATTTTTGTTTTAGATTGCAGCCAAAGATGCATTGATTTGGTAATTAAGTCGCCTAAACGAATAATTTTATTTATTTCCGCTCCACAAGTGCACAACCAGGGAAATCGATTGGATCTTGAACAGATAAACTTTTTGCTTTTTTAAAATCTGATAAGCCGCAGCTGTTTGCAGAGACCCTTCACGGCCTCTGACTGAATCGGGTGATCACACAAATTCCTAATTTCACTCCTCACGTTTTTTTTCTTTTTTTACGGTTAATAAGGGAAGAGTAGGACCAATTTCCATTCGAGTAACTTTGTTTTTCCTCCATATCAGGCAGCGCAGAATGCACGGACCCTTACTCAAGACTGTCAGTTTGGCAATCAAGGTTAGCTATTTTCTGTGAAAACCTTTATCTAATTTTTACTTGGACGGTGGAAAATTGTGTGCATTTTCTTGCAGCAAACTGGCTGTGTATCACATCATGCCAAACCTTCGTCTTATTTCCTGCTCAAAAGAGCATATTCGAACGGCAGTCAAGAGGCCGACATTGTGGTGATAGGAAGCGGACCCGGCGGATATGTAGCTGCGATCAAAGCCGCACAGCTCGGAATGAAAGTATTTAAAACCCAGTTAATTATACGTTGCAATTCAATTCAATAATTTGAGTTTGGACTATTCGTAGACTGTGTGCGTTGAGAAAGATCCTACTCTCGGCGGAACTTGTTTAAACGTTGGATGCATTCCGTCAAAAGCTCTTCTTAACAACTCGCATTATTACCACATGGCTCAGCATGACTTCAAAAACCGAGGAATTGATGGTAAGGATAATATATTAATTATTCCTTCTACAGACCAGCGTTAAGCCACACGGTCTCACTGAACTTTCCAGTCTCTGGTGTTAGTCTGAACTTGGAGGAGATGATGAAGGCTAAATCCTCTTCGGTCAGCGCATTGACTGGAGGTATTGTCCATTTATTCAAAGCCAACAATGTGGCCCTTGTGAAAGGTCACGGTAAAATCACCGGTGCCAACGAAGTGACCGCTTTGAAAGAGGACGGAAGCACGGAAAAAATTAACACTAAAAACATTCTAATAGCGACCGGGTCTGAAGTCACTCCATTCCCTGGAATCGAGGTGCGTCATAATATTGTTTTACACCATGAAAAAACGTGTAGATTCAGCTTTGAATATCTGTTCAAAAATGACAGATTGACGAAGAGTCGATAGTATCATCAACGGGAGCTCTGTCGTTAAAAAGAGTTCCTGAGAGGCTCGTTGTCATCGGCGCAGGAGTCATTGGCCTTGAACTTGGCTCGGTATGGGGGCGACTCGGTTCGAAAGTGACGGCCGTTGAATTTATGACAAGCATAGGTGGAATGGGTATCGACGCGGAAGTTTCCAAAAACTTTCAAAGGACCCTTCAAAAACAGGGCATGCAATTCAAATTGGGCACCAAAGTGACTGGTGCCCAAAAGAAGGGTGGCGTGATTTCAATAAGCGTTGAGAATGTTAAAGATCCTTCGAAAAAAGAAGAAGTGAGTTAAGAATGAACCCACGGTAAATTAATCATGTCTTGACAGCTTGAATGTTCCATAGCTGGAAGCGGAAGTATTGTTGGTATGCGTTGGACGTCGTCCTTACACGGTTAACCTTGGACTGGAAGAAATGGGAATTGAGCGAGACGAAAAAGGAAGAATCCCAGTGAATGGAAAATTTCAAACTGTCATCCCCAAGTAAGCGGTCAATACGTTATGTGAACCACTGGCCTTTTCTTACTAACACTCGGGCCAACAGCATTTACGCAATCGGTGACTGCATTCACGGTCCTATGCTGGCTCACAAAGCTGAAGACGAGGGCATTGTTTGTGTAGAAGGGATAAGCGGAGGTCCTGTTCATATAGATTACAACTGCGTCCCATCAGTCATTTACACTCATCCAGAAGTTGCCTGGGTTGGCAAAAACGAGGAAGACTTGAAACGAGATGTAAGTAATTCTTTCCTACTACGAAAACAGTTGTAAAATGACATTATTTGCTGACAGGGAGTAGCCTATAAAATCGGTAAATTTCCCTTCGCCGCCAATTCGAGAGCGAAAACGAACAATGAAACAGATGGATTTGTCAAAGTCCTGGCTGATAAACATACGGACGCGATTCTTGGTGTTCACATTATTGGTCCCGGCGCCGGGGAATTGATTGCTGAGGCAGTGCTGGGCCTGGAGTACGGCGCATCGGCCGAAGATATCGCAAGGACATGTCACGCCCATCCCGTAAGTTATGGTTACATAATCTTTCCGTCAGGTCTCGTCGAACATACTTAATTGTTTCAGACATGCTCGGAAGCCATTAGAGAAGCACATCTAGCCGCGTACTGCGGCAAAGCCATCAACTTTGGTTAAAAATTCAAATTACTTAATTTTTATAATTATCGAAAATCGGACTAGACAATTAAGCATTTACCGGAATAGTCAAAGACAAGTTTCCACTTTGAAGTAGTTAATTCTATTGAACGATTTAGTTCCTGTACATAATTACGATTTTTTCCCGAAAAGAAAGAAAATGGTGCAAATACAACGTAATTCAATCTCTAAGGTTTCCCCTCTCATCATGATGAACATCGGTTAAATATAGTTTTTAACCTAAAACAGATCTAACACGCGTTAAAAATTGTAAATAAATTCCTGTTTTAATTATTCTCTCTTTGCAACGTTCAAGGCGTACAAACTTATCCCTTTGAATAATGCCTATTTGTCAGCATGAGAGCTACTTCGTGGACGTGAACACGCACCATCATCTTGATTGTATTTTCACCAGTCCAATAGCTTGCGACAATAGGAAAAAGTCAAAATGATTCAGGCTGCTTTGGCAAGCCTTAAGGCCTCAAGAGGACAAGCTCTATGCTATGCGTCTGTGGAGCCTATGCAACCTATCAAAATGCTTCATTTTTCGAGGGAATGAATTTTTTCGGTAGCATAGACACCACAGATGAACGTGAACGAAGTCTGAAATTTACCATGTGGCATCTATACGACAGCTCACAGGACAAGCGGCCTGCTAGCTGTTGAAGCAAGTTCATCATCAAGAAATCATTCATATTTTGTCAACGTGAGTTTTCATATGACGGACCAAATGCTGTCTTTCTTTACAAAAATAGTTACAAAGTCCACAACTGTATGGCTTTTCTTTTCTGTGAGTTCTCGAGTGCTTTTCCAAATTGAAACTTGATGTCGTCGAGTAGTCACATTTGGAGCAAACAAACGGCCTGCAGTCAATGTGAGCCCGAACGTGCCGTATAAGATGACTTTTATAAATGGTTGAATAGTTGCAATGATGGCATTTATGAGTTTTGGGCATGGCTCCAGAAGACTCGTCGTGAGACCTTTTGTGCTTGATCAAATTACCGTTATCATTGCAAGTATAGTTACATAACTCGCAGGCAAAAGGCTTTTCGTCACTGTGCTGAGTCGCCTTGTGTCGCTTCAGGTGACTCCGACGAACTGCCCTGTAGCGACACTGATCGCAAGCGAATGGGCGTTCGCCCGTATGAATTTTGACATGTTTGTAGAGGCTGCTACTGTCGCTGGACGAAAACTGGCATGCGGAGCACCGAAACGGACGCTCGCCCGTATGAATTCGAGCGTGTTGATCGACGAAATACTTTCTGGCCGATGCATAGTCACACCAATCACACTTGAACCTCCTCTTTTCAATATTTTTATCTTCTTCACCAATGTCATCGGACGATTCTGCGATATTCTGCAGAAACGCATCGAACCCGAATAGATCGCGACCGCTATTATCTGCATCGGCGATCGACCTGACGAATACGAAAAGAGACTGATTACTCACTCAAGCCAAAGGTGGATCAGTAGGAATAACGCCAAGACTTACATGTCATTTCACATCAGTCACATTCCAACAATAATGCAGTGTATCTGTGTATAAAGCTAAGTGCGGCGTAACTTTTCCATTTGTGTTATTCTTCAGTGATTCAAACTAAAAAGCGCACAAGTGTTAATTTGATAAGAACAGATTTTAAATCGTGCAGGATATGAGTCTTTCTCAGACAGCGGAAGGAGCATTAAGCGCCACAAAGGCAAATTCGAAAAGCGGGTGATTCAGGAGGAGATGCATAATTATGTTATTCGCAATGGCCGAATTCGCCCACTGCCCGAAAAATTTACCCACAACGCGTTATGGGCAGTGTGAAATGCTCACAATAACGCGTCGTGGGTAATTTGTTTCGCCCAGTGGGCGGAATGGAATACCCATAACGCGTTCTGGGTAACTCATTTTACTCAATAGCCGAAATAAAGGTTAGGACAGGAAATTTCGCGTCGTGGGTCTTCCGATTTTACCCACAACGCGTTCTGGCTACTTCGATTTACCCGCAACGCGTTGTGCACATTTCGAATTACTCACAACGCAGAGTCAGATGTGTCTGAACTCCCATTACACTTTTATTGCTGGACAGCAAAGTTATATAGAAAACTTTCTATATATACTTTTCTATATAACTTTGCTGGACAGTTATCAAATGAAAAGGAATGATAATTAAACACGATTATGATTGAATGAAAAAAATATCCTAGCAAAAAGGAAATTAAAAAGAAATGACAGTAGCGAAACATAGAACGAGGAAGAAATACGTATACTCAAAGAGGCAAACTTTATTTATTCACGCATGATACGCTCCCGTGGCATTTACCACGAGAACCCTCGAGACGCCCATAACAAACTCAAACTGTAAGTTACCGCTGTCTAATCAGGCAAGACACAGAAGCCGGGTTAAAATCGCTATGTGGGTAATTCGAAATACGCACAACGCGTTGTGGGTAAAATCGGAAGACCCACGACGCGAAATAAACTCACCCTAACCTTTATTTCGGCTATTGAGTAAAAAGTATTATTAAGTATTAAGTATTGAGTAAAGTATTTCATTCCACACAGTGGGCGAATAAAATTACTCACGACGCGTTGTGAGCATTTCGCACTGCCCATAACGCGTTGTGGGTAAATTTTTCGGGCGATGGGCGAATTCGGCCATTGCGAATAATAGGTACGTATACTGAAGTATGTTGTAGTACTAAGTATTTGCTATGTGAAGTAAAAGCCAAACACCATAGTAATTGCGACCAAAAAGCGTTCCTTGTTCTGAGACGCGTACAATTGTGTTTTTTCAGCGACTGGCTACTTTTTCTCCAAAAACTAAATTTCACGGCCCAACGGCTGAGCTTGGAACAAAACGGTTGACGTTTATGAAAATAGCACAAAATTTCACTTCAGAAAACAGTGTTCTGCATCACTGTAAACGCACCCAAGTATTTTTTACGATTTTCCACAATAAATGAAGAACGTTACTTTTTTGAAATTTCTTCTTTATTTCAGTGACGATTTCTGCCAAATTTACAAATGCTTCCAATATCGTCAGAATATCAGAAAAACATGTCTGTATTGGGAGCTTTCCAGTGACCTCCTCAAAATTGAAGTTGGTCCAGTTTTGAGAGAGATACATATGTCACACAAAATCCGAAAAAACAAGGTGTAAAATGTCTTCATGTGCCTGAAGCGTACCATTGTGCTTCACAAAAGGCGAATATTGCTTGGAATTCAGTCCAAAAATGTCACTTTAACGCAAATTAAACGACGAATTCCCCTCCCCCCTCCAACTTTTTTCGGTTTCGAAAAATATGGTGGGGGGCCGACTTTTAATTTTTTCGCTAAAGTGCGATATTATCGGATTGAATTCCAAGCAATAATTGGCTTTCGTAAGTCACGCAAGGACACTCTTTTACTGGGGCAAACTTGCTGATAGCAAGTTTACACGTACAGATCTACAATATTTTATTACGCAAGGTGACATTTTTTTCTTCTCACATTTTACTTGTGACTCAATTATTCATATTTCATCTTCTTAGGCCCGATTTCAGCAACTTCTTAAACCAAGATCAACAACTAATCACAGTTACAATGTAAACACTTGTATCAAAATTCATTTGGGTCGCTATTAGCAACTAATCACGATCAACTTTAAACGAGATCAATTTTGTTGGTGAAAATGGGCCTTAGTCAATAATTTAATCTCCCCTCCCCTACGAAAGAGACCCTCACCCCAGACTCATATGAGTGCGCCTACTGCCTATGTAGTTATTCTAAAGGGGGGGGGGGGCAATTTCAGGAATCGATGTTAAATTATTAATCAAGAAGATAAAAGATAAATAATTAAGTCAAAAAATTAAAAAAGTAAGAAAATATAGTTCATTCATTCGGTTATACATATAACGGTACAGAAAAAATGCTTCAATCCCACGTTTTCTGACTGGGATTTTTCGAGTTCTTTACTTATATCTCAACGGAAAAATACTGTAAGTGTAAACCTTTTACACATCACATCCAATCTACACTTGTGTAGAGTGAGTCATTTACGTACCGCAGACCGCTTTACAGACGAAGTGCGTATACTCATCGGCCTTAACTTTTTTTATGAACAAAATATAAATATTAATAATTTCCAATATTTCTACCAGTTTAAAAGATCTGTTATAAGTTTATGATTTAATGTTTCAGTGCAGTCTAACTAATCTTATATACTTATTACTTTACTAATACTAAACTTTAAGTCATTCTTAGAATGTGCGTATTCAGCCCATAATTCCCCAAAGAAACTCTAAAACTGAATCACTAGAGAAGTTTCTATGTAACCATACTGCAAAGTATATGAAACGTACCTGTGCTAATTGGGTGACCTCATATCATGAGGGGATAATAATTATTATTTTTGGCCCTCGAAACTGATTACTATTCAGGCCCGGGTCGACCACACGTGTTTAAAGTTCCGTTCAAAACTAATTGTAAGCTTAGCTTAGGTTCTTACACCCCAATCAAAAAATAGCATTTTGAATACAAAATCGTTTAAACCCTTAGCAACGCTTAAGCCCCGTGCACAAGCTCTATGTTATGTGTCTGCAGTGGAGTCTACGAAACCTATGAAAATGCTTCATTTTCGAGGGAATAAATTTGTTTCGTTGCATAGACTCTACACAACGCAAACATAGAGCTTGTGAACGGGCCTTTATACGTTTGTACGTTGTCGACCTAACCCTTAGCCTAAAAAACCTTTTTTCCCCTTTTGGTCCTGAACTACCACTTTTTGTAAATTTCAGCCGCGAACTTTGCCCCATGAACAACGCGTTAGCGGTTTTTATACATTGTAGCCGCGTAAAAGGGCCACCATAAACCGTGAATTCGCAAATGTATCTCAATTTTAGCCTCGCACGAGGGTCAAATAATGCATTCTCTTTTCCGTGATGGATTGGCTCCTTATGGTCTCGTGTGCATGCAGGGGCCTCACGACCATCACTTATTCAAACTGGCGCCCCGCATGTAATGGTGGCTCTAACTTATCAATCATAACTAATCATTTTTTATATCAATCCAGAACCGATTTGAGGAGTCGACCGGCGTTTCTTGGAAATTCCGGTGATGGGGGGAGGTGCTGACAAATTCAGCTTGGCTGTGGTGATGGAGTCGAGGGGCTTTGTCCCAGCAAGATCGCTGCAATTTAACCGAACCTATATGAATTTGAATTTTTGGTTTACATTTTCAGGAACAATTAGCTGACAACGAAATAGGAATACCTATCTTTTTTGAAGGAAAAGATACCTAAATTCTTTCGAAGCCTTCCATAGGCAAATAATCAATCACATTGAAAAGCAAAACTGAGGAAAAAGTATGAAGCCCGTCACACCCGTTTTCACCCTTTTTAATGAACTCATTCTCCCCTTATTTCTAAGTTCACGTACTTTTGAAAAGATGAAACGATAATAATATGGAAAACAAGGAAGAAATAACGTCTGAAATAGTTAAAATTCAGGCGGAAAAATTATCGAAAATTGATTACTTGAGGCAGAGGATAAAATTCCCGAATCTAATCGAAAAAGCCCTGTTGAAAAGGCCTAATTAACACCAACCGAGTAGCTCGGCCTAGTGGCTAGGCCGAGTACTGGACCGTGACTGGGTAGAGGCAAAATCACATGTTCGGTAGGGCCGAGAACTGTCTGAGAGGTGGTTATACTGGGTTTTACTCCTGTCTCGGCCCAGCACTTGCTATCGTGACCACCCAGGCGAGATACATCACCCTCTATACTTAGCGACCTTACCCAAATTACCAGCGGCGTGGTTCCCTTTTTATCTCTTCCCGAAACGCTGCTTGAAGAAAAACGCACCCTCGCCACAAACTATCGGATCCCCTCTTTTGATTGAAAATGATGTGTTTTAATAACTGTTTAATGTTAAAACAGAAATAAGCCAAGGGCAATAAGACCCTGCATAAATGTATCCCCGCCTGGGGGGCAAGTAAGAAGAGGCGTTATAATTTTAACACCGCGTTGTCCTGTCACAATTAAAATGTTTGCCACGTGAATACCACCCGTGTTATTTCATATAACACCCCTTCGTACTTCAGCCCCTGATGTGTATATATAGCCCCACGATATAGGACATAAGGCTTCTTTCAATTTTTAACAAATAATGTAAGGGCTTCTCGCCCGAAGGTTGAATGTAGGGACTATCAGTTGCCTAATGTTGACTTCATGAGAATGAAGATTCAGGGGCTGAAGTACGAAGGGGTGTTATATGAAATAACACGGGTGGTATCCACATGGCAACCATTTCAATTGTGATAGGATAACGCCACGTTAAAATTATAACACTCCTTCGTACTTGCCCCCCTGTACTCTCGTAGCTTAAATCAATTCGTTGCGACTAAGTAAAGATATTCGTAAATCGAGTCTTTTTGAAAATGCCCCCTGCGGCTGCGCCGACCAGCGCCCACATGCCACAAATGAAGATCGCTGATATTGTCTGGAACATTCTTCGAATCCGTAGAACGCATTGGTTCACAATGAGACAGAGGACCATCAGTGACAGGGACAATGGTGACCAGACTTCCTGCTTTCCCTGGACATGTTTTACTTTTCAGTGTGTCCGGGGACGCCCGGGCTCATTTTTTAAATGTCCGGGGAAAGGTCAAAATTGTCCTCTTTTTTGTCCGACTTTTCTTTCCTAACATGTTACGTCCGTTTGTCAGGTGGGTCAAACCTATACAACCTCTGTGGCCATCGAGGTCCGGTGCAATAGAACTAGCCACCCTCTATGCCATTTACAGGCTGTTGGTCGGTTAGTCAAACTGGGGGTGGTGAGAGGGCTGTAGAATAGATCACGTCCATCGGCTCTGCTGGAGGCAGCTGGTAACACGTTATGTTGGGGTGGCTATCAGGCGAGGCTGCCAGGCAGGCGAGGGGCCATGACAGAGTATATCGGCCATAGAGATAATATAACTAGAGCTTGAATTGTCTGTTGCGCAGCGGTCCATGATTGACGTCACCAAGAGCTTGAGTTAGCTCCGAAAATCACTTGCTATTGGTTGAAGAAGTACCTGTGGGGATGTGGATGGTGTGAAGGGGGACTTTTTGAAACCCCACCTTTTGAGACAGCCAATGGGAAGAGACCTACGGAGCCACAACGATATCCGGATGACGTTAATCCTCGCCCCAGTTTATAATTGTTTGCGCATTCAATGCCCCCTCTAGTAGTTATATTATCTCTATGATATCGGCCCTGAGCCCCCAGTAGGCGTGGCTAGGGATATAGGAACGGGTGAAATTCGAAAATGGACGAGGGCTGTGTGGGCGGCAGAGGCCCATAGTAGACAGGCAAAAGAGGGGATAAAGAAATACGAGGACAAAACAATGAAGTGGTTGTAGGGGTTGGGAAAGATACAAGCCAGAACGATAGTAGGGGTGTACACAGGTCACTTCGCGGTGCTGAAACACTTACACACGATGGCACTGATAGCGGACCCTACTTGCGAGAGGTGTGGACAGCAGGAGGAGTCAATACATGAAACATGTTCTTTGCGACTGTGATAGATTCGCGGCAGCAAGAATGACAATATTCGGAACGGATAGGCTGGCCGAACTAGAATTCTCCAGGGCTCAGGGGGTCCGGGAACTGGGGTTTCAAGGGAGGGTAAGCGATTTTGAAGAGAAAAATCATAATTGTTTCTAAAAAATGGTAATTTCTGACGAAAAATCGCCAATCAACTAAGAAAAAGCTTACGACTATTTTTGAAAAAGACACTTATTCGAAGATGTTTTCCTGAATCACGAGACGTCCATACACTCAAATTTAGCGTGGACAAACGAGGCTAACTTTTTTGAAAAAATTAAAATCCCCGATTTGAGCTGCATTTGATGCCACATAAAATAGTTAATGTCTGTCGAAAGTGGTTAATCTTGACAGGAAATAGTGTGCTCTTTCCGAATCCATCACGAAAAGTTGAAAAAATTCAAATTGGCTGCGAGTTTCTCGCTGTTAGTTAATAAAAGTGACGTTAGCCTTAAAAATCTTTAGAAAAATAATATCTCGAAGAGTTTTGATTTTCGGAACATGGTGTATATGGTGATTTCGGTCGCAAATGAAGTCTATTTTCACCCAATTTTTTGTCACACTTATCCCCTCCCACTCTGTATATTGTATAACGCTGACGTAAAATGATTTCAAGAGTTTTTCTTTAAGTAGGGATTTTTTTTATTTAGCTTCCCAAACTAAAGCGAGATATTTTTGTTCCCAGGCCCGGAGACTCCGGGCGAAAACCGGAGATCTGCGGCAACCCTTACCGGGTCGATCCAGTAATGCAGTGTATGATATAAATTATAAATTCCTATTTAAGTATGAATAGGAATATGGTGGCGTTTTATAAACACAAAGTGGCTGTTTAGGCGATATAGTACGAATACGGCTCTCTCTCTTATTCGTAACTCACATCATCGAATGATTGGGTTTAACCCGACATAAATATAATTACTGTCTCAAAATTTTTCTCCGATGGCGATAGCGATAACTTGCTGAACAGGATGCTGATCGAGGAATGGTGACGATCCATGCATCCGGACGATCCTTGTGGCGACTTCTTCGACGATGTGCGAAGACCATCTTCCTGAAGCAGTGATGACCTCGACCATCTTTAAGCAGGAGTGAACCAATGACAGTCTTCAAATTGGTGTGATGTGGATCAGGATCTGCGATGTAAAGTAATTTACATCATTTGTTGATTGGTTTGGCTTGGAGAGGTTGGAGCATACTCATACTGCATGTGCTGAAGGCGTCGGTAGATAGCGTACGACAATACTAGCAATTGGGAATTCAAGCTATCACTTGGAGCGCTGCCGTCTGATAATGAAAAGAGTACTCCTTGGTAGAATTCCTACTGATTTCAATGACAGTGCCGGGTGTTTTAATTAAATTCGTGGTTTTAAATGTTGATTGAGAGCTCGAAATGAATGAATTTATGTTCTTTGGGTGGAATACTGTATTGCGGGTCTACACAAGTCAATTTTACGAGTGGCCGTATGATGAAAAAAATCTAAGCTTCCAAAAAGAAATGCCTCGGTGGGAATTCCCTCTCCTGAAAAACACCGGCAGCACCAACAAAACAGAAGGTACATCTGTTTTTTATTCAAATGCGTTGAACTTCCTTAACCAGAGGACTTCAAAGGCGGCTTCGATAGCCACTGATGGAATGGGAAACATCCTTTATTCTGATAAAAGGGGTGTAAATAATGAACCTCAGGGAAGCTTGGCTTGGTCACATTTCTGTTCTGTAGCATTCCCTACTCATTAATGGTCTGGTAATTTGTTCGTTTTGTGATTGTATTGTTACTCGGAAAAAATGCGCTTAAGGAGGAACTGCAGTGATGATTCCTTAACTCCCTCACTTCATCACTCGTCTACTACTCGGCATACACTTCCTCACCTTATTTCTGCACCAAAACCGGGCTCGTTTTAATCTTCAGGAAATTCCGCATATGCAGTAGTTTTCCTTTTTTCAAATAAGTCGAAGGAATATGAGCGCGAAATTACAAGGTAAAAGTTCAAGGTAAATTTAAAGTAACTTCTGGGATGAAATTTGAAAAACGGTTCAAATGGTCTCAACGGTTCCTTGACTCAACGAACGTTCATAAATACGGAACCTTTTTTTTTTTTTTTTTTTTTTTTTTTTTTTTTTTTTTTTTTTTTAAATCAAAGTGGCCATTTTTAAAAAAATTAACAGATGTTCCAAGCCCGAAATTGTCTGTTTGCAGACAGATTGAACATATTTTTTGAACAAAAAACTTACTCGTGTAAAGGGGCCCGTACACGATCATCCTGGTTGTCAACTTATAGTCGGATCGGTGAAAGAATGTGCATGAAATTACCCTCTCTCTTTTCCCTAACCCCACATGACTTACCGCTACCACGCCATCACCTGAGAGAAGCCTCTCCTATTTTATCGGTAAAACTCTCTGTTATTGGTTGCAGTTGTTTGATAAAAGTGGAGAAGTAGAGGACCACGTTAAGAGAGGGAAAAATCGGGCTTATGGCCTCCCACCACTCATGCACATTCTTTCGCTGATCCGAGTATAGTTTACAACATTGCGTGTTGACAACAAAGTTTACTGTCTGTGGGGAAGTTGGTGGCTGACATTTTGAAACAACTTCCCCACGGGGACAGTCAACTTGGTTGTTAACACGTAATGTTGACAACCCAGGTTGATCGTGTATGGGCCCCTTAAAAGGGGCCTTAAGCGGCCCATACACGTACAATAAATATTCCGCAAACTAGGGGTTGTACAATAAAATTGAACGTTTGTGGATTGCACAATATAATGAACAACTCATTTCTTTTTAGTGCATTTCATTCTGAAAAATGCACTATTGGTCTCGTCGTGATGGTGGCAAACATGGGTCATGTCATGTTTTTTTCACGTTTCAGAACCTCTAGAACACGAATTCAGTGGTCTCCGGAATTCATATATATATATCTCTATATATTTCTTTATATATATATATCTTTATGGCCGTTTCCTTGTTAGCACGATAACTCTCGTAGAAATTAATTTAGCGGAACGCGCTTTGGCACAAAAATCAGTAGTCATAAGACACCGGTCGGTATTGCATTTGGGCCAAATCGGTCAAGGTGGAGGGGGGGAAAATAGGGGTTGAAATGGTAAAAAAATCACTAAAAATCACCAGTTTATTCTAGAAGCATCATATTCGGTACGTATACTCCATGTTAGACTAGCCTTTGATTCCCATTTTAATTTTTTGAAAAAGTCAAGGGGGAGGGGGTGGTGCCCCCGTGGTGGAAGTAAGTGTGTGGTCTTGTTAGCACGATAACTCTCGTAGAAATTAATTTAGCGGAACGCGCTTTGGCAAAAAAATCAGTAGTCATAAGACCCCGGTCGGTATTGCATTTGGGCCAAATCGGTCAAGGTGGAGGGGGGGAAAATAGGGGTTGAAATGGTAAAAAAATCACTAAAAATCACCAGTTTATTCTAGAAGCATCATATTCGGTACGTATACTCCATGTTAGACTAGCCTTTGATTCCCATTTTAATTTTTTGAAAAAGTCAAGGGGGAGGGGGTGGTGCCCCCGTGGTGGAAGTAAGTGTGTGGTCTTGTTAGCACGATAACTCTCGTAGAAATTAATTTAGCAGAACGCGCTTTATGTAAAAAATCAGTAGTCATAAGATCCCGGTCGGTATTGCATTTGGGCCAAATCGGTCAAGGTGGAGGGGGGGAAAATAGGGGTTGAAATGGTAAAAAAATCACTAAAAATCACCAGTTTATTCTAGAAGCATCATATTCGGTACGTATACTCCATGTTAGACTAGCCTTTGATTCCCATTTTAATTTTTTGAAAAAGTCAAGGGGGAGGGGGTGGTGCCCCCGTGGTGGAAGTAAGTGTGTGGTCTTGTTAGCACGATAACTCTCGTAGAAATTAATTTAGCGGAACGCGCTTTGGCAAAAAAATCAGTAGTCATAAGACCCCGGTCGGTATTGCATTTGGGCCAAATCGGTCAAGGTGGTGGGGGGGAAAATAGGGCTTGAAATGGTAAAAAAATCACTAAAAATCACCAGTTGATTCTAGAAGCATCATATTCGGTATGATGATTCCATTTTGAAATAGCCTTTGATTCCCATTAAGTTCAGCTTAAACAAACCCGGCAGCAAACAGTACGAGGGAGGGTCAAACATAAACGAAACAAATCATGGTCTCAACATTACTACTTCTGGGACGGCTTAGGGTATCCGTATACAAAATGAAATGCACTCTTTCCGACCGCCAGCTGCCGGAGCGAAATTTTTTTATCCGTAAACATCAGGGGGTCAACCATGAGCTAGCGTTAAAAAATTAACGCAAGCGGTAACTAAGGACGCTCTATGACAAATGATGTTATAACGCCATAGATACCGCGTTTTGACGGTATTTTTACGCTAGCTCATGGTTAACCCCCTAGGGCCTTAGTACGAACCCGTGTGAAAATGCCACGTGATGCGGTTGCTATGGCGGGATAATGTTATTTCTTATTCGGCGTCCTTGGATCCCGCTTGTGGCATTTTTTCCCGAACTTTCGTACTAAGGCCCCAGGAAAGGAAATATTGTACAAATTTATTGCGCAATAATTATTGTACGTGTACGGACCCCTTAATAAAGGAACTACTGCATTAATAAGTTTATATCGCATATTCTTCGGGGAAAAGTATGTATAGCTTCGCTCAATTTTAGCGATGGACACGACACGACTTTTGTCGCGTTCCTTCAGTTTGGCATTAGGCCGGGGTCGACCACGTCACTTTAAAGTTCTGTTTAGCCTTAAGCTGAGCTTAAGAGCTTAAAATCCAATCAAAATTGAGTATTGCACGCCTAGAGTGACACCTGAAAACAGAACAATTTGTTCGGGATGGACGATTCACACCTGCACTGACAGAAAAAAAAATTTCGCTCCGGCAGCTGGCGGTCGGAAAGAGTGCATTTCATTTTGTATACGGATACCCTAAGCCGTCCCAGAAGTAGTAATGTTGAGACCATGATTTGTTTCGTTAATGTTTGACCCTCCCTCGTACTGTTTGCTGCCGGGTTTGTTTAAGCTGAACTTAATGGGAATCAAAGGCCATTTCAAAATGGAATCATCATACCGAATATGATGCTTCTAGAATCAACTGGTGATTTTTAGTGATTTTTTGACGACTTCAAGCCCTATTTCCCCCCCCCCTCCACCTTGACCGATTTGGCCCAAATGCAATACCGACCGGTGTCTTATGACTACTGATTTTTGTGCCAAAGCGCGTTCCGCTAAATTTACTTCTACGAGAGTTATTGTGCTAACAAGAAAACGGTCATAAAGATATATATATGAATACAGGGTGTTTCAGTTTTAATGTGCAATACTTGCACATGTTGTAGTACTCACTAAGACGCACCAGAAACGTCATATTGACATATGGCCCAAAATTTTAGCCCAAGCAAAATTTTCTATTTAAAGAGCCTTCTTTAATCCAGATCAGACGACATCTACTACGTTTTAAATCAGCTTATTGGCGAAAAAACGTAATTTTCTGACTACATCACCATATCACCAATACTTCCGGAATTAAGTTTCCTCGCTAATAAGCTGATTCGAAACGTAGTAGATATCGTCTGATCTGGATAAAAATAGGCTCTTTAAATAGAAAATTTTGTGCTCTTTCCAATGGGCTCATCATTTTTGCCATTGCAACAATTATTGCGCGTGCAACTAGCTGTTTCTGAAAAAATCAGAAAATGGCGGATATCTCGGAAACAAAGCGGAATTTCGGAAAAGTGCAAATAGTCATTTCGATCAGAAATGAGTTGCCCCTTCACTGGTTTTTCTCTGTCCAGTCGCTTTTTGTACACCCTGTATATATGAATTCCGGAGACCAGTGAATTCGTGTTCTAGAGGTTCTGAAACGTGAAAAAAACATGACATGACCCATGTTTGCCACCATCACGACGAGACCAATAGTGCATTTTCAGAAATGAAATGCGCTAAAAAAGATATTAGCATGATTACCTCAAGAAAATGTATGTAATTGTATATCAATACACACTTAGCCATGGAAAACGCCTAGTAGCTCCAACAAAAGTAAAAATTGTTGAAGCAACAGTAAAACGATACAAAATCATCACTCAAACCGGCACTTTTGTGGGGCGATGTTGAGAAAAGAGTACTTTTTCTAGTAGTTCACCCGGAAATCCGCCAGACCTCGTATCCGATAACTTGAATTCCCAATACTACAAATTTTTCTATTCGTACCCGGCTGACTTGAAGTACCTTTCTCTTTTCTCTTTCATTAATGTTTTAAAGATTTTATTCCTCGGGGTTTATGAGGAGTTTCAGTACTTTCGTATTTCTTAAATTCAGGAACAATATCGTTAGACCGGATTATGTGGTACCACCAACTGAGACAGCAGTTCAAGACCCAATTATGTTCTCAGGACGTTCCTGGGTACTTGTGTCGGTTGGAGGGGGGAAGGGGTGAACGAAGCCCTCAGCACTCACACTCGGCACTTCGATAGGAGTACTTAGGTATAAATAATTGAACCCTCGCCTCAAGAGACAAGCTTACGTTAACATGAGACGAAGAATAAGGAGAAGAAACAAAAACAAGCCCAACCACTAAAAATAAATAATTTATTCCTAATTACTGTCATTTTTATCATCAAACCAGGCAGCAATGAAAAAAGTGAAAAGGAATTAGAAACTAACGCCTGCATTACAAGGAGAGATTATGAATTTTAACCGCTAACTGACAAATATAGGAAGAAACCCCTCTTCCGTTACAAAGCGTTTGTGACCCTGTTGGTTTTCTCACCTCTTCCCCCGGTAGAACTCTATACACATACATATTTACTTATTTTACTTCCGTATCGTTGAGTTCTCCTGAAACACACTGAGTATGATGACTTCATGAGTATTACCGAGTTCGTATCTCGGTATTCTCGGTTGCATAAATGGCGGACGACGACCGAAAGATGGACCAGTAGATTTTTAATTACTGCGTGTGAATCTGTACTTAGTGTACTTCACATCACATCATAACGGAGAATAGTCCGTCAAGTTTACATTGTTAAGATAACGGCGGGGATGTAAATTGTTAATTTTCAGATCATTGATCATTCAACTAACACGGGGGAACCGAGTCAAGTTTGAGAAAATCGACGTGAAATAATCACGCTCTCTTCGTTAATTACTCATTAATGCAATAAACAACAAAATTTGTTGCTATTGCTTAGATTTACGAAACAGGATAAGCTTGGTCCATTTTATTTGAAAAACATGCTTGCGAAATAAATTTTAATTTTCGCGTTTGAATTCTGATTAGCATTGAGTTAACAGTGCGCTTGGAATCAAATTTATTGTCAACCTCATCGTTTTCATCTTTTCGATGAATAATTCCTGTACAGCGTACAGCGTGGGTACTATTTTCGGGTGGAAGCACGTGGTCGATGGTAATAATTGAAAAAGCAGAAGAAGAAAAAGAAGAAGAAGAAAATAAAAAAAAAACGGTAAAAAGTAGAATTCAAAGAATCGGGAAAAGTTTGCATGGGGTGCCCGCTTCTATCCTGCAGGTGTGAGGTGGGGTGGGAAAACGGGTGGCGGTGGAGACATGAGGCGATCGTTGATTGGCTAGGAAAGGTCTAGACTCTTTCGAGGGGCGTGAAAAAAGGTTCTGCGAGAGATAAACCGTAGAGTGGCGCGTTTACTGAGTTCATTTCATTCCCGATTCCAGAAGAGGACGATTTCAGATTTCTCGTATCGAGAAACTTTTAGCCTTTTAATTATATTTATCACACAGGTACGTTCAAACTTTCTTGTATTATTTATTTCTGTGTAATGGTTAGAGCTGCTAGGTAAATTCGGAAATTTCGATCTCACTGAGTTGATTTCCTTGGTTAGACGCATGTGTTTATTTTTTGTGTTTCCATTTTGCCTGGCTCTCCAATAGTTTATAATTGCTTTATTCATTGCCGAAATTGTTATTGAAAAGAGAGTAAAATATTGATAATACTGAATTTCAGGTCGTACTAATCTTTTCAAGGACGAGCCGGCCTCGTGTTCATTCCCTCGTGATGATGAGTTAATTTTTCTATTGTTTCTTTCCTGCAGGTTAGTTTTTAATTAAATAAAGAACAAAAATGGCAAAAACTCCTGCACCTGCCGTGGGCATTGATCTGGGAACCACCTACTCCTGTGTCGGAGTTTTCCAACACGGAAAAGTTGAAATCATCGCCAATGACCAGGGTAATCGAACGACGCCCAGTTATGTGGCCTTCACCGACACGGAGCGTATTATCGGCGATGGAGCGAAAAATCAAGTCGCCATGAATCCCAGCAACACAATTTTCGGTGAGTTTTATAAAAATATTTTAGCGAAATGTTTGAGCCCTTGTGGAACAAGATGGCCGCCTCAACGGCTGTAGACGACGTGCCCATGCGGTTTTTCAAGGTGGTGGGAATGTTCTCGGCACCCTGTTAATTCCTTTTATGGCACTTGGAATGGCGGGGTAGAAAGGATGTAGAGAAACTCGATTGCCAAGAGTTGTGACGTCGGGCCTTTCATGGAACTGCTGGGGTCCCACCTATTTCTCTTTTGTGTGTAGGAAAGAAAAAAAAAAAAATTGGCACGCTTGAAGGAAAACCGGGAACATCGTAAAGTCGAGGCTTCCCTTCCATAATTACATGAACAGATTACTTGCTGACCTCGTAACGATTCATTCTTTCCTTTTTTTATCTTCAGGGATGGTGAAGATGATTCCCGGGGCGGAATTCCTCGTGGGGGTAAAGTCATTGTGCCCTTTCAAGGCCTCATTTTTTCATTTAAGCAAAGCACGAATGTTGAAGGACACACGGACAAAATCGAAGGTTTAAGGCCCTATTTGGTCATTCTCCGGTGATTGTTGAAACGCCCGCGTTACCACTTCCGTGTGATTCATTGTTGCATCATAACTATCACAATTTGTTTGTCTTATCGGACGGAATGAACGAAATCGAAAACCTTGAAGTTTCCGTCGTCGGCAATTAGTGGTGGGCCGTTGCTTTTGTAATAAAAATAGTCTCCAGTTATTTTGGCAGCCTATGAGCCTACCACTCTTTTAAGAGTCCCTACTAAGGCTGCGTATTTCGTCCACGTTTTTTGAAATGAAATTTGCTATGATCCAGATTTCCCATACCTCCACTGAAAGCGCCCCCCCCCCACTCCACCCATCCGGGCGGCAATCGGTCGTAGGGTCTGACGAGTCAGAAGCTTTCCCGGGAAAATTTCAAACAATTGTTTAGTGATACCATACCTGCTCAAAGGACCTGGAAAAGTTTACTTCGGCATTTTAAATACCTTTTCCAATATTTATCCCCTCCCCCTACCAGCCACCCGGAGGCGAAAATTGAGAGGTCCGTTCACAAGCTCTATGTTTGAGTTATGTGGAGATTATGCAACCAAACAAATTTATTCCCTCGAAAAATGAAGCATTTAGATTACACCACACAACGAAAACATAGAGCTTGTGAACGGGCCCTAAATGTCCTTAGGACAATCCATAGAGTTGAAGTAATAGCATTTGATAATAAATTTTAATTTGTAGCTGAGGGACTACAACTGTTCTTACTAATATTGGCCCGTTTAGCACAGGATATAACAGAATAGCGGCAAAATTCGGCTCGGTTTCGAATGTGGCTTGAAAAATTCCTTTCGATTTATATTTGGCTGGTATCTGGGAAAAAGCAGGTAAGTCGACTTCTGGTGAAAAGTAGTAAGGTAGCTCCACTCAGATTTGTCTTGAGCTCCTCTATCAATTGCGAGTAAGAAGGCATCTCGACAAGCAGTAGGAAGAGTTTGGTTAAGGTTTTTACGTAACCAGGTATTACCTATTTATAGTTGCAGCAAAAACTTAGTATCGTTCTCCTGTAAAATTTCGTTTTTTGGACACACCTGGTTACTCCCAGAGACCAGCCATTTGGAGGATTCGAAGAGTCCGCAACAATACTGGGTGGCGAACCTATATTTAAGGCCGGGTAGACATTGGCCCCCTATAAGAAATGAAAAAAATTACCCAGACGTGGTGACTAATCCTATGCAGTTGTGTGTGTGTGCTGAGTCCGTGGGGTGATAACTTATTGAGTTATGGCACACTTAATACGAAAAAACGTTGGTTTTGGCTTGACTCGTTTATTAAAATCCACACGTCCTACTTCCTACAATTTTTTAGTAATGAAGTCGTTTCACATGTTGTTTCTGAAGTTGTTTTTGTTGCTGAATCAAATGCAAGGTAGCTAGATTCCCCGAGATCAATATTATTTAAGTTATGAATGAAAATACCCGAAAAAACGCGATTTTTCCTGTACTTGAATGTGCCCAAAAAAAATTTTATCATGATTTAGGCAGGACTAACCATGTTTTCTCATCGTTTGTTGTTTTTTGTCCTGAATTAAATGAAGTGTAGTAGGGATCGCTTGTATCAATACTTATTGAGTCACGGACAAACATCTCCAACATTTTAAAGGATTTTTTCTTATATTTGTCGGCGTTTCTCCAAAAGTATTAACCCCAGCAATCCCTGCAAACGCTCATTCGATTCAACACAAAAAACTACGTAAGATCGGAGAACATGGTTAGTCATGCCCAAAATCTTGATGCACATTTTCATAACCAAGTTTTTTGGTACGATTTACGTCGTAACTCAAAAAACAATCGCCGCACGGACTTGTGGTTGATTTTTATCGACTCGGCACACAGAACTACATATGATAAGACACCCCGTTCGGGCAAATTTCTTCATCCCTCATAGCGATGAGTTGGCTAACGTCTACCCTCCCTTTCAAGGATGTTTGCGCCACCCCGTATTGTTGCGGGCACTTCGAATCCTCAAAGTATACATGAAAAGGAAATTTTTAAGCCACATTTGAAGTTGGGCCGAATTTTGCCGCTATTCTGCCTTTTTTAAAGCTTTATTTCCTGTACTAGTATTACAACAATTTTGAATGCTGTTTCAAAAGCGAATGCGCTCTGTTGGCTCATTATAAAAGCATTTTCGCGAGGCTAACTCATCAAAAACAAAATATCGCAGGGTTGGCCCATTCAAAACCATTTTCGCGAAGCTTTCTTGTCCATATAATCAATTTCACGGGTTTTCAAACATTCAAAAATAAATATCGCGCTGCTGACCCATTGAAAAATCAATTTCGTGGAGTTTGCTGCACGTTCTAACCCATTTTCGCTGGGCTGGCTCCATTAAACAACAACATGGTATGGGACTGGCTTCCTGAAAAACATAATTCACGGAGTTGGCTTATTGTAAACCTGTTTTGCTGGACGGGTTCAGCCCCAAAATAGTAATTTCGTTCGTTTCGCTACTACGTAAATATAATTTCACGCCGTTGGGGTTTTTAAGGTGCAATTTCACGGGGTTGACTCCTTTCAAAAACAACATTTTGCAGGTGGCCCATTCAAAACAAATTTAGCGGGATTAACCTAATTCCCCGATTTTGGGTGACCCACCCAAAAAGAAAAAACAAATCGCGCTTTGGGTCCTCTCGAAAAATCAATTGGCAGTGACTCCTCTATGAAACTGCATTTTGTGGAATTGGCTCGTTCGGTTCAAACCCAATTTCACATGCCCTCGCTCCCTTAAAAAACAAAATTGGTGGGAGGGTGCGTTTGAAAAATAAATTTTGTGACCCAAAAAATGAAATTTCATTGGGCTGCAGGCTCACCCATAAAAAGGAAATTTTGCAGGGTCCGCCGCAGCAAAGTAAAAATTGCGTGCTTTTTTGACATCTCATTCAAATGCAGTTTTGAGGGGTATAGCTTCATAATTTCGCTGGGTTGGCTAATTGAAAAAAACAATTTCGCGGTTAACTCTTTAAACCCCACATTTTGTGGATCCATATTGATTCGCAGCATTAATTTTCCGCTTAGTGTTGGTGGTTGTGAGGGAGCGCCCTTCTGCTTGGTGGCCTTCTGTCCTGGGCCTGAGCAATAAGTGCTTCTCAAATCGATGTTGAATCTTCTCAAGAGAATGATCAGAAGAAGCTAAAGAAACAAGCATATCAGACGTGCTTGAGAATGGTTAATTAGGGGGGGGGGCTATAGCCCCTCAAATCCGCCAGTGCATTCAAGAGAGAATTTCGCAGATCCGGCCCCCCACTAATGCTGTCCTATTCGTATGTTAAGGTGTCGTTCAACCGTTCGTTTCCGATGCAGCAGTATCATTTTTTCAAATTTCGTCCCCGAATTTGTCTTGAAATTTCACGTTCATCCTTCGACTCATTTGGAAAAGGTGATAACGCTGCATGTGTGGAATTTCCTGCAGATTGAGACGAGGTCGTAAAATCCAGGATTGGTGCAGAAGAAAGAAGAAGAATATTCGTTGCGTTGTTGACTTGGGGGGGGGGGGCTATAAGGGGGTTCAGAAGCCCCCCCCCCCCGCCATAAATACCCTCAAACAACAGAAGGCTACTTTTTAATAGGCCGATGCCGATTCTCTGAATGCCGAGATCTCTTAATGAGGCCCCACACGATACGAACTACTGTCAATTGTTTGTCCTTGAGTGCGATTGAATGTTTAGTTCACGCCATTAGGTAAAGAGAGAGTAACTTGAAAAAGATACGCGAAAGACACGTATACAAAGTTGTGTCACGCAAGTTGAGGATTTGCCTATTCCTATTCAAGCAGATGATTCACTAAATTAAACGTCTGATTCGAAGATGTTTGAATGATGACTCAACTTGAATGAGCGTAGGATAACGAGAACCTGATTATAGATAGGGGAGCGGAGAAAGTTTGATGGGGTAATCCTTCGAAAAAAAGAAAAAAATACATTTTGTTCAAATTTTATGATTCTCGTTTGAAATGGTAGGGTTATCAGAAGGAAAAAGGTCGTGGGATGACACTCTCATTATTTGTAAAATATGACATCGCATACTGAATATTCAGTGACGTTTGAAGAAGTTCATTGTATGTTTAATGATGATGCCTAGCCGAATTCCTGTCGCGTACCTTGCTATTTTAAGCCAGAATTCCTTTTTTACCCATCTAAACTTGACGGGAAGTCTATTCAAGGCGTAAATAGGCAAATTTGCCATGGCAAGGAAACGTAACTTTGCAAGTGCACATGAGCCTTCACAAAATACATGACGCCAAAACGACATCGTTTGTCAGATTGCTGTTTTTCTATTCGCCTAAAATTGCGATGTTTCAATTTCAACTACTCACATTGAAAAACGGGAATGTAAGTTTAATTTTGAGCGTTACGCCACCCTGCGGTAATAAGTTAAATGCTAATGATTTTGACAATATTGGCTGTGATGAATTCGTTTGATTACCTTAGGACACCTATGAATTTCAATGATTTTAAATCTTGATTTTCTGAGCCAATGCGGTCGACTATTTCACTTAACCCTCCCGTGGAAAATGTGGCAAACGATTTACTCACTTTTATTTTCTTTACAGATGCTAAGCGTCTCATCGGAAGAAGATTCGAGGACGCTACGGTTCAAGCTGATATGAAACACTGGCCGTTCGAAGTAATCAGTGATGGCGGTAAACCGAAAATTCAAGTCCAATACAAAGGAGAGACTAAGACTTTCTTCCCTGAAGAGGTAAATACACGCAATTTGTCTCATCGTGGCATTTAGAACGTTGTGACTGTGCTCTTTTTATAGAAAATAGTCGAATTTCTGGTGCCTAAACTAATACGCCCGGTGTCATAGTGCCAATGAAAGTTTTTTCCTGCTTTTTTTGGTCTCCAGAAAGGCGACATCTTTTTCATTTTTGATCATGTCCGTATTGATTTTACTAACGGGCTCGATTTTTCTCGTGTTATCAGATCAGTTCAATGGTTCTGACGAAAATGAAGGAAACGGCCGAGGCCTACCTGGGGAAAACCGTCACGAACGCCGTTATCACCGTTCCCGCGTATTTCAACGACTCGCAGCGTCAAGCGACGAAAGACTCTGGCACCATTTCAGGCATGAACGTCCTGCGTATTATCAACGAGCCGACGGCGGCTGCCATCGCCTACGGTCTCGACAAGAAAGGCTCGGGTGAAAGGAACGTCCTCATCTTCGACTTGGGTGGCGGCACTTTCGATGTGTCCATCCTCACCATCGAAGACGGTATTTTTGAAGTCAAGTCAACGGCGGGTGACACTCACTTGGGAGGTGAGGACTTTGACAACCGTATGGTGAATCACTTCGTTCAAGAGTTCAAGAGGAAATACAAGAAGGACCTGGCTCAGAACAAGAGGGCCCTCCGGCGACTTCGTACAGCTTGTGAGCGAGCGAAGCGAACCCTCTCTTCTTCGACTCATGCGAGCATTGAAATTGACTCGCTGTACGAGGGCATTGACTTTTACACGTCGATCACTCGTGCTCGTTTCGAAGAGTTGAACGCCGATCTGTTTAGAAGCACCATGGAACCAGTTGAGAAGTCACTTCGTGACGCTAAGATGGACAAGTCGACAATTCACGACATCGTTCTCGTTGGTGGTTCTACTAGGATTCCCAAGGTTCAGAAGCTCCTTCAAGACTTTTTCAACGGCAAGGAGTTGAACAAATCCATCAATCCCGATGAGGCTGTGGCTTACGGTGCCGCTGTTCAAGCTGCCATCCTCCACGGTGACAAGTCGGAGGAGGTCCAGGACCTATTGCTTCTTGATGTCACCCCTCTGTCATTGGGTATTGAAACGGCTGGCGGAGTCATGACTGCTCTCATCAAGCGTAACACCACCATCCCTACGAAGCAAACGCAGACTTTCACCACCTACTCGGACAACCAACCCGGTGTGTTGATCCAAGTCTACGAGGGTGAGCGAGCTATGACCAAAGACAACAATCTCTTGGGAAAATTCGAGCTCACCGGCATTCCTCCGGCGCCCCGTGGTGTTCCTCAGATCGAAGTCACATTCGATATCGACGCCAACGGTATTTTGAACGTCACTGCCGTTGACAAGTCCACAGGAAAGGAAAACAAGATTACCATCACCAACGACAAGGGTCGTCTGAGCAAGGAGGACATTGAGCGAATGGTCAACGACGCCGAGAAGTACAAGGCGGAGGATGACAAACAAAAGTCAATTATTGCCGCCAAGAACTCACTCGAGTCGTACTGCTTCAACATGAAAACGACCGTTGAAGACGAGAAACTGAAAGACAAGATCTCAGAGGCCGACAAGAACACCATTCTCGAGAAATGCAACGAAGTCATTCGCTGGCTCGACGCCAACCAATTGGCCGAAAAGGAAGAGTTCGAACACAAACAAAAGGAACTCGAACAGCTGTGCAACCCCATCATCACCAAACTCTACCAAGGAGGCGCAGGTGGTATGCCCGGCGGTATGCCTGGTGGAATGCCCGGTGGATTCCCAGGTGCCGGTGGAGCAGCTCCAGGCGCTGGTGGCGCTGGCTCTGGGCCAACCATTGAAGAAGTCGACTAAACCCCATCTTGAGTCAAGATATTTTCCCCTACATTCCGCATTTATATCACACATTATATAGCACATTTATATCACAATTTATATTACAAAATGAGAAGAGTGAAGAATTTGTTAAAAGCTGTGGGAACATTTTTGGGAACGCTTGATAAGGCTTAATTTATGGCTTTTATTTACTTTTTCTATGAAAGTAGAGATGAAATGTGACAACATCATGAATTTTCACATTTCATTCTACTTGCATAGAGAAAGTAAATAAAAAACAACTTCAAGCCTTGTCAAGCGCCCCCAAAAATGTTCCCGCAGCTTTAAACGAATTCTTCACTTTTCTCATTTTGTATTAATTTTGTGATGTAAATAATTGAAAATAACTCGAAAATACAGTCCTTGAAACGCCTGTTTGATAAATATCGAATTTTCGTTCAACTCCTTTTTCACCTAAATGATGAAGGCCAACTTCATTATCTAATTAAAACGATCAGATTTTTTTTTTTCTTTCACTGAAGTAATATTGTAGCAACAAAAGTGCGAATTGAAAAGAGGTCCTGAAACGAGTCTTCGATTTTATGTTATGAGCGCGCAACTATGAAGGGGCGAGGGGGCTAAGGCTGCCCATACACGCACAATAAATATTGCGCAATATAAGGGTAGTACAAAAAAATGGAACGTGCACGGTTAGTTTTGATGGTTAGCACAATTTATGAATTGTGCCGAGTTATGCACATAATTTTATTTCTGAAATTTTGTTTTTTAAGCATCTGAAAATTCAAGTAAAATTCCAATATTGTGGCATAATTGTATTGAACGTGAAGCGTAAACGTCAAAATATTGTACTAATTTATTCTGCAACAATTATTTCGCGTGTATGGATTACTCCAAAAAACTAATCGGGAGGGGGGAGAGTCCTCAGTTAATTCGTGGCCAAAATAGTGCTTCACCCAGATTCTCGGTTGAAATTGAGACAAAAGCGCGAATTCGAGCCTGAAGTTGAAAATATGGTCTCTTCCGCAGTTAAAATTGAAGAAAAGGCGCTGATAGAGGTCTAAAAAATTGAGCAATAGAAATTCGCGAACAATTATAATCGAGAAAAATACTAATTAGTGCATATACAATTAAGGAATAATAGCGCTCACAGCTGAAATTGACAAATCGGTAATTCACGGTTTCCTAAGGCAACTTCACGGACGGTTAAAAACGAGACTAAAGCTCGGTGCACACGATTCCTTTTTTTGAAGCATGATGGCCTGCCTGTTCTAAAAAAACAACCGGTCACTACCGGGGATCATACGTTTTTTTTCACCATGCATGTAAACATGCTTCGAAAAATGCATCGTGTGCACCGAGCTTAAGTGCTGATTCGCAGCTAAAATGAAGAAAAAGCGCTCATTTAGCTAAAATGTACGGTTCCCAACGGCCGCTTTGTGGCTGAAATAAAAGTGCTAATTCATGTCTGAAGTAAAAGAAATTGCCAATTCGAGGCTAATAATCCAGAGAAACTTTTTCGACTAAAATGTGTGAATAGCGGTAATAGAGTGAGAAAAAACGCTCATCGTGTCCTACGTGGGGCGGGATCCGCACGATTTTAGCGTTTAGAGTGGGTTCAGTGTTTGCAGCGGGTACTCGATTTTCATCGATAAGGCACAAATAACACAACGAGTGTTTTCAGCTGAAATCGCGCGATTCCCGCTCACCGACGACGGGGTGCCTGCCACTTGCCAGGGTTTTTCGTTTTTGATTCGGAGCCAGTAAATCAACGAAGAAGGCGCGAGGGGCTAATACCTAATTTGCAGTCAAAATAGTGAGAGAATATGGGTCCTTCTGCATAAAAATTCTCTGATTTGGGGCTAAAATTCAGCCATATGAATTCGCGGATAAAATTAAGGAATATCGCTCAATCATAGCTACAAATGGGCAAATATAGGAAGTTCACTGTTTCCGGGGTCAACTTCGCGGCTAAAATTAAGAAAAAGCGCACATTCACTGCCAAAATTGAGAAAATTCACGGAGTGAAATGTGCTTATTCATGGCTAAACCGAAAGAAATTGCTAATTCGTGGCTAAAATCGAGCTAAACTCATATCGTCGACTATAATGCGTGAAAAACGCTAATTGAGAAAAATAACTTACTAACAACAAAAAACTACAAAAAGCCAATTCGCGAATAAATAAATTTGAGAAAGCAAATTTGGGGAAAATCCTAATTCTTGGCAGTGGCGTGCCCAGCTTTGATCCATAGGGGCGGGCAGCTTTCACGTGAGAACATTTCAGATGCATTCCAATGCCTACTGCATGCTTATTTAAATAAATAAATAGTTTTTCTAGCGTTCCAAATATTATGTGAAATGGATCATTCCACACCTCCACCCCCATGATCCCACTAAATTTGGTTTTCCGCAAGCCCATAACCCCCGGGTTTCAGTTTTTCAGCGAGAAGACTCCGCGAAATTACAATTGCAAATAATTACAAAAATTGGCAAAAAATTGTTTGTTTTTTTAGTGGGCGGAATCCGGGAAAGGATTTTTTAGTGAGGCAGACCCCAGGGTCGCAAATCGATGGGGTTTTGGGGGATGTCACGTGTCACACCCCCCAAAATTCGGGGAATGATTTCTCAGGTGGTAAAACTCATCGCTCCGAACTGTACTTTTGGGTGGTAATTTTTTTGCGGAGTATACACGCCAAGTGCAATTTCTACCTACTTTGTTATTAGGTAGATTTACTTCTACATTTCACGGGAAATTATGTTCGGAGAATAGGGTGACCAGACGTCCTACTTTCCCTGATATGTCCTACTTTTTATAGTGTCCGGAGACGTCCTGGCTCATGTTTCATGTGTCCGGGGAGAGGTCAAAAGTTTCCTCTTTTTTGTCCTACTTTTTCGGCTCAACGGCGGGTCTGTAAATTCCAACATCTTTCACGTTCACATTTGAACAAAGCTGTGGGGGTTTAGCCGAAGCTTCTCCTGTCCAAGTTTTGCCATCACGGTTCTTATCCATCACGTTCTCAGGAAGATCTTCCATAACCAAAAATGTTTCAAATTTGGCACAAATGTCACGGATTTTGTAATTAGATTTCTCGGATTTTCAAGCTTTTAAAAACTGAATTTCGTGGGGTTCGCCATTTTAAAAAACCAATTTTCGTGAGTATCGCTCTTTCATAAACTATTTTCACGGACTTTCGCTCTTTCAGGGGCCTTATTACGAACGGTTGGGGAAAAATGCCGCTAGCGGTATCTTAAAGGACGCCGAATAAGAAATTACACTATCCCGCCATAGCAAACGCATCTTTGCGGCATTTTCACACGGGTTCGTAATACGGCCCCAGAGCACAATTTCGTGGGCGTGGCTCGTTTAGAACCCAAATTCAAGGAAACATTTGCCTGATCAAAACCCAAATTTCGTGGTTTCAGCTGCTTATAAGATCAGTTTCGCAGGTTCGGTTAATTTAGAACTAATTCGGATAAAAACGAACTTCGGAAAAACAAATGTTGTTATTTGGCATATGTTCGTCTTCCAAGTATTTTAAACTCGGAACCTTAAATAGATCCAAGTGAACGAATGTTTGTTATTTCTTACCCCAATTTTGTGGATTTTCGCGCTTTTAAAAACAAAATTTCGTGGGATTTGCTCTTCCTAAAATCAGTTTTGCAGGTGAATTAGCTAATTCGGAAAATTTCGGAGAATTCGGCTTTATTATATGCAAAACCCACATTTCGTCATTTTCGTCCTTGGAAATCCCAAGTTTTGCGGATTTTGGCTCTTTCAAAACTCAATTTCGCGGATTTCGCTTTTTCAAACCAAGTAAACAACAATTTTAACATTAAACGTGAGTTTTTTTAGGCGTCCTATCTGGTGTGTCCTACATTCCGTCTCAAAAGTTCAACTTTTGTCCTACTTTTTCGTACGAGGCGTCCTCGGAAACTACTTTTTCATCTGGTCACCCTATCGGAGAACCATTCATGTTATAGATTAATCGCTCGTTAGTAACAATCCAATGATTGTTGAATGCAATAGAATGCGTTCAAGCAGAAGTGGCTCACAGACGCGTTAAGGTGGTAGGATTTGCTGGGGAATCAATTTCAGCCCGACTACAGTAAGATCAGGTTTTCCAGACTAATTGGAACCAACCAAATATCTGGATAGTAGTAGGATTCGTCCGAAAAAAAAAAAAAAAAAAAAAAACTTTATAGTCCGGGAGCCCACCGTATGAAATATCCGGATCATTTGATCGTGTCTGGCACCTGCGCATAGGATGTTTTTTATGGTCTCTAGAATAGCGGTCACCAAACATGCAAAATTGGGTTTCCACTTGTAAGTAGCGAATCTTTGAAATTGATTTTCCCTGTGGACCGAACCCGCGCATTGAAGAGAAACCTGCCAAATTGTGGTTTTAAAGGGCCAAATCGGCCAATTTTTTCAATTGAGCTCACGAAGAAACGAATTATAGTGATTTCGTAATTTTAGCGGCGCGAATTTGCTGTTTTTTCTCAACTTTATCCACGAATTTAGCTATTTTCCTCAATTTTAGCCGCGTTAATCTAGTTTTACCTTGTGAAGTGAACTAGCTATTATTGTCTAAATTTTAGCACTTCAGAACATTTTTTAGTCATCGTACTCGCCCCAAGAACTGCAATTTAGTGCGTTTTCTCAGTTTTAGTCGTCCAAGGACATTCAGACATGAGGAACAGCGTATTTTCTCTACTTTAGCTGCGAATTGGCCTTCTAGAACCCTAGAAGGAGCCAATAAGAGAATGCCAATCAGTTTCGTAGGTACGAACTTGTCCCGGGGGAGGGGGGGATCAAATTGAAATCTTGGGGGGGGGGGGTAATTTCACATTTTAGTCATCATTCCACCCAGCCAGCACACTCTTGAATCTGGACACCTTGCTGGCCTCATCATAGCCTCAATCTCTCAGTCAAAGGCGATTTTTGGAGTCTAACCGCAAATTAGCGCTTTTCTCAATTTGGCCGAGTGTATCGTTCTTCTCAATTTCATCCGCAGATTAGCGGTTTTGGCCCACCCCCTCCCATAGCCGTGAATTTGCATATTTTCTCAACTTTAGCAGCAAAGTATCGTTTTTACCCCGTGAGCGATGTTTCTTAATTATCCACAAGATTTGACGTTTTCCTCAATTTTAGCAGCGTATTACCGATTTTTTAATTTTTTTTTACCTGGGGATTGGCGCTTTTCTCAGTTTTAGCAGGAAATTAACGTTTTTCTTAAGTGTTTTCCACAATATTAGCCGCAAAATAGGGGAAATTTCCACGATTTAGGATTGTTTTGGTCCACCATACGCAATGCATGAGCGATTTTTCTCAGTTTACTCGCGAATTAGCGGCTTCTTCGTCTATTGCCATAAATCGGCAATAAGAATTTTCAATTTCAGCCTGAAAAGTTGCCTTCAGAATCTGCAAATTGGCGTATATTCAGTTTTTGGCGCAAATTAGAATTTTTCTCAATTTCAACCACGAATTAGTGCTTTTTTTTTAAATTGTAGCGGCGACGCGTCATAGCGTTTCAAACCTGTGAATTAGCGAATTTTCTCAATATCAGTCACAAATTGGCGTTTGGTGAAATTTTAGCTGTAAATTGGCGATTTTTTCCCCATTTTTAGCCGAAAATTAGCAATTTTCTCAATTTTTACGCTTAAAATTAACCTTTATCTCAATTTTGACCAGGCTGATTATTTTATTTTCTAAATATTACCCGAAAATTAGCGGTTTCTCACGTTTTACCACCGCATTAGCAAAACTATATAACTTTTATGGGTATTGATTATTGCTTCTTTTCAGTTCTAGCGTATTTTTCAACATTATACTATAGCCATGCATGAATTTGCCATTTTTCTGAGTTTCAGCCACGAAAATACCTTCAGAAGGTGCGAATTTAAATTATAAATGTACTTTTTTTTTCAAACAAAAAAATTTACATCTATCCATCCATTTTTGTCCAAAAATCATCATTTTTATATTATAAATTTCACGACGATTCGAGAATTAGTGATGTTTCTCAATTTCAGCAGCGAATTTTCGCTTTTTCTAAATTTTAGCAGCGTGGTAGCGTTTTCAACCCGTGCATTACCTACCTAGTTTTGTCAATTTTTGCCAAGAATTGGCGTTTGACTCAATTCAAGGTGCAAATTAGCATTTTTTTCCATTTTTAACTGATAATTACCACTTTCCCCCAATTTGAACTGAAAATTAACGTTCTTCTTTTTAGCTGCGCTAATTGGTGATTTTTTCGATTTTTGCCGCGAATTAGTGATTTTTTAAATTGTGTATCCGCGAATTAACGTTTTTCCACAACTTTATATCTGCAAATTTGCAAATTAGCGGGTTTTCCCAATTTCAGCAATAGCGTTTTGTGCTAATTTTGCGACCATTCAGCATCCTATTCCCTTTTTCTTACGCGAATGGGCGATTTTACGCCATTTCAGTTGTGAATTAGCCATTTTTGTCGAATTTTAACCTGAAAGCGCCTTTTATTTCTCAATATAATAGCGTGTTTTCTCAACTTTAACCGCGGGGTTTACCCAAATACAACACTTTTGCATTGGTTTCCACAATTTATTCGTAGAATGGCCCCCATGTACCGCGATTTAGCGATTTTTTTCTTAATTTTAGTCTGGAAGTTGCATCGCGAGACCACGAATCAGCGCTTTTTAGCAGCTATAGCCACGAATATTACCGATTTTTGTCTGATAGAGGGTCCAGGGCGACCCCCCCCCCCTACCTCGGTACACCACTGCGTTGGGTCTCAAGTCCAAGGAAAAAGCTGGACGTACTCGGACCTTTTCGGGATGCTTTATGTCCAGAAAATGTGCTAAACCTAACTTCAACGTGAAACGCTCATTTTTGGAGATTTTATGGGGCTCTTCGTTATGGTATTAGTGCTCCTTCGTACGTATACTTGTAGCTCTGGGGGGGGGGGGATCTATCTCCTATTTCCCCCCCCCCGTACCTACGCCCATGATGCCAATGATTCTTTTTAACCAATGCTTAACTAAAAAAAGAGTTTTTTCTGTCTGTGAATTGGATCATTTCAATGAGCCAACCCCACGACACCTATTGGGTTTTCAGCAAACCCAAAACCCACGAAATTGAGTTTTCACCAAACCCAAAAGCCGTGCAATGAGGTTTTAAGCAAGACCCAAAATTCCCGAATTTGGGGTTTCAGTTCTTCAGCAGGAAAACCCCACGAAATTAGCGTTTAAGTGAGCCAAGACGCGCAAAATTTGTTGTATATAGCGAGCAAATTATACAAAATTTGCGTTTTATTGGGGCAGAATCGCGAAAATGCTTTGATTAGTGGACTAAAACCGCGTAACTATGGTTTTGAATGAGACAACTCCGTGAAATTGGGGATTCATAAAAAAAATCTGCGTGTAGGAGTTTTAGAGAATGAAATCCGATATATTTCATTATACACAGTGAGCTAGACATGCAAAAAGCTTTTTTTGGTCGGAAGAACCGCGCGAAATTCTTGGTTAAGCAACAAACAGGTGCGAAATTGGGTTTTCAGCATTAAAACAACCGCAAAATTGGCGTTTCTGTGAGCCAGAACCACGAAAATGGGTTTTTAGCAAGAAAAATCCGTGGAATGGCTTTTAGTGAGAAAAATCCGCGAAATTAGTTTAAAAAGGCAAATTCGATTTTAGAGCCAAACCTGCAAAAATGGGATTTTAGTACGCAAAATCCGTGAATTAGTCTCTTTTAATCACAACCCCCCCCCCTCGTGAAATTCCTCTATCAGCTCCAAAAATTGGATAAATTATTGTTATTTTTAGTGAACGAAATCAGGGAAATTATTTTATAGTGCACACCCACAAAAATGTCGTTTTCGAGAAAATTCTAGAGAGAGAAATCCGGAAAATGTGTTTCTTAGTCAGCCAGACTCGCAACATGTTAACGAGAAAAATCTCTAGACAATTTTTGGCCCACTACGACTTTGATTTCGAGTTTAGCGAAGGGTAATTGCCCATGGTTAATAGTAAAAATAGTGCATTTTTTAAATGAAACGCACTAAAAGGCGTGGCTAGTAAGTGCCCCCTCGAGTAGCCCCACATAGAGGACCCAATGTTATCCCGGGGCCCCATGGTCAGTAAAGACGGCCCTGGTCTCAAAAATTTCACATTATTTAAAGCTCGCTCATGGCGCCAACTACAATCAAATTGGATGGCGATATGGCGTTTGCGTTGTGTGGAGTCTATGCAACCAAAATCGAAAAATGAAACATTTTGATGGGTTGTATAGACACCATTCAACTATAATCATAGAGCTTGTGAACGGGCTTTCAGAATGGAGAAAATTATCGCGCCAATTCGCGGGTTAAATAGAAATTCTTGAGGCAACTTCGTGGCTTAAATTGAGAAGAAACGCTAATTTTTAGAAAAAAAATCTTATATCTAAAAAAAGTTTAGAAAAAGTCTGATTCGCAGCTGAAAAGAGAAGAAAAACAACGCTGATTTGTAGCTATACTTGACAAAATTAGCTAATTCACGGTAAAAACTGAGAAAAAGCGCTCATTCGCAGCTAAACTTGTGAAAACGCCAACTTGCAGTTTAAAAAGGCAACTTCGTTGAGATAAAGACGTAATTCGGCGCTGCGCAAAAAGTATATTAAGCGAGAGACTAACGGGCCCTCTAGACCAGGGCCGGCCAACCTTTTTTGGTCGTGGTCCATAAACCTGGTTGTGAGCAGGGGCGGATACAGGGGCTGGGCGATCGGGCTGACCCCGAAGGGCCGAAGGCCTGGAGGGCCGGTGCGGCCAGAGGGCCGGTGCGGCCAGAGGGCCGGTGCAGCCAGAGGCTCTAAAGGCCTGCCGCAGCAGTTTGTGCCTCAGCCCTCATGCTGCATACATTTTTCCCCTATTTTGCTGTCTTATATCTGCACCGATACCGTTTTTATGGTCTCGTTGTAATCTTCAGGGAAGTTAACAGGGGACCCGCCTTGTCATTTTCAGTAAAACTTAGAATCACCTTGTGAATTCAGTTTCCGGAAAAACTGATTACGAAATTTTACAACTGAAGATATTATTTTCTACACACGGATGGCATTTGAAAATAGGCTAGAAGATATATAGAAGGCTTGAAGAAGAAATAAGGCCAAAAAATGCCTTCTACCCTTTGGTTTGCTCCCGCAGACCGCATGAAATTCCCATTTTTACTCCCGAATTTACTTCCATGTTCCCGTAAGAAAGTGTGGTGATACCGAGAAAAAAAAAAAAAAAAAAAAAAAAAAAAAAAAAAAAAAAAAGACGTGTTCTATGACCCAAGAAAAGCTGATCAGATGAATTTGGAGGCTACAGTATCGTACCCTGAGGGGGGAGGCGATGGGTGAATCACCTAGGGGGAGATTCACCGATCGCCCCCTCCGGGAGGCCGTTTTTGGCCAAGTTTTTGCGAAATCCGTACAAAATTCGTCCCCCGCCGCGCCGGCCCTTAGTTGGCTGCGGGCTTCCGGAATCGCCCTCTCCGGAAGGATTTCCAGGTAAACTCCTGATTTGGCGTTCAAATGGATAGTGTGTAGCCAAATCGGAGAGTCAAAACGGTCGGTCTCCTAGGCTCCCCGGACCCTCCTAGGACACCCGACGGTCTACCCTACCCTCCTTTCTTCTTGTCGGAACGTATGTAGAGCCCATCCCGGTCCTATAGCTTAGGATCCTAGGGTAGGGCGGTCGTGTCGGAACGTATGTAGGGGCCTAAGTTGATCTCACCCAAGTCGGAGAGAAACTCTGATGAGGCAGAATGCCCTAGTACCCGTTCAAGTCTTAACGCAGCAGTTCATACACGGCCTCTCTCATGGTGAGCCTCGTTATGACTTTAATCCTTACTTCAAGCATTGAGGGGAGCCTGCTCGGAGGAACACAATACCCTAAGAAAAGGACATTCACCCCCTGACCTATTCGGCTTGTTTTAACAAAGCTAAAAGCTTAAGTCAGACGGCTGCAAACTTCAACTAACAGGACACTTCGAAATTACACAGAACGGGGTAGTTTTCCACAACTTTGTCCGTCGACGCGTGCACTAGCAGCTGATTGATACTTATGTAAAATTTATCAGTTATTTGAAAAATTATTTTTTTCCGTCCGGGTGATTCAGTTGTTGTCTCTCCACAAAGAGTTGTTTTTATTTATTTATTGGTCGAATCGATTTTCAGCCTGTCTGCTACTAGTAGAAAGTTAGCGAGTGTGGACGACACACGAAAACTTATTTTAAATAATGGTCCTGAGGATGGCCTAGACAGGCTGAAAATCGATTCGACCAATAAATAAATAATAAAAACAACTTTTGTTGGAGAGACAACATCATCTGTATCACCCGGACGTCTGAATAACTCCACGACAACATGGCCAATGACAATTTTAATGAATACTTTTTTCACTTTTCACATGGCTGAAATAGCCACGCGCAAGCGACATTTTTTGATTTTCGTGGTGGTATCACGAACAGGATTTTGTCCTCTTTCAGAATCCACCATCATTTTGTGTCTAACCATGCACCACCGGTGAGCCGTGAACTCGGCAATTACCGTAAAAAGTAATGAAACTAGAAAGAAAATGCTCGTTATCTCGTAACCAAAGCATTTTCGGCTAAGCGTAAACATGAAATATGACGTTTTTTTGTGCGACCAGATACGCACTATTACCTGTCCAAGTTTGTCACTTTCCTCCTGAATCACCCAGTAAACAGGGTGTTCATGAACTAGCTGTACAGAAGAAAACCAGTTATAGGGCACGTCATTTGTCATCGAAATGACTAAGTATTTGGAGTTGTGAAATTACGCTTTTTTTGTGCACTTTCCAATGAGCTGATTAATTTTAGGCTAGTACCATTTTATGAGCGTATGCCAAGCATTTAAGTGGGGAAAAAAGGGAATTCATGAATAAATCATAAATGTGTGATACTCGGAAACAAAGCGGAATTTCCAAAAACCCCAAATAGTCATTTAGATGACAAATGATGTGCCCTATAACTGATTTTCCTCTGTCCAGCTAATTAATGAACACCCTGTGTATATGTCGTATCCATGTAGAGTAATTGTCCATTTCACGAAATGGATGTCCATTTCACGAAGTGGCTCCACTTGCCGTAACTTCAAAAAATTACTGGTTCTGGACAAAAAAATTGTCCATTTCTTGAAAAGGAAATCGTGTTTGTCCAGTTGCTGAAATCAAGCTTCCATACTACAAGTGGATGCAACAACATTATCCTTTTCGTGAAATGGATGAGTGATGAATCTCAGGTGCTGAAACCATTTTTTTTATTTATAAAGGTTATTTCACTGAGCACTCAAAAACCCACTAAAAAATGACGTTGTGCATCCACTTGCAGTAAGAAAGCTTAATTTCAACAACTGGACAAACGCGATTTCCTTTTCAAGAAATGGACATTTTTTTGTCCAGATGACGGAATTTTTGAAAATTACGGAAAGTGGAGCCACTTCGTGAAACGGACATCCATTTCATGAAGTGGACAATTTCGCCAAGTGGATGCGACATGTATATGTATAATGGGCCGATATTTTCGCAGAGCCCCGGGCCGGTCAAAAATCTGTGTATCCGCCCCTGGTTGTGAGAACTCGGGCGGGCCACCCAACCTCGCCCCCCCCCCCTATCGAGCACAACACTTTGATCTGAGCGAAAGGCCGCGACGCTCTGAATAAAACGCACTTGGAGCTTTTTCAATAACTTCACCAATAAATCAAACATAAATCTGTAGCCGTAGGAGCCTATATCGTCCGTCTTCCCTCGTTGAGGTTCGTCAAAAACGGACCGGTTTCGGTTGCTCGCCATCTTCAGCATTTGCTCGCCATCTTCAGCATTTGGTTTGGTTGGAAGATGGCGGGCAGCCGAAACCGGTCCGTTTTTGACGAACCTCAACAAGGGAAGACGATGTAGGCTCCTACGGCTACAGATTTATGCATGATTTAACCACTAACCCTCGCAGTTTAAGCGACTCTACTAACAATTTAAAACTTCAACAATACGTAATTCAACCACAGTATAATAACGTTTTCCGTATGCACAACAAATGTGCCCTGGGGCGCACCCGGGCGAATCTTTCACTAACGCCTCCGTGAAGTTGCCTTCAGGGTGCATTAGCGTTTTTTTCCACACTTCATCACTTCTTCTCAATTTCATTCGGTTAATTCAAGATTTGTCTCCATTTTAGCCCCGAATTAGCAATTTATCTCAATTTCTCCCGTGAATTAGCGATTTTTCTAGCAACGAACTTATGTTTTTCCTGATTTGAGCCGCTAATGAGCGATTTTACCCGTGAATTAGCGCTATATTTCTTCATTTTAGCCACGAACTTGTCTCCGGGAACCGCGACTTGCCATTTACTCTATTTATTTCCGTGAAATAGCAAATGTTTTCAATTTAACCCCATAAGTAGCGATTTTTCTTTACTTCTGCCGCCAAAAAGCGTTTTTCTTCATATTAATTAGCCGCTAATCATGGATTTTTCTACCTATCATCAACGAATTAGAGTTCCCCAATTTTCACCGCAAATTACCTAACGCTTTTTCTGTTTAGCCGCGGATTAGCGATATTTTTCACTTCATGTCACGAAGTTACCTTCAGAAGCCGCAAATTGACGTTTTCTCCATTTAATCCGCAAATTTTCATTTTCCTTACTTCAGCGCTTCTTCTCCCAACTTGTAACGTCTGGTGGGCCTGACTTTTCATTGTTCCGACGCTTGCGGACAGTGGCGGATCTACACCTATCGTGGCCAGGGACAGAAATGTCAAGGGCAGGGGTGGCCAACAACAAGAAGTAGCCCGCTGTGCCTTTCACAATGGCCTTCAGCGGTAAATAATCATTTTTAACGTTGGATTTTGGCGCCCCTTCGGATTTTTGTGCAAATGGAAAATGCTACAATGCGCGCCTCCTCGCGGGCAGCTAATTCCCCGTTCAATACCCACTGAATCCAGACCAAAATTGAAAATAACGCTAATTCGGGCCTGAAGTTGAGATAAATGTCTAATTCACTGCTGAAATTATTGAGAGAAATAACTGATTCACGGACAGAAGTGAGAATAAGTGCTAAATCATGGATAAAATTAAGAAAAATACACAGCTAATTGGTAAGGTAAAACGTCACTTCTCGGCTAAAATTGAGAAAAATCTATAATTCGCCAATGGTTTTGAGAATAAGCGTTAATTCGCGCCTAAAATTACGAAAACATGAGGTCCGTTCCATTGTTTTGCACTAGCTACACTAGTGTAGAAAACCATGTGATTTCATTGACTAATTCTGAAAAATTGAAGGAAACCAGATGATTTTCTTCAAAAGTGTAGCACTCACGAAACAATGGAACGGACCTATGAATTCACGACTGATTCAGAACGCAAGTTCGAGGCTCGCAATCTGAAAAAACGCTAATTCATTACTAAAATTGATAACAACGCAAATGCTCGGGGAAAATTAAGAAAAAGTGCTATTTCACGGATAAAATTGGGGAAAATCGCTCTTTAGTGGCTAAAATCACGTATTCACGGCTCTCCCTCCTTTCCATGTCCATGTTCCATGACTTTTTCGAAGGGAGTCATGTTTTCTAGTTTTTGCTGTTCAGCTCTTTCCTTAGACCTTTCCCCGGAAACCCGAGCCCGGATGTACCCGGACACTCTAAAAAGTAGAACATGTGGTTGGAAAATGGAGGTTTTCAAATATTTTGAGATCATAGGGGCGCAGCTAAACGCCCAAGATTTTGGCTAATTTAAAAATTAGCCACACCCACGACTTTGGTTTTCTGGGTCAAATTGACAAAAATGAGTTTTGAACAGTCAAACCCGCCCAACAATTTTTAAAGGAGCTTAATCCGCAAAATTGTTTTTTGAATTACCTAGCTAAGCCAGTCCAAGTTCTGAGCGTCAATTCCAGATTGATGAATGGGAACCACGAGTTTTACAAGATGAATAGGGACAACTTTGCCATTTTTACGAAGGGGAACCCAGACAGCACGCAGCATGAAACTTGAAATGTTTTTAAACCGAAAGAATATTGCTTTTTTTTTAATTTTATACATTTTTAAATTTCTTTCATAGCAAAGGCTGTGTTCAATTAATTTAATTTATTGATAATATATTTCCTATAAGAAATAGGTACGCTATGTATTTACAGACAAATAGTAAAATAAAGTATTATTTATCTCTTTCTTTTCGTCAAATGTACAGTTATTGCCCGTTAGTCTAGATTTCTAGCTCATTTTGTGAAACGTTTTTAACGAGTACAGCACGGGAACACTTCTCGTAGATTAAAAATTAAAAATGTACAATATAATATAAAACGCATGCAAGCCAACACGTCATTGAGCAAAAACTCCACAATATAATCCAATCAATCACACAGTGTTTTAGCTAGCATTTTCAATTTTCCGACAACAAAAAATTACATATTTGTACTACGGCCTACTTCAATTAAACCGGGGTTTTTCAATTTTCAATAATGTTAAGCGCTTTTCATTGTTTTTTTGCATCTCTGGTCAAATCAGATCGAAAAAAATTAAAATAGAGAAGGTACTTGGGAAAAAAATATTTACAAAGTGCAAGAAAACTCATTTTCCGTCCATTCTGGCTCGAAGTTTTGCATGCACTAGAAGAAATTCGTTCTCCTTGGGAGACAAGTCCTTTTCAGGTGAGTCCTTTTCAAGCTAAATATGACAGAACAAAAAAACAAAAAAAAGGTCAGTGTAAGCCAAGGAACGTGAAGGAGGATAAGCTTACGATTTCAAGCTTTTTGGCTCGCTGTTCAATGACTTTTTCGAAGGGAGTCATGTTTTCTAGTTTTTGCTGTTCCAGCTCTTTCCTGTGTTGATTCTCTTTGTGCTTCTCCATGGCTTTTTGGAGTTCAGATTTTTGATTGAGAACGTTTTTACCTCTGTTTTCATTTTGTAAGAATAAAAATTAGTCGAAAGATCGTTTTTACAAATTGATAGACAAATTATGCTTACAATTTTTGGTTGAACATGAGTTCTTTGTGAAGCCTCTGGCGTTCTGTCGACTCGAGGCACGGGTTTGGGAGGCGTTTCGGTAAAATAAGACCGTCAGGTGCTATGGCCGTCGCGGCACCACCACCGCCGGTGGATTTGACTCCCGTCATCCTTTCCCCGCCCTCGTCTGAAAAACAAAAAACAGAAGAGAGTTTTAATCGTCAGATTATTCGATTGAGAAATTGCATGTGTATAAGGGCACAGAGAGATAAGAAGTAGGTAGAATTGGAAATGTTAACTAAAGGAACGTTTTATTTCATTCGGAGTCGCGTGTTTATCGGAAACCTTCGCTCTCCCCCACGAAATTGAGCAGTTTCTAAGTAAAATAAAGAATGCAACATTCATTACGAATGTTCCACTAAAAGAGACGGGTCTTCACCTCTCTTTTAGTTGCATCGACAACGCGGCGTGCATTTGCATTCGAATTTTCTCTTCTGTCCCGAAGGGAATTTTCTCCTTCCTTTCCTTGTTTGGGGAGGGGTTATCTATCGGTCACATACGTTCCAAGCATTTCTCCACACAACGAATTTGTTTCTCTCTTTTTCCCCCTTTGTTTCTCTAAACATTTTCCCTTATTAAAAGCTTTCACCTCCCGTGCACGTTTATTTTAAAAACTCTCGGTCCATTTGTTCACCTTAAGTAACGTTGTTTTGCACAAGCTAAAAATAGGCGAAAAATAGGTTTTGGTATCAAATTTTTCGTTAGATACCTAACTTGATTATCATAAATTTTGTTTTCAAGATAATCAATATAATTTTTTATGGGAGGATTGCCAAAAATTTGAAATTAATGTAAAAATAGGGATTTTTAAAATGATATTTTTAAAATGATTTTTTGTTCTCCTGTAAAGTTTGGTTTTTGGGCATACGAGGTATCACGCCTTAGCCGACGATATATTCCTCTTACTCTTTACTACAATTCGGAAATTCACAATTCAGGGGAAAAAATCAATGACTAAGAAAGTCGAAAGAGCCGTCTAATACTCCCTCACAACCCCAATCCTACTATAATTGTGTCAAACTGATTCAAATGGTGAGGGCTGTTTCCACGTTTTTATCCGATTTTGTCAATTTCCTACAATCACAATACGGAACTAGTTTTGCGTATTACAAGAACTTTTTTTTTTCTCTCTCTTTCGTCCTCCCACATAATAGGGCGACATCGTTTCCGGTTAGAGAGTATCCGTATCAAATTCTCCTATGTTACAATGAGATAAAAACAGTGAACAGGGGTGTTCCTAGGCCTAGGCGTATAATTTAGTTACATATTACATTATACAAGGGACATGGAAAGGAGGGAGAGCTAAAGTGACAAAAAGAGTTTCCTTAAATAAAAAAGCTTTTCCAACGGTTTGAATAATTGGCACACTTGCTTTCTCCATGGAGAAAAAAATCTGAACGAGACGAATCCCTTTTTTCGATATTCACAAGGGTTTTTAAAGAAGAGATACATGGGAGCGGGAGGGTGTTTCCACGTCCACCGGGAAACAGCGACAGCTCTGAAGATAAAAAAAAAAAAAATGGAAAGTCGTGAAGAGTGATGTAAACCTTTCCCACCCGCACAGCGCCAAAACGGACATTCCAATCCAGAAAAGCACTCTCATTTCGAGAAATTAGAGACGTTTCAATTTCAAAAAGAAAAAATAGCACCTGTCATGAGTTTAGCATTCGTTACACCTTCGACATACAACTCTCAACAGTTTTCTAATAGCTTAGAAGTGGAACAAGTTATTGCTTGTTCTCCCACTCTTCGCCATTTATGCTAGTGACGATAAAACTCGCATGTGATAAAACATCGTATTATTTTTACCCGGTAGACCCTGGAATTGATATTTACCATTTCAATCCAGCAGGCCTGCCTGGTAATTTATTCGGTTTTCAATTTTTGACTACTCCAACATTGAGTACGCCACAAAGTGTTGTACCACTCGAAAACGAGAGGAAACTGCGTGAGGCGGGTAGTTTGAAGAGGATGAATAAGTTCTGAGTCGCTTAAAGCCATAAATAATAAAACAAAATCTTATTCAACAAGTTGAGAAAAATAACGAAGTAGAGACATTACCGATTATGTGCGTTTAACACTTGAATGGAAAGATTTATCTGAAGAGGTTGAAAAATTCAACGTGTTTATTGCTTTGATAGTTAAGATTGCGTTGGGGCATTTTGTAGTTGGAGCTTTTTTCCTTAAAACTACGAACTCCGATAAACGCCACGGCTACCCAAAAATAGCTCTAACCCCAAGAGCTCTAACTATACTAAGGTAACTATACAACCGAGTGAGCCCATCCGGCATTTTGGGGTAGATAAAGTTGATATTTAGTGGGTAGGAGGGGTGCATGGAGTTGGAAGTACTGTGGAGTGTCCCACGAGGCTTTATTAAATTTATGATAATTTTATCTACCCCAATGTGGCCGTGAGCCCACCTGGTAGTATAGGTTCTCTAACTATACCAAACGACACTAGCATAACTAGAGGGGGGCACAAGGGGCACCGCGCCCCAGGTACTGATGCTTAGGCCAGCCGCAAATTTTCCCAAGTTGGGTGACCCACGCGTGGGCTCAATTTTGGCGGGCCTTAGGGTTACCAACCGTCCACAACCGTCACGATTACAATAGCATTTTGTAACAGAAATATTAGGGTCGCTAATGGGAACTAATCGCGATCAATTCTAAACTTTGTTGGTGAAAACAGGTCTAAGTGGACAGACAATAATTTTATTCTCGGAATAAAGATGCACGTAAACCTGGCCTGATAGATCAAGTGAGAATAAATACGGAAAATCGCCATAGGCTCGCATTCACAGTCGTCACTTGAGCTGAACATTTGCTTATTTCGATTCAAAACAGATGACTCACTAACAATAATAACGACCGATTTGAAGCCGTTTAAGCAAATACTCAGCTTGAGTGACAGCAATGATTACAGCCCATATCCGTTTAATCAGCCGATTTATTATTTTTTTTTTTTCGCCTTTCAGATACTTTCTTAAAAATAATGTACGTGTTGTCGGGCGTTTTTGTGGTTCACTTTTTCTGTGGTTAGGCTTTGTGTGGTCAGGGGGGCTGTTCTATAACTTTTAACTGTCACTATCACTGTCTCTTTCCACCCGTCCTCCCCATCAACATGTGATTCAATTCGGGGTGGACGGGTGGAAAAGGATATTCCTAGGAATACTGAATTCTTACAGAACAGGCCCCCAGGGCTTTTCATTGTTAGCGCCTTCTAGGTTAAAGGTTTTTGTGGTTAGAGCTTTCTGTTGTTTCAGCTTTTTGTGGTTGGTGAATTTTGTTATTTGCGCATTTTAGGGTTGCTGCTTTCTGTGGTTCATTTATTTGTGGTTTGAGCATTTTGAGATTGCAGCTTTCGGTGTTTGGTCTCGCTGTGTTCATGTTTTTTTTGGTTCAATTTTTCATTGGTTCGACCTGTCGACTGGTTGAAGACTTGTGATTAGAGCATTATGTGGTAAGAGCCGACATACAACTGCAACCGATTTTATAAAAAAATGAATCCTCAGAAAGAGAACGTATCCATTTATTTGATCTGTCGTGTCGCGAGCGTTTATTCGACGGGTTTCGATGCTCTTCAGGTCAGGCTAAACCTGTCGGCGATCGGCTAATGGACCTTCTTCGCAGTTACCACCATAGTGGCTGGCAGCTGTGTGGGGTCTATTCGAGGAATATTCTCTAATCTGGCCCCCAGCAGGAACCTCAGGGTCAGACAGAGTTCGGTTCTCGGACGGTTCTAATTTTAATATTTGTAAACGAAGGAGATCTTTTCGTGAAATGATGCTTGCCTCTTTCTTCCTCATGATGTAGAACTTTGATTCGCTTGCAGCGAACGCCGGAGTGTCTTTCAGCCTCCGTGGATGTCACTGCACCAACCAGCGCAAAGATGGAAGCTTGGAAGGCACCAAGAGAGCTGGATTTGTGGACCAGTTGAAAGATGAACCACTGCAAAACCTTGAACCCTAATCATGAGCTGGTGTAAAAATATCACCAATGGTGGTATCACTACAGCGTTATAATTATAACTATATGTAGATAGAGCGTCATTACTATCGCTACCACTTCCGTTACTTTCTAACGCTGGTTCAACATCGGTTAGAATCATTAGGCACCTAGTAATAATTCAATTAATTCAGTGCAACAAAGGGAAATATGTACTATGGCTAATACACCAATTGTAAGTTGTCAAGCCCCCCCCCCCCCAAATCAAAGTTTCTATTGCCACAATACCGTTGCCTCATGTTCACTGTTTGACCTCAAGCTCATCTAGCTGGTTTCCAGTGTATTTCTTCGTATATGTATCATTGCAACAACGAAATTATAGAGGACTACATTTCCTAAACAGACGGGATGTCGAGGACTTTTTTCTTCCTTTTTTTTACGACCAACAGTTATTATTATATTATGAGTGGGGGGGGGGGCAAAACTTTATGAAACTTTAGAAAGAAGCCGCGAAAACTCGGGGAAAGATTTGTTTTATAGCAATAGTGGTCCTGGTTCCGTACACTCATACTAGTGGTAGAGAATTCAATGACTTACAAAGTCCAAGTCTCAAAAAATGTTGGACCAATTGGAATCGATGGCGGACTGGGGGAATTTTGACAAAATTACAATTTAGGCACTTTAAATAAGAAAGAAAACGAGCCGATTCGCCGAACGCTTGGCTGAGCGGATTCGTTTCACCGCCCTTCGGGGAGGGAAGGGCGGTCGCGATTCTTTGGCGGTTTCATCCAAGAATGGAGGCGAATCGTCCGCCGGTGTTCACACGATTACCCGCTGCAAAATTTGCAGAAAGTTGACTGACTTGAATTTTCTAAACTCGATCCTGCGATGGCATGGTTAACAAACAAGTTTAGGCAACAAAAAAAAGTGGAACCCGTTACGAACTGATAGAACACCAGCGATAAACTGTTACTATACTCAAGCTCTGCATGGAATTTATAAATCCGAAAAACTGGAGTAATAAAACCGCACACTCCCATCATGAAAAAAAACAAAAAAAAACTCAGATCTATTATTCAAGGTTTGCCCAGTCCCCATCGCTCTATGCAGAATAATTTTTAAGAGCATTCAACGACATCAACGAATGCTTTGCCACTATAATGCCAGAGAAAGAAATGTGTAGCTGTCAAGTGAATATTTATGATAACAATGCCGGACAACAAGACTCAACAGACGTGTGAGGTGACAGGGGAGCATAAGAATATGAAACCCCACATGAATAAGCACTGGATTCCTCTTCCTTCACAAGCCTACATAAGTTTTTTCATCTCTGAATTGTTTTTGCTATCAACTCAACCACCACTCATTGATTCTTTCGAGGGCTCCCTAAAAAAAAAAATTTCGTTTTGCGTCATTGAGGCAGTAATTCGCTGAACAACTTTCATGCAAGAGACAAAAACAAGCATCATTTAAGATCTTTTGAGTACTAATCTGTTAAATTTCACAGCAACAACCCCCAAAGAAAACAACTCCATCATCTAATGAATAATTATGTCTAAATACGGTAACACGTGCTGAAAAAGCTTAGACCAATGAGGAAAAGAGGAAGCTGATTTATCCGGTTTTTGTACGGAAGACTGTCGGATCTGTGAATATAAAAGGAAGCGAAGGTGGGTGATGGGCGGGGTACAATGGCGGGGAAATAGCTATTTCCTTGTTCGAAAAAAAACCGCTTTCGCTCGTCATTTGGTCGCTAACTAGGCAAGTAGTAAATCAAGGAAATCGGAAGTTGAGAATAATTCAAACATTCCGGCCGGTTACTTAATTGATATACCTACAGTCTCTCTGAATGACTCACGGAGTTTTCCCACCACAGGCGCCAATTGTAATTTGAGTTAAAGTACATAAAACGCACTTCTTTGTTATTCATGTCGCCTTCCTCCTCGTCCGTCCGAAATGATCGATAAAACGTCGGTACATAGGGTAAGGCTTGTTGCGTGGGACAGGAAGGAGGGAAATAACTAGCAGGTGGGTGTACTTTAATGGGCGAGCCTCGGTCGGCGGGTTTACTATCCTCGTTCGGCATCGGCTCTCCAGTTGGTGAAAAACCGGGTATCTTTCTCAGGAAGAAAGGGAAAGAAGAAAGAGTTCAATGTTCTCTTATTTCTTCTTCATGGAGAACTTTTTTTTTTTTTTTTTTAAGGTGCGATTCGAATTAAAGGAAACAATTTGAAAGAGTATTTTCTACGGTAGAACTAATATGCCGACAACACCGAAAATGAACGTTTCCAGAAAACCAGGCACAACGAGTTCCAAATTAGACGATTTTCGAGGTAGGTACTTGAATACGCGAGATTCGATTCAATAAAACGTTCGAACAGCGAGGGCTCAAGGCCCGAAAAATACATCACTCGACCCGCCAGAGAGAAATAAAAAAAACATCCGTTACGAATTGCCCCCTCATACCTCATAACCACGAGAAATGAAAGTTCAAACGGTTCACCTAGGTACCCTGTGCCTGTGCCTAACAAGACCACTCTGCCCTTCATGCATAGATGCATAACGGGGAGTTAACGCGAGTAAAAGAAAACCCATGGAACAGGTGGATTAAAGCTCCTCGCGTTATATATAATTTTTGTAACACAGAAGCAGAAATAGAGCCTAAAAATGGGCAACATTATTATTATTTTTTTTTTTCGAAGATTGTGAGACGCAGGTAAGAAATCGGTTTAAATTCCAGATATATGACCGAGCCACCGAGGTGTACGAAACATTTTATCTCTGGTTTACTTATCTTCTTGCAAAGGCTTCCTTCCACCCGCGCTAGGTGATTTTTATATTGACATAAGCCAGAAATTTCACATTATAATGTTCTATATTATCGTCAAAGTAGTGGCTGAAACGTTGCTTTGTTTGTCAAGTTGATCAATGATTTTACTTTTCTAGGAGCCGTGAACAGGCTGAGGTAAATAGGTTTCGAATTTTTGTATTTGTTTGTAAATTTTTAGGCCATTATAATATTTCGCCGCGATGCCACGGGGTTACAAAATAAGAGGGGATTTGAGGCTCTATATTGAAGAGCTCAAGCGTGGGGTAGCACGACTATCAAACTGGTTGTCCACGAGCGTTCCTAATGGAGGGACAGGAGCGTTGTGGACCTTCCCTTCTAACCAACCAAAACAATATGAAATGAACATAATCAAAAACGTACCACTTTTGATGTCGCGGCCTGCACTGGACTATATTTATACAGCAGTACCATAGGCTTTCTCTTAAGTACTATTCGGAGCCCTTCCCAATGATACAATGACCTTTGGGGGGGGAGGGGGGCACAAAGTATTTCATCAATGTATTTCCTTATTTTAAAACTCTGATGGCACTTTATGGGACCTTGCAGCCTGCATACATATTTGGCACTGAGGTGGCTTCTTATGTTTCTCCGAGGAGCGTTTCATCAAATGAGCCCACGGTACACCGAGCAATTCAAGATGGCTTAAGAAAGTTTTGATTGAAAGGAGGAATTGTGGCAGAAAAGTGTTCAGACGGTAGGCTCCTATAGTCACTGACCACGTACCGCGTAGTCCAACTGCAGGGAATTTTTCGTACGGAACAGTATCCTATTTTTTTAAAAACGTTGAAACATGAGCGTAGCTACTTCAATAAAGAAATACAGCTTTTCGAATTCTCTTGACCCCTCGAGCGTAATCGTCTCACCAATGATTGCGTCACGGTGGAGTCACGGGCGTCATCAATCTTAAGAGCGCTCCAGGGGCCGGCTAGACCGGTCCAGTGCAGGTGCCAGCGGCCAAAAATAGAAAGGTCCTAAAACTTGCAAATTATCCAAAATTAGGACCCAAAACTTGCAACCACGCGGATATTCAACCACGAAACTTCCAATTTCGTCAGTATTCGTCAGACGTTTGGCGCTGTTTGGTAACGGCTAGTCTGGGTTTTGCCGCTGTAACGTATTATGTTCCGAAAATGGCAATTTAACTTATATTAAGACTCTAAACTGGCAATTTCACTGAAATTAAGACCCGAAAATGTCCATCTCGTGGATATTCAGCCAGTAAACTTCCAAGTTCGTCAAGAGTTTGTCAGGATGCGCGGTTGAGGACGGTCAGCCAAACTTTCACTGCCACAAAAAAGACCCAAAAGCTTTAATTAAAAATCGATTCCCTTAACTTGCATTTTCGAAGGAATTCAGACCCGAAAGTTACTCTGCCGTGGATATTCCATGGAACTTCCAATTTCGTGTGAAGAACACGAAATTGAAAACTCACAAATAGGGCTTTTCAGAGTGAGGTCTGAGCCCACAAAAGTCAAAGAGTGAGTGTAATTATAAGCAGGTGGAAAAAAGTTTTCGATTCGATGAAAAAGTCGATTCAAATTATTTAGGATATTAGTTTTTTAGAAGTTGCGAATAGTTAATCAGTGTTTGGATACACAGTCATTGTAAGTTCAGTTAGCAGTAAGATAAGGGCCGTGTCTCAGCCTTGAAGAAAGAACTCTCGGTTCTTCACCCTTCGATAAAGTTCGAACTATCGTTTATAAACCCATGAGGGTGAGTATTGGAGAAGGTTGTAGAGCAGTCAAGAAGGACTCTGCGCGGAGGAACTACGATACCGTGAGTAAAGAGAAAATTCTCCTCAGTTTCGAAAGGCATGACCCTGTCGAATAGGAATTAGATATTTTGGGAAAAATACCTAGCTAGATTGAGACAAATTCTTCTACTTTCATTTCATGCTTCGGGACGAATCGTCCTTACGTCATCCAGCCACTCCCTATTTAGAGCTCCATTTTCCCGGTTACAATTGCAAACCTCTAATTTCACGGATATTTAGCTCCGTTCCACACAATTTCTCCGAAATTAGGACCCAGAACCTTCGTTTTCGCAAAAATTAAGACGCGAAACTGGCATTTCACGGATACTCAGCCAGGAAAATGTAATTTCGCTTAGTTTAAGACCATAACTCCCAAAAGTGCTTGACGCTTAATGTGGCAATTATTCGTGAGGCTATGGACGCAGTCTTAATCAAAGCCAGGAAAGTCTGCTTTAAACAAAACAGTAAACTTCTAATTTGCGCGGATATTTACCGAAATAATGTTGTGACTTCGCTGCTATTCGTCAGGGTGCTGCCGTGGAGCCGCCGGCTCGCCGTCCGAGGTCACTTTAAAAATATAAAAAATCCCCGGAACTTTCTAATTCGCGAAATTAAATAAATTTTTATGAAGTAAAGACAGGGAACTAGCAATTTCACAGATATTCAGACCCAAAACTGGCAATTGCACAGTTTTTGGCTCCTAGAGATGTAATTTTGTGCCTATATGCTGTCGGGACCCGACATCACAGGCACTAATAACAAATAAACAAATAATCCCGAAACTTTCATATCCGCGAAATTAAGGCAGGAAACGTACAATGTTGTGAATTTCAGACAGGAACCTCCCAACTTTACTGCTATTTGCCTCCAAAATGATGCAAATTTTGTGGTATTTATTGTGACGATAGAGCGCTGCCGTCCCCTGGCTCCACGATCACTTGAAAAAAAAAACAGAAACTTGCGAATTCTGGATATTTAGGCCATCAACTTACAATTTCGCGGATATTTAGGCCCACAACTTGCAGTTCCGTGAATATTTAGCTTCAAATGACGTAATTTTGCGGCTATTACGCTCAGTTTTAGTTTCGAATGCGCGTTTTTTCTCAATTTATCCGCGAATAAAGAACAAATTTTCACAATTTTAGCTGCAAACTGGCGAATTTCCACATTTGGCCTTGAATTAGCGCTTTTCTAAATTAAAACCGTGAAAATGGGGAACTTGCATGGATTCCCCATTTGGGAGAAAAGTACACCGGTGAATTGGCACATGGACAGATGGATATCAACGGTAGTTGCAGCCTGATTGGTGCATTTGGTGAGTGTAAAATAAATTTTAAAGTTCTTCGTGAGGGGATTGGATGGTGCGAGGGGAAATGACGTCAATGGTCACCTGTGAAGCATTTGTGGGTAGGTACTCGGAAATTTTTTCTTCACAAATAAGAAGAATAATTGTCTCCCTGAAAATTCGTCTTACCCCCACTTCCACACCATCAATTTCATTGAATGACCTCTGACGTGATCAAACCTCCACTCAAAATTTTTAAAAGTTCGCTTTAAAAAAATCCTCGATTGATATCAATGTTTAATGTGAGCCATGGTCTTGTGGAAAAGCCCTCTTCAAGAAGCACCGGCGCTTGAAAAATGTGCAAGTTCCCCAATACATTAACAATTTTTTGCGTGGAAAATCGGTTTTCCGGGCGGAATTGCAAGATTATTTGGTTTTTCGGTTTTGAGGGGCAAAATGTTCGGTTTTAGTGCTAATCAGCTAGAAGGGACCAATGGGGAACTTGCACATTTTTCAAAAGTTGGTGTTGCTTAAAGAGGGCTCTTCCACAAGTCTATTGCTCACATTAAACTTTGAAATCAGTCAAGGATGCTTTTTTAGTGTATTTTTAAAAATTTTGAGTGGGGGTTCGATTACGTCAAAACTTACTTATTGAAATTGATGATGCGGGGAAGAGAGGGTTAGACGCGTTTACTGGGAAGACATTTTTCATGTTATTTGTAAACAAACAATTTTAGAGTTCCCTCAAATGCTTCACAAGTAAGTATTTACGTCATTTCCCCTCGCACCATCCATCCCTTTTTGAAGAACTTTGAACCTTTTTTAAAAATCTTAAAACGCACCAATCGGGTTGCAACTTCCATTGTTATCCTTCAGTTCACGGGTCAAATCACTGGTATGCTTTTCTCCCCGATCTGAGATTCGTGCAAGTTCCCCATTGACGGTTTCCGAGTACTGAAGCCGCTAACTGCGGTTTCGAACAAAGACGATAGTTGAAGTTGATGCTGGCCAGCAGATTCATTTTCATTCGCACGATTATCAGAGGAATGACCGACCGGAGAGTGGATTAATTAGTTCACAGGAAAACGAAAAAAAGAATGATTGATGCATTGTTTTGGTTGTTTCTTTTATAACAGTTTTTTCAAGGCAGGTTTTGCCAATCAGCTGGACAAATTACGTTAGTGTCCATACCCTCCCTCATCAATTCATACAAGTTATGAGGGTAGTGTCCTTGATCCTACTCCTCTGATAAGGAACAGGGAAGATAAAGGAGGTCTACGATAATCAGGATAGAATCCTCAAAGACGTAACTGAGATTTAGTGCTAATAACTTGTCAAAGTTTAAACGTTCCAGTGACATCGACTAACAATATGTTTCCGGTTTATCTAACATCTAGCCTGATAATGCTCTTCAGGTTTGTTTGCTTTAATATCATACTTGCAGCTACATACCCTCACCCACAGGCTCGGCCTGAGTCTTGAGAAATAATTAAAAGCTGGTGCTTCTTCATTTCCGATTGCACTCTCTATAGCGTTCAACACGGCTACGGCGACAAATTGACAGCAAACTTTACCGGGGGTGGAGCGAAATGTAACGTCGCAACGTATCACTACGACTGTTGCTATTACATTTCAAAGCCCTTTGAATTTAACAGTAAACTAATAATTTTTTTATTCTTTTCTGGGTGCGTTTATCAACGCACTTATTCCTCAGATATAGAGCTGGGATAAATTTGGCTGATATGGGCCTTTTTGCAAACATTAATGTAAAGTTTTTCGAGGGATTCTTATTACATGAAATATCCAGTGATTGATAAACCCACCCTTAGTAGGTAATTCATTTTTATTGATTAACCGAAATTGATGCCTTTGTTCCTGCAGCATGCGTCAGTCTTGATTATTTACCCGATGAGTATGGCGTCGAGGTGAAAATGCTGGTGAATAACGTAGCTATCATCGACCAAAAAGTTTCTCGTTCGTATTACAAATGTCAATCGGTATAATTCTGAAGTTCTTGTACATTTATACTTGTATCCATTTATTTTCTCAGTACGAAACCCTCCCCCAATTTGTGAAAAAGTCGTTTTTGAAAAAGTGGCCGAAGTTTGTTTCTACTTTTACAACGTGAACGTCAACAAAACAGAAGTGGATCTCTGCATGAAAATAGATTTCGAGCTAATCAGAAAAGACATCTTAAATGTTCCTCTGGGATGCTACAAGATACCTCTCGGATATCATCTTGAGAGAACGGTTTTACGCCTAAAAACGAATAATCTATCCAGTTGAATAATTTGCTTTTGTTTTTTTCAGACTCCTGATCCAAACATTGCAGTTCATCTTGTGAATTAGAATGAATTCCGAAGGAAAGCAACCTTATTTGATTTTGTTCTTTACGAAGAAAAAGCTTTACCTTTGTTTTACCCATCATGATAATTTTCAGAAAAAACATTCTATCGAGTTATATACGTTGTCGTTAATTTATTAGTGGTTAATCGTTCATTAGCCCCGTCATAGTGTACACGACTTCTGCATCGTCATCATCATTGTATGCGGAGGCCCAGGCAATAGCTTACCGACCCATAAGCCTCACGTCTTTCCTCCTCAAAACAATTGAAAAAGGTAATTGGCTCGGATATCAAGGACAGTTGCCTTACAACTAAACCAATCCAGAGGGGACAGCTTGCCTACCAGGCGGGCAAGTCCACTGAGACCGCCCTGAACGAACTGGTGGAACGGATGGCAGGCCATAACTCGCGTTCGGAATGCACCTGTAACCTCGAGTTCGAAATGCATCAGGGTTGGCATGGTTATACATGGGTCGCCAGTGGTTGTATGAACTTACAAGAAATAGCGAGAATTCGCATCTACCCGCATGCGATTAAAAAATGTGATCCCTCCCTCTCGCGTCAGTCTTCGCGCTAAAAATTGACTTAAAAGCGTTTCACTTCCAACAATACTCCTGCAGGAGGCAGCCTATCCTTTACAGAAGACCTAATAATAACTCAAGTCTCCGGAGCCTGTGCCGCGGCAATTCGCGTAAACTTACTTTCCACCCTGTTCGTGCGAATGATTTCGCGCGGGTTCGCAAATCCATGTCGCCCGAGCGAAACAGCACTCTGTAACGCTGTTAACTTTGGATTTGATCAGTCTGATTCTGAGATTCTTCCCTCAGATCAGTCCCAAGCCCTATTGCGATTGTAGCTAAGGGATACGATATCTGGCGGCGTGTCAGAGAAACATTGAGTCCAGTACTCCATGTGATTTGTTGTTGTCGTTTGACAACAAACTACAACAAAGGTTTTCTACAATGAGGAAGTTCATGTATCAAAAATGTTGGTCAGTGACACTTTTTTACTGTGAACTACGGCTAAATTATCCGACGGTGACGAGGAGGCCTCGATATTGTACCTTTGGCATCACCGAATCAGGAAGACAAGACGGTTATGCGGGTGCGCAGTACACCCGTACAGAAACTTTCACTGTCGGCTATTTGTTGGAGCAAGAAAACTCGCAAATACAGATTCAAAACGTTTTCGACCATTTTGCTGAACCCGTGCCGTTCTCTGAGCACTAAAACGAAACGAGCTGGCGAGTACCAATATAGAAATGATAAGGCGCTCGTCGGATATCTCTCAAGGGTGAATCCAGAGAAAACTGCTGTGTCTTCGGTTGCTCTTCCCGTCGTAACCGAGACACCACATTGTCATTTCATTGTTTCCCAAAAATTGAGGGTTCAACGATGTCAGCTATCAATTAGCCCAGTGTTGGGAGAAAGTCGACCGCCGAAAGGCTTGGGAGCTTGCTTGACGTTTGAGTATAAATGTATCAGAAACCACGTTCTTCTGTTCTCGTCACTTTAGGCCAACTGACTACTTTTTTCCCATTATGTTACGGACGTTGACCACGAAAAAACAATTTAAAAAACACAAAACTTGTTATCATTTAACATATGTAGGGAGCAACGATATGTAAAAGAACTGGATTGCTCATCACGGCTGATAAAGACCATCTGATAATAGCCATCAAATAAGCTCCCATAGTGGATGAAAGGGGTGGAGTTTCAAAATAAGTGCCATGTTGCCATAACTACACAAGGAGAGGGACAGGGTGATTGTTTACCAGGGGACGACCTGCCCCCTCCAGTCCTCTGTGAGCAATCCAGGGGGTCAACCATGAGCTAGCGTTAAAAAATTAACGCAAGCGGTAACTAAGGACGCTCTATCACAAACAATGTTATAACGCCATAGATACGGCGTTTTGACGGTATTTTTACGCTAGCTCATGGTTGACCCCCAGGTTTATATATCGTTGGTAGGGAGTACCGGTTTCATTAACACACGACACTAGCGCCGCTAGTGATAGCTACAATCGCCAATATTATGACCTATCAAACAGGCTTCAGAGACATAATTCGGGTTTTTGGCGGAACATCCAGTTTTAGGTTCAATTATGAAACCACATGGGATTCGTTAGCCACAGTTCCAACTTTGTTTGCAGTAGACGATTTCCGTGGAAAAAGCGAAGGTTTAGAACTGCAGGTTATGGGTTTATTTCTAGTTGCCTGGAGCCTCTTTAACAGTATTTTTTTTTACATTACTAGCATTACTACGAGTGTATTTCGGTTTCAAATACTACATGATTTTTGAGTTTTTCGTTTATTTCGAGTCTGCAATTACACTTCCTTCGCGTGCTTCTCATCTAAAGTCAGAAAAATGCGATACTATTGCTGCTTCAGTGACTGTAAGAGTTCTTCCATTCCGGGTCGACCTGGTTTTGACCCAGCTACTAAATTTATCCCTTTCCCTCAACCTTACCGGCACTTGACTGAAAACGTCCCAAATTGAGGAAAAAGGGAAGAGAAAGTACATGTGAAGGAGTGTGATAAATGCGCAACTATAGACCCCGTTCAGCTCCTAGAGAGCTCGCTGCGGTAGTAGAGTGAGAGGGGGAATATAGTTAGGATCAAAATTATCAGTGCATGTCATTGTCAACGGACCACGAGGTCGACTTCCAGAATTTTCTTAAAATTTATTTATTTAAGGCCTTTTTTCGACGAAATAGTCTTCGAAGTGGATACTTTAGGGTTTTGACGTTATTGTGCGCGAGTTTAATTCGAGATTTTGTTAATTCTTTTCTTTATAGACGATTTGTTGTGTTAGGCTAGAGGCGTGTTCGCTCGTGGAAAACAATACTTCTTTTAATTATTGAGTTTTCGTGTTTTCATCATCATGACATTCTTGCTAAGTATTATTGACTTTATCGGCAAGGACAGGACTAACGCGTTTAAGCAGGGCGATGCAGTGTTAAGTGCGGGTCACATCGTTTTGCTCGGAAGTGTGAACAGAACGACTGAGAAAAACGATATATTCGGACTCTGTCTTCAGAGCAGTCATTTTGTCGGGTCCTCCTCATTACGAGATCAATGTCACCGTAAACAACGAAGAGAAGATCGTGGAAGCCAACTGTTCATGCACGGCTGGCAACTCATCAAAATGCATGCATATCGTTGCGGTATTGCTGAAGGTTCACCGGTAATGATTATTATTTTGATGAAGTTTAATAATTCCTTGATTCAAACGCCTATTTTGTTGTTTTTAAGAGCTGGTATAGCAGATCTGGAGGACTTGAGTTCCACCGATGAAGCAACAGTGGGGTAAGGCACGGAAACTAGGGAAGGACTTATACACCCCTGTTCCTGTTGACCAAACTTGCCATCTGTCTACGAAGACCCTACCTTTCAACCAAGTTCGCCGGGCAGACCACTTACAAACGCTGTTGTCTGCCTGCCCAGGTACTTTTCCCTCGCCAAATTTCCCCAGTGTGTACTTGAAACCTAAAATGCGTCAATTAGGCTCAGAAGCCTCTCTCCTGCACGCCAAGGAGACGGTGGCCCACGAGGCTCGTGCGCTTTTTCTTCGCCTCCAGGAAAGATGGGACGCCGCGTCCTCTCTGCCTTTTTGTGTCTCGAACTTTACTACCTTTATGTCCAAGAAGGAGGTTGAGTTTTTCAATGAAAAGGTAGCACTTGCTCGGACAGCGCGTGTGACATTTTCGTAAACACGCTGGGTCAAACGAGTAAGTAATCTTTTTCACTGTTTATTGGAGAACATTCACTTTCTCTTTTTGTGTCACTGTACGTTTTTCTTGCAGGTTCTGGGACTTGGACGAAGGAAAGAAGTTGTCGGATCACAGCTTCGAGGGCATACGAACTTTTGACTTACTCGCGGAACAGTAGTGCGGACTGGGACGTTAAATTTAAGAACTTGTATCGGTCCTCTTTCCGTAATAGTTCGTCTCAGTGAGTTACTATTTGGTCACTTTAAGATTTTTTTATTGCAAAAAACAGTGGCAAACAAGAAGAGAGTGCGGCAGTTCACCCATTTCCACTTTTCAAGTCAATTAAAATATTAACTCATCATGAATGTAATTAGAAATAGTCATAACATAATTATTTCAATCGTTAAACTTTATTAAAGAGAGACTGAAACATTTTTTTCTGGAACACTAATTAAATAAAGCTATTTTAGTCGTCAGCCCCACCGGGGATATTCAATTTGATCCTAACTATAGGAGTTTTCTACCGGCTTCCGCAGGAGGCGGGTCTATCGCTGAACGGGGTCTATGATGGGACTTCATGTTAAGGTGCCCCCGGAACGACGAGTTTTCATCGATACGTTTCGTGAGACGGAGGCTGAAGAATAAAATCAGAATTGAATAACTGCAAATGTGGTTTTAGTTTGACGGGAATGAGAGAAAAATAAATTCACTTTACACAGCACAAGACAAGAGTAACCCATAACCTGGCCTAAGCGGGTTGCAAAACTGTTGAAGTATGACTGGAGAGCGCATGCGTGGAAATCGTCTATTAATAGGACCGTTGGATATCATTACCATTGTCACTAATCTGAATTTTGGGCTGAACTTTTACATTTCGTAGTAGAATGGATAGTATGGAGGAACTCTTCGGCGAGCTCTGATCGCCCCTATTGCCCTTCATCTCGATCCGCGTCTTAGGTTAATTTCAATTTCCTTCCCCTCAAAAAACATTCTTTTGGGCTTGAAATACGGACACTTTAATTATCCTTGGAACTTGAATCTGTCGAACAAGCAGATTTGACCGTGCAGCCAATACATTTCCAATTTTGGTATAAACTGGGGTATTCAGCCCGAAAACTGGGAGGCGAAGAGGCAAGAGCACGCCCAAAAATGCCGAGGGACCTCACGAAGGTCATCTACGATGGTTGCGGAGGTAAGTGAAAATTACGCAGCAGGACAAGGGGGGATTGAGTTGTGTTTTCTAGCGTGTGGCTTACTCATTGAGGTCGAAGGAAAACTTTTGTGCTCCCAACCCTATGACAAATTTCTACGAACAAAAGCTTGGAGGGCAATGGAGAAGTCTCGATGGAGTTGCTATATGCATTAGTGTTTATCATAGACAACATCCTCATTTTCACACATACGATACACGAGAAGCACGGGGCGAGGACCACCATCCCTTCAATGTTCTTTCATTTGCTGCTCTGCCACGACACAATAGTCGACTTGAGAGGCGGTCACGACTATTCGTGTGCCGAGCGCCTCGATCGACGCGTTGGAACGGTTTAATTGGTTCTTATGATGGAGCATCATAAGAACCAGCGAACCACATGTCTGCCGGGAAACAAGTAGGGACGAATGTTTAAAAATAAAACTAGGTATAAAAGAAAAAATCGCAAAAGCTCAAAATACTTATACCTACATAGAATGAAGTGTCAAGAATTTGGCGTGTATGGCTCAAGTGGCAGTGTAAGGCTCAAGTAACGAGTTTAACACAAATCTCAAGAGGACCACTTCAAAATTCGCGACCTTGTAGTACGCGTGGGAATTTCGCGCCACAACATCGTAATCATGTTTACGATTTTATTGATCAAATCCTGCGTTTTTCTCTGGCAAAAAGAAATAAAAAATCGCAGGATTTGGTTACTAAAAGTACACTAACTTCATCTCTCCTGCTTTCTAGACAATGCATTACAACATCGTTATTGGGCAACGTTGCACTGTAACGTCTTTTAAAACATTAAATGACTCGGTAACAACAGAGAGAATCAATCAAGTATAGGCGGCAGTTGTTTAACAACTGAAATGCCTTACGCGAATAATTACAAAGACAAGCTGAAATGTGATTGAGAGTGCGTCGGATAACGACCAAATCGAATTCCCTCGTTAATCAGGTTCAGGAAAGAATGGCGATTTGGAGAAAACAATTGTCATTAAGTAATAATCAATCAACTGGATTTATTTTTCTTTTAAGTTTTTTGCCAAATGGTGGTCTTATTTTTTAGATGACTTATTAGAGGGGTAATCACGTCAACTGCAATTTTTACAATAATTGCAAATTTTGGAGTAAAATATAGCCACGAAATTTCTGGTTTTGAATAATGATCACGTAAAGGCCGGATTTTATGTAAATGCATATTTGCATATGCAATTGCATATTTCGATGATTTTTCCTTATGTTTCTTCTATTATGATGCATATTTCGGCATTTTCTTCTTGGAAAATACGGGAATATGCAAGAAAAAGAAAGGAAAGCAGCTCTAAAAAATATATTCTCAAGTCAATATGCCCAGGAAGATGAAGCTCGCTCCCTATCAACTCAATGGTAGGGACTCAACGGCCTGGTTCTACAACGGCAGATTCAGCCCAGAACATTTCTCCCCGGCTAGAGAACCTGTAAACCAAATGACCGCCTCACCGCCTTTTTGAGCTATAGATAGGGCTGAGCTTCCCGACAGTATTTCCACCTCTATTCGCATACAATTTTATCAATATTCTTACTCCAAGATGGACGATGCGTTCAGTGCAACTAGGCAATTATACCGTTGCCCTACCCTGGCATCTGTTTGGCTCCAAATCCAAGTGCATATTTTCTACTTTTCAGTGCATATTTCCGTATTTTTGATGCATATTTCGAGGAATAATGTGCGTATTTGCATGCATATTCATCACTTTTATTTGCATATAGTCCGGTGTCTTTGATCAGCCATGAAATTGCGAGTTCCGTGGATGAATCGCACAAGTAAAGTTTTAGGGCTTGTTTTGCTAGTGGTTGCCGACGCCAAAGTTCCCTTTTGGTGCTCTTACGCCATGCCCCTGATTAACATGTGCACTTCACATCCACACCATGCGGGCATTTTGGTCGATGTGAGGTTTGTATTGCTGGGAACACCCAAACGAAGCCGAGTCTCCGAATGTGCCGCAGCCCCATAGCGAAGTGGGACAGAAGCGCTGTACTCGAAGACTCGAACACTGCCCGCTGTGTGTGGCGCGTGCAAAGTATACCTACTACACCATCAACGCATGGCTCGCTCCAAGTTTTACAGCTAAATAGCCATACTAATCAGGGTTGAATAGTCAGAGGATAAATAACCACGAAATCGCACATTTTTAGGGCTGAATTCAATAGGCGCGACATTGCTAGTTTCATGAGGGTTAAGTATAGCCGCTAAAATAAAAAGGAATAGCTGCGAAATTGCTAGTTTGAAGAGGAAAATAGCAACGAAATTACAGTTTTGAGGCTTATAAAAGTAGGTATAAATTTTGGGGAATAATTATCCACGAATATCAAGTTTTTTTGTGAAAGTGATCCTGCGAAACAATCGCTGCATTTTTACATTCAACAGAAATGCCAGCCAAAAAAACCTGTCAATGCATATCACTTATAAGAACAAAAGAAAAGTCAACGATATCTGAACACAGTTACAAGAATTTCGATTTTAACCGGACACCCACTAACGCCCCCGCACGACAGCTTCCGTTCATCTAAAAAAAAGTTCGTCCATGCCACACAGATTCATGCGGGTCCATATAATTGCTCCCGCATGAACTCATTTCTATGTAGACGGCATCCTCCATTTACACTTAGTTCAGTATTGAAAGCCATGTAGAACGTGAAGAATGAATTTATACGATTTGATGGGAAGGTTTCAAATAATCTAAAACGACGATAATTTTCTAGAAAAGTATTTTCTTGGTGGTGAGTCACTCACGCACCTTGCCAGAAATGAAAAAACTCTGACTCTGCTCTCATTTTGGGAAAAATACGAATTTAATAAGAAATGTTCGTCAAGTCGTGTGTTTCCCCGACAGAATATCCTTCTATAATTATTGCCACTGACTGTTATCCACGAAGTACATTGAAATTTTAGTTGCGTGTTATTGTTTGCTCGCAAATCGAGTCAGTGGGCAACAACTATTGCATTTAGCGCATAATTTTCAGATGTTGTCGAGAAAAGAGAGATGGCATGTGAAATTACTTTTTTCCTTATTCCTATATCCTTACACATTATCTGTCTATTAACTTGATACAACGTTTACGTCGTTCTCTCTTGCTTCTAAGATATGTGTTTGTTCTCATTCTTCAAGACAATTTGATTAGGAAAACAATTTTACGATAAAACACGAGGTTCCATACAAAGAAACAATGTAAACACCGAATCGAAACAAAGGTCAAGGGGAGCTTTCACTGAGAATACGTGTCACGAAGAACCGAAATACCCCGCCTTCTCATAATGCGACACTTTGTTCTAGAAACTGAGACACGAAAATCTAACGGTTAATTAATTGTGAAGTACACTAAAAATAATATGAAAAAATAAATGTTAGCGTGTCGCGAGAGCAGATTGGGGTGGTGTGGGGGGTTATTTCGCGTGATCAGGGTAACGCCCTGGTTTTGCCCCAAATGGTTTCAAAGCACTTGACCTGATTCCCTGACAACCTATACCATGCTTGCTACATTACAATAAATTATTTTCAAGCCGGCTCCACACATGCGGTATTTGCCAAATAACGAGGAAATATTTTTAAATTTTCAGTTGGTCGGTTTCTAGGCAATGCTAGAAATTTATAAATATTTTGCTCGTTATTGGCAAACACCGCATGTGTGGAGCCGGCTTCAGGTTGATGTATGAAGAATCCAAATATAAGGACAATGGCCATAAAAATAAGGAAAAATCGCGGCACTTTAAAAAAGTATCCGATTTTTACTTGATTGTTTCCTCCTCCACTTTTATGAGCCCGCTTTCTCTTCTCAACTTATTTAATTTCTTTGATTTTTCTTTTTTGATTACCTCTAGCGCATTATAGAAATTTTGTTACGTAACAGTTATTTACAGCTATCCAATACTTATTTTAGTACGAGTTTGCAAGACAAGATTTAAAAATCTGTTGCTTCCTTTTTCGTTTTACCGAAAACGAAATTCTCCATTACCTTCCTAATTTAACCCGCAATTTTTTAGGAAAATAGTGAAAAGAGCCAATCCTATTTCCGCAATAAAAAAAAACTCCTCGCGACCTGGTTTTTCTGAATAGAGAGGGAGAGAAGAGTGAGAGAGTGTGACTGTGAAAATGCCATCCTCTGTCACTTGTTATGTTCCATGAAGCTGGTTTGTAAAGGACTCCTAGACTCTTGTCATCACAAAAGGATGCATCTTCAAGTAAGGGTATTTTTGAATGGTCTAGCGGAGCAAAAAAAGAGCGCGAAGAATTATAAAAATGCGGCCAAGTTATGGTCAAAACGAGAAAAGGAGTCGTTACTCTCGCTTTTCTTCTGTTCTCGTTTCTTCATCTTTTTATAGAATGGCAAGCACAATTTAAAATTGGCACACGGGTATAAAATTGTAAAAGTACGGAAAACAAAGTACGGGTTTTGGGCCCTCCAAAGCCCGTAACTCCAGTACAGTCTAGAAAAAAAAAGAGGCTAAAGGAGTGCACCTCAAAGGAGCAGAAGGCTCCGGAGGAGGAGGAGAAGGCTCAGTAGTGCATTTCAAATTAACAGATGTTCAGTTTGAGAGTTTTGTTTAACAAATAAATACGAGAAATATCTTGCTTGTTCAATGATCTGTAAATCGTGATATTACATTTGGCGAACGAGGATGCCTCGAAGAAGACAGATCGAAGACTCAAGCGAGACAGGTTTTGAAAATTTAAAATTCCACACGTTTCGATTCGACAAGTTTGAAGAAGAGACAAAGGAATGGCGATTTTATGTTCAGAGATTTGAGATTGCGCTACTCCGACATAACGTTTCAGATGACGACAAGGTACGTGGAGTTCTCTTACTTTCAGCCGTGTGGCCTAGCAATTTCAAATTGTTGGCTGAACATTTCACCCTGAAAAAGTCGAAGGCTTAAACAACAGTTGACGGAATATTTCTCAAGTAACGTTTTAATTTTTGCGAACCGTCGAAAATTCGCCTTAAGATCTCGACACGACAGAGAGAGCATTAAACATTTCATTAAAGAACTGAGGGCTGTAGCTAGTGTGCGCGAGTTTGGTTAATGCCTTGAGGAACATCTGCGTGACCAACTTGTATAATAGATGTGAATAACGACGTCTGGCAAGAAAAAATTATTCGACTTTTCCCATCAAATGTGTGTACATTAGCAGAGGTGGAAAAAACTGTACTACTTTTGGAACAAGTGTCCGAACAACATGACAAATTAAAAAGCCTTTCTAAAGGGTCCGTTTTTATTGGGATTTCATGCGTACGCTTCACGAAGGGCATCCAGGCACAACAGCCATGAAATCGTTGGCACAGACATACGCATGGTGGTCAGGCATAGATCGGGATCGGGACCATTATGTCAGAGAATGCGTGCCTTGCCAAACCAACAGAGCTAAAGAACCGGAAGTTCCTTTGCATTCTTGGAATATTCCTGCGGATCCATGGAGCAGGTTACACGTGGATTTCGCTGGACCGTTCGAAGGAGCTACGTGGATGCTCATTGTCGACGCCTATACAAAATGGATGGAGGTAATTAGGATGAATTCGACAACGAGTTACGCTACGGCTACGATCAATGTTTTCCGAGAAGTTTTTGCACGTTACGGTCTGCCAAAGCGTCTGGTAACTGATAATGGCCCACAATTTTCCTCAGCAGAATTCAAGTCATACTGCGAGGAGACTAATATTTTGCATATAAAGGTGACGCCATATCATCCACGCAGTAATGGTCTCGTTGAACGAGCAGTACGCACTTTTAAATCACGAATGAAGAGTTCAAAGAATTTGGGTTACTGGCAAATACGATTACAAGATTTTCTTGTGAGCTACCGGAATACTCCTCAAGCTACGACCGGGAAATGTCCAGCAGAAATGTTAATAAGATGTCGATAACGTACGAAAATGGACCTTCTCAAGCCGGACTGTTTCAATAGAATAGATAAAACCCTCATTAGACATGAAATTCGACATAGTGACAAAAGCCAAATTCGAGAGTTCAAGGAGAGGGAAAAAGTATGGGTACTGAAGACATCAGAGGGCCTCGGATATTCAGAAGGGAAGATAATCAGAAGAACCGGGTGATGGTACAGAGTAATGATCAACGGAAAAGAAGAGAGGAAACATGCCGACCAAAACCGAAGAGCATGAGGAGAGCAGATGCTAAAAAAGGAAAGAGAGAAAATGTTAATATTTGGGATAGAAATATGAAAGAATAAATTGATAACCTCGGAAAAACTGTGCTTCCCGGACCTCAAAACATTTCTGGCCTCAGCCATTTAGTTCTTTTTTTTGGTTGCCGAAAACACAAAATGTCTTCTCGCTGCACAATATCATATTTCCTGCGATTTTTTTCTGTTTCTAGAATGCCTGCTCTATACTCTCATACACGCACGCGTAATTACGAATATGGGCCGTAGACGTTCCTTATTAGCTTTAAGGCCTCCTTAAAGTGCTTCAAAACAGGTGATACATTTTAATAAACCGAATGATCGTTGAGCAACTTAAGTTAAGGCTTCGGTAAGGAAGGTCTCTGAATACGGCCATATGTTTCAAAAAAGAACTAATAGAATGTGATAATGCTCAATACCCCTGAAATATCTTCATTTCAATACAAAAAATCAGTCACCACTCATCTTTTTCAAAAATTGAATAAAATAATCTTCGCAATTACTCACTACGGATAAAAATAGAAAAACAAAGAGCTGTAGAAACAAAGAGCTCTTTGTGCTTTTACCCGATTGCTCTTCGAAAAATTTCACTTTTTTCATTATTGCTTTGGAGGGTTGAACGGAAGCAAACATTTTTTTTTTTTTTTTTTTTTTTAATTTTCCGAAGGTAAGAAACACTGTCGAGCCCGAAATAAGTAGCGAAACGTACTAATGAAGAGTCCACCTGGAAGCCGATTCGTAAATAAATTGGATTTCCCATACCTCACTATTTCTTTTCTCCTGATCGGTATATTGGATTTTCATTAGAGAATTCTCTTTTTTTCAATCCGACTTTTTCCGTATTGTCCTTACCCCTCTCGGGCGTCTTTATACTTTCCGTTGACGTACGGTTTCGTAAAGAAGTTTTTTGTTCTTTCAACAATTTGTGTTGGTTACTAATGAAGGGATACGTCTTGTCTCCTTCTCAGCGTACAAGACATACTACTTCTGAAGGCTTGCACTGCAAGAATCAAACACAAGAGAAAAAAAGTCGGGCCTTTTCACCGGTTCGCATACTACCAACTCGATTTTTTAAAAAGCGGGCATTTCAAGAGATTGAAACCATGCGCTACTTCCCGAGTCAAAAACATTCATTGGGTTTCCTCACAAACTACTTAAGATTCATAATCCTTTTTTCTTACCTACAAGTTTGTTTAGACATTAGCCGGTTAGCAAAAAAAAAAAAAAAAAAAAAAAAAAAAAAAAAAAAAGAAGCAATTTCTCCAAGTAAGGAAAGCCTACGAGGACGAAGACGGATGACACGCGAGGAAGTTGACGCTGTTCCTGCAAAAACAGGTGAAGAGCGAGGGGGGGGGGGTTGCGAATGCCTAAAAGTGATCAACTATTGAGTAATAATATTATTTTTGCTTTTCTTGACTAAGGAACTATACATAGAGGCGGGATTTATATAAACATTCTCAACTTTTTCTTTTCTTGTAGTCTTCCGAGTCAAAGACTTTCATGCACACGCAAATAAAACAAGAGGAAATAGAGAAGAATATCGCAATATTCCTCCCAACCTCTCGTCACGACTCAAATTAAACAAATCCATGAAATCCAAGTACCCTTTCGAGTTCAAGGAAAATGGGGGGGGGGGGGTTACAGGTTCAAGGTGAAGCCGAGCATCGTGATTCTCATTCTTCTTTCTTTCAAGACAACACGTAATGAAAACGTTGCCCCTTTAACATGAACCTAATAAGGACATGTAGGCAGTCGAGCCATTGTCTCAGAAGTCTCTGGGCGATGCGATGAAAAGTCATTAACATTTTCAAAGTCATACATTTATTTAACTTTTCGGGAACTCACCATATCAAAGTTTACGGTGAACTTTTTTTGATTTCCTTAAGTCCTGAAGTTCTCGCGGTAAGCAAGATCTTTTGTTTTTGTTTTCAAATCGGACGAGACTAGGCGCATTAAACTACGCTACTTTTAGAAAATAAACCGCTGTGAAGTAGAGGTTGTTGAATGCCACACAACTAGTAGCAAGATTTTACGGGTTTTACGTTAACACTGCCTTTCACAGTTCCAACGAGGCAGATCTGAAATCAACGTACCTTAAACAGATCTTCACTCTCGCGTTTATCTAGGTAAATATTCGGATCGGTTCAACGATTTTTTTTAGTCCATGATACCGACTACCCCCTCACCTACTTGCAAACAAACGCAATTGTTTGATTGCTACTACATTGCCTCTTCATATACAAATTCGGTAAAACTTCTGAAAAAATTCCTAGCAAACCAACAGTTTAACAAATATTTTTATGCAGTTGTCTTGACCCCGTAGATTGTCAAAGAAAGCTGGAGGAAGCGCAGTAGTAATACATCTTATATACTTATTAATCAGTTCCTATTGAAAATGGCGTACAGCCATGAACGACACGTGCCTTGGCCTTCTCTCCAACGAAACCTTTATTATTTAATGGGTTATTCGTGCAGCAAACGCTTGTACAACACGGGCTTCAGTTCAGATTTACTCCAATGTATGTAACTTCAAAGAGAACGGAATTACAAAAAATCCAAAGGCAGTGGGCTTAAAAAAGTGTGTACGCAAGCAAGAAAATGTTCGGGGGTTAAAAGATCAGAAAAGAGACCAATAGAAATAAATTCAATCTAAAAAAGAGTATGGTTTTCAATTTCCACAAATTTGTGTGGACGATTTTGTGTTCCATGAATTTGTATTGTGTAAACCAGTGTTCGGCCCCCTTTACACGAGTAAGTTTTTTTTATCAAAGTGGCCATTTTGAAAATTATTGACAGATGTTCCCTGCCTCAAATCGTCTGTTTTTTATCAGATTGAATCAACGATACATAAAAGAACTGGATTGCTCATCACTGCTGATAAAGAATAGCCACCAAATAAGCTCCCAAGAGGATGAGAGGGGTGGAGTTTCAAAGTAAGTACCGGAAGAGAGTTGTGTTGCCATAACTACACAAGGAGAGGGACAGGGTGATTGTTAATCAGGGGACGACCTGCCACATCCACGCCCCTCCAGTCCGCTGTGAGCAATCCAGGTTTATACATCGTTGGATTGAACATATTTTTGAGCAAAAAACTTACTCGTGTAAAAGGGGCCTTTGAGTCAATAAAAATGTGTATTTTGAGGTCTTGTTTGAATCTCCAGGGAATCCTTCATAATTATGCAATAGTATACTTGTTGAAATTTCGTCCTCCTCAGAATGACTATAAAACCAGCTTGAACTTTTATCTTGAATTTTTACACTCTTCCTTCGAATATTTTGAAAAAAGGATACTACATGTGCTGCAGAATTTCCAGGAGAATGAAAACGACACCTCAAAGTCTAGGATTGGTGCAGAAATGAGACAAGGAAATAAATGCGGCCGTGCGGCGTTGAAGACGAGAGGTGAACGAGGACACCTAGACAGTCACTGACCTCATGGTGCCCAAGAATCCATGAGCCTAAGAAAATTCGTCTTATCGAGGTTTCAGTTCGACTTATAAAGGTAAAAATGATGGCAAATTGTAAGGAAAGTCGCCTGCGCGTTTGACAAACCGCGCATCGACCGAAACGCCCGCGTAGTACGGGTGTGCAGTGCACAGCTGATGGATTTTACATGGTTTGGTAGCCGCAAGAGCTTAGGCGCCAGCGGGCTGGGTAAATCCGACTCCGTACCCTGCTGAGTGCCGTAACCCGAGTCCAACTGCACTGGACTGAGGGGTTGCCGTCAGGAAGGAGTTGGTTGAGAAGACGGCTGACAGGACATACAGTCCCAGTTAACACAAATTGACACGGTCGCCATTTTGCGAGGCCGTGAATCGGCTGTGGTATTAGTAGCTCACAACTGCAGCACCTTATAGGATGTGACCTACTCAGTCCGTGCTGGTGTGCCGACGCGAATGAAGATGAACACCTCTGCTTCACTCACCCATAAGAGGGGGGGAAGAGGGTTGTCGAATTTTGGCGGAAGCCTCTCTTTCAGTGCACATGGGGGCAAAATAGATCTTTCTAAAGGAATTTTCAGGGGATAGATTTTCCTATAGTTATAATCCTCCCCAATCGTAAGAACTCGTTGAGAACCCTATTATACACCCAATTTTTCGCTTCGAAACGGGCACTTGAGAACACCAATATTCACGATTCAATTTGGCTACGAAAATTAAACAAAAGCATAACTAAATCTCAGGGCACTACGTTTCAAGAGTTAAATACGTACATAAAAGTATTATGCTACGATTAATATATATATATAAATGACTACAACTTACCACGGACGCCCTCCTCTTCAACTTTGTCGCCTTCTTCCTGGAAAGTAGAAATAGACAGGTCATAAAACAAGGGTAGAAGGTATGGCACTAAGGAAAAGTTATGTAAGAATAAAAAAAATCTCTTAAAACGCTCAATATTTCAAAACGCAACGAAGAATGAGAATAATTAACGAAGAAAACAGCTATTACGTAATTACGTAAGGTGAGACAGGGAGGGAGGAGGATCTTGTTAAACTCGCTTTTAAAATCATTGCACAGGCTCACACGCTCTGCTGTCGTTTTTAACCCACTTTATATTTTTTGTTTCCAGGACACTTATGAGAATATTATGGTGCGGTATGACGTCACGCTCACTGTCCTCCCACACGTTGATGATTATAAATACCATTTGTTGAAAGAGCGCGTTGCCAGAAAAAAAAATAGTGTAAAATTTGAGTAATTTTCGGGTCTAAAATGCCACACTTTGTTTACCCACCTAAAATGAGCCCTCCCCTCTCCCAAAGAACACACGCGGGTAAAAAAGGAGGGTTCTTTGAACTCGTGAGATACCTTGCAATAAGAAGTGGGAGCAGAGCAAGGGTTGTTCGAACAAAAAGAACAAATGTACCCCTTCCACAAACCTACTCTTTGAAGAGGGTTAGTTGGCAAACGAGGGGATGCGACCTTTTAAACCCCCATAATACATATAGGCGTCCTCAATCTGGAGAGAAAAATACCTCTTTAAGAATGATTTTTGTCAATTTTTCGTAGGTCATAATGAGGCGGAGCAATCAACCTGACTTGGGGAGGCGACGTGGATCGTGATCTGAAAAACTCCTGGCCTGGCCTGGCAGGTTGTTATAGAAAAGTGAAACACATCTGAGACGAGATAAGAGTGAATTTCCCAGCCAGTGCGCGTAAATTTTAGCTGTTAATAGATTGTATGCTAAGGCCCATTTTCACTAACATTGGCCCCGTTGTAAAACTCAAAAAATTGCTCAACACTTGGCCAGCACTTGATGAGGTTTTGTGTGGATTTTCATGACAGTTGCGAGTCATGAAAGCACGCGTTTTCACATCGAGTAGGATAAAAAATAATTTTTAAAGTAATTTTATAGGAATGGAGTGTACAATTGTTTTACTGTACGCACCCCACTATTATATTATTAACGCTGATGTGGGAGGGCAATGAAAAATAAGTACATGATAAACATAAGTCAAAGAATGCATTTTTTTTCGAGCTCGGGAATGAGCACCAAGTAAATTAAATTTAAGGGGGAGTTGTATATGTGTTTCCTCGACCCTCCTCCAATCTTACCTCGCCTACTCAGCGTTACGTATATTACGGCCGTATTTCTGCACCAATCCTGGACTTCAAGGGCTCATTTAAATCTTCAGGAAATTCCGCACAAACGTACGATCTTCCTTTTTCATATTTCATCCCTAAAATAACTGTAAAACGCACATAAACTTTTACCTTGAAAATTCACACGCTTTCGACGACTTATTTACGAAAGCAAGATCGTACGGTTGTGCGGAATTTCTTGAAGATTTAAAAGAGCCCTTGAACTGCAGGATTGGTGCAGAAATACGGCGGTAATATCCGTAACGCGGAGTAGGCGAGGTTTGATTGGAGGGGGTCGGGGAAACACATGAACATATCCCCCTTAAAAACGTCGAACATCAATTCAGAAACAAAGAAAGCTTCATACCTTTCCTGAAGATGAAATGATACCGCGACAACACCTAAAAATCATTGTTAGTGTGGATTGCCCAAGACAGAACTAACGTAGACAGAGCTCGTAAAAAAGAAGAATAATATGATAATTTATCTCTTTTAGCAATGAAACGAAAGAATCAAGGTAATTCCACGAGTAATTTAGATTGTTTAACGAAAACAATGAAAGTTAAATTGTTCCCTCTACTGAAACATTAATTACAGGCAAGGCTGTTATAATTAGGTGTAAGCAGGGTGTTTCAGGAGGAATGATCGGGACTCTAAACAGTGATAGGACGAACCAAAAGTCGTCATTATGAATTATAGGATCGCAATACTTCGTTTCTGAGTTACTCGTCTTTTTTCGGCCAAACGCACTAAAAAAAAATCTTGAATAACGACAATCAATAGTGTCATCGGAGACTTCCGCACACGGGTCGTCTCTCATCGAAGGTTTTCTACAATGAGGAAGTTCTATGTTCCATGTATCGAAAATTTGAGTCAGTGACACTTCTTTACTGTGAACTACGGCTAAATAACCCGACGTTGACAAGGAGGACGCGAAATTGTGCCTTTGGCATCGCCGACGACTCGTGTGCGGAGGGTCTTAGAATTAGAAATACTGTTTTGTTCTCTTAATTATCGTTTGCGATTGAAAATACCCTATGCACCATGGTCCGAAAATCCAAGCTCTTCGAGATATCAGGCTCACATCACTTTTCTAATGTAAATGTGATGCAATCGGTTCCCTGGTAGGGAATAGGGATGAAACCGGTCCGGGCTGTGAATAATTCCGGTCCGGTCCGGTCTTCTTGTGAGGACCGGACCGAAAAAAGACGGTCCTTAATTGGCATATAGAGAAAAACAGAAAATTGTTATGTGGATTCGTTTCATGCGGGAACAGCGTGCTTCTGATGTCTCGAGTACCTATGTTAAAATTTAAAATGGAATGCCATGACATACTCAACATCAAAGGGCGGATCAGAGACCTTTTAAATGGGGGGGGGGGATATCGAAAACCCTCCCACAGAATAACACCCACTTATATCCATATCCATCCTCCCCATACCAGTTTTCAGCGATTTGACTAGCTCTACTAGCCTATTAGGGGCAATCCCATTGTTACCCCCACTTTTGGATCGGATGTAAACGTGCTGTAAATTTCTTCCCTTCAAAAGAGAAGCATTTTTGGGTTGAATAGCCACAAAATACATTCATACACCTTGGGAGTCAAGGATTATTACTTTTATATACTTCGTTTCGAATTATTATTTCGTGAACGTTTTCCAGCGATATTTTAAGACTCAAAATAAAATCGTTCCTTTTCGGTCCGGTCTTCGGTTCGGTCCGGTCGCGGTTCAGACGTTATTATTTTTCGGTCCGACTTCACTCCTATTCCCTGGTGACTTTCTGCAACTTTTCAAAACAGATTCGGAGAGAGCTCTCTTTTTTCTGCCAGGATTAGCCATTTCGTCACAAATTAACAATTTTATGTGGCCCCGACAGCTTCTCCAAGTTGTGTGAAACTGGGATTTTTGATTTGTCAAAAAAAAAGCCGGAAAAACTTCGTTTATGTGCCCCTTTCAAAATAACTCAAGATCGTTTATTTCGCGATTTTCCGGTAGAAATGGCCATTTTAGTGCATTTCATTCTGAAAATGCACTATTGGTCTCGTCGTGATGGTGGCAAACATGGGTCATGTCATGTTTTTTTCACGTTTCAGAACCTCTAGAACACGAATTCAGTGGTCTCCAGGATTCATATATACGGATGTTTGGTAAGTCGACGGCAATAATGCAGGGGGTTCTTCTAGGTCCAAAATGGGCCAAAAAAGTCCATATAAACATAGGTCCGATTTCCAACCATTTTCAAGATAATCGATATTTTAGTATTTTTAGCCATAACGTTAATTTTATTGGATTCAGCGCTTATAAGTCAAGAACAGTTACACGTACATTAAATCTGAGGGCACTACCGAAAGTAGCAGACATTTTTCAGTGGGAATTGGTCCAGTTATCCCCAAAAGTAGTCGCACTTTTCCAGTAACCAGTCAGATTGTGGAGATTTGTACCGATTTTAGGCTGTTTAGCCGTAAGTTGATTGCATGATAGCGAATCTTGATATGCCATCCAGTTTTGGCAAATTTCACAAAAACTTGCCTCATTAGTGAGGATCAAAGTACCATACTCAGATTATCGCACCTCTTTGTAGAAGTTTGAAGAAATGAACACGTTTCCAGCGAAAAGTGCTTGTTTGGGTGTTCTTTGCAATAGGCCTTTTCGAAGAAATGAAGGGGAAAAAATTGAATTAAACACACTACTTCTTATTTAAAATGAAAATAAAACTTTTTTTAGGCCTTAATCAAGGTCAGCGATGCAAAATAAAAACTTCCCGTAGTGTATTTGAACTTTATTCAGAACGATTTGCCTCATTCAATGCAAAATCTGGGGGAAGATGTTCGTCGAAGCCTTATTCTTAACATGATCGTGCCCCCTCCCCCCTAATTGATCGAATTTCGCCAGTATTTGGATAGAAGTTATGATATGTGGATATGACGAGGGGGTTCAATTCCACTACCACTTCGATCGCCGGACATGGCGCCCATGGATTTCCACGTCTGGGGTTTGGTAAAAGACCGTGTTTACTGCATCAAGAGGAGCTTCGAAGAAAGATTACAGGAGCTTTTGAGGCCCTTCGAGCCGACATTTCTCCTCGCGTGACAGTGGGTGCCACGAGAAAAAGGGCAAGAGCCTGCCTTCGGAACAGAGGAGGACATTTTGAAAATGTATTGTAAAAAAAGAAGTTTTAGGTAATTTATTTGTTATTTTATTTACTAATGGTTATGAATTGGTGCAATAAACGCTACGAAATGTATTTATTTTGCATCGCTGACCACGATTAGACCTACAAGAAGCTTTATTATCATTTTAGGAGAAATAATAGTGTGCTTGATTCCATTTTTCACTTTCATTTATTTACAAAAGCCTATTGCAAAGAACACCCAAAAAAGCACTTTTAGCTGGAAATGTGTTCATTTTTCCAAACTTTTACGAAGGGGTGCGATGATGTGGGTTTGGTATTTTCATCCTCACTAATCAGGCAAGTTTTTGTGAAATTTGCCAAACCTGGATAGCATTTCAAGATTCGCTATCATGCATTCAAGTTACGGCTAAACTGCCTAAAATCGGTACAAATCTCCACAATCTGACTGGTTACTGGAAAAGTGCGACTATTTTCGGGGATAACTGGACCAATTCCCACTGAAAATGTTTGCTCTTTTCGGTAGTGCCCTCAGATTTAATGTACGTGTAACTGTTCTCGACGTATAAGCGCTGAATCCAATAAAACCAACGTTATGGCTAAAAATACTAAAATATCGATTATCTCGAAAACGGTTGGAAATCGGACCTATGTTTATATGGACTTTTTTGGCCCTTTTTGGACCTAGAAAAACCCCCTGCATTATTGCCGTCGACTTACGCAGCTGTTGGAAATGATTAAAATACGTAGGTGTTCTTTAGAATACATTTTAGGTTGATTTATTCATTGTACATACCAAGTTTTCCCCCCAATATCTTAAAAGTTGACGGTCAGGTGGGGGGGGGGGGTAAATTTTTTGGGAGTTTTGTCCTTTGTCACTCATAGTGCATTTCATTTTGAAAATTTAAGACAGGTTATTAAACTGAATAATCAGCAAAAACCAACTTTACTTTGTAATAACGCGTTTAAGGAAGTTTCACCTACGCCTTAATTGATGACTTACTCCGTGTTTTTTCACACGTTAGGAACAATATCTCATATAAAAATGAACCTTCCGGTGTGGAAGTGTAAAAAAAGCGTTGAACTTCACTAGTTCGTCTTAGCGCTCTAAAATTCGACTCAATAATTTAATGTATCGAAAGCCCTGGGTTCCATTGAGATTTATCGAAAACTTTGATGGGGGAGGGTGAAATGGGGGATGAAATTTCAAAAAAATCGCTTAAAGTCACACGTTTAGGTATTATAAAATACGGCACAAAAATTTAATATAACAAAGCCCTTGGAAAAATACCGAAACTTTTCGACACTTTTGAAGTGTCGAACTTTTGAAGTGAGGGTGGTGAAAATAGAAGAAGAAGTTCGGCTTAATGAAACAAATTATGGTATCAAAATTATTACTTCTGGGACGGCTTAGGGTATCCGTATACGGAATTAAATGCACTCTTTCCGACCGCCAGCTGCAGGAGCGAAATTTTTAATTTCAAAAGGATCATTTTATTTTCTCTTCGAAATCTGTTTCGACCCCATATGTCTCAATGCGATGGTAGTGAGATCTAACGGGAGCAAAATTTAAAACCCACGTTTGGTAATCACTTTTTATTTCGAGCTGAATAACTTGGTTTTCTATATGACTTTGGGTGAGGACTATATAAAAACAAAAATTGTAGGGAAATTCGAAAAGTTTAAAAATGGAAAAATAAATATCTATTTGAGAAATAGATAAAATATAATATGTCAATATACCTGATGGCGGCCTGAGTTTCCTCCCGGTTAATTCGTCTCGAACGAGCACAATTACATTACAGGTAAATTACCAGAGCTGAATCTACTCTCACAAAAAAGGTCATTTAACGCGAAATGCTAATACCTACTCCCCTAACGTCTGATCTTTAAAAAAGTTGAAGGACTTATAAGTACATTTCGTGATTTTGAATGTGGAGACAATAAGGCATGTATAGACTCAGTAGGTATAATTTGAATATACCACGACAAACTGCTCAGAATAAAGAAGGTAGGCACCAGGAAGTTCCAGCAGAACCAAATTATTCACTTTTTCATAGATTCAGGAGACAAGCATTTATTCGAATTCCGGAAGTCTCTGAACTGGTGAGGACAGTCTTGGCAGGACAATGAAGAAGATTAAATAGGTAACCCTGAAATGGAACTTTGAATTTTTATACATTTCTCGTATGAATGATGGTTCACGAAAACCTATGAATTATTTTGAAGCAGTGCACACCCAAAAATAAGGAATTTTCCAATTTTTTTCTTCTCACGCAAGAAGGAAAATTATGGAGACATTAAATGAAGCAACAGCTTCCTTTGTAGTACCGTAAGAGATTTTCGTGTTGCCTAAAATAAGTCGCCCTAGCAGCATATCACTGTCGAGTCAATAAAACATGTTTTTCGCTCGAAAATACCAAGATTGTAAGAAAGACAGGGACGAAAAGAAACGAGTATAGAGGGTGATTTTGTTGGACCCGGTTTGACGAGGAAGAGGACGACAAACGCGGAGAACTGGACGTGAATTTTTGAAGAGAGAGTTTTGGTTTCGTGGGGAGCGTAAAGTTTGTTTCTCAGGCTGGACATTTATTATCGGCCTTGTTTGATTTCAATTAGCTTTAGGTATTCTGCTTTTTATCTCTCTCTTCTAGGCTATGGAGGGATACCTGAACAAAACGGCCAAGGAGAGAATCAACACACTGTGCACCGAAAGAAAGGTGAAAGTTTGGGTTTTCCACCGTGGACGAGTCCCCAGCTTGCTATTCGACTCTGGTTTGCCGAACAATCGCAAGCAAGCGTCATGGTAAACCCGTTAACTGGTGTTTCGAGTAGTGAAAACGTCGAGGACCAGACTTGCTAGGGCTTCAGCATGGTCGAAAAAAGTGATTTTTGAAATTTTCAAACGAGTAGGGGGGAGGGGGCTCAAAAAGTTGGTAATAACTGAGGGATGAATGTTGACGGTAAGAAATAAGCTCACTGATCATATTTTAGCCCGTCAAGAAGGACATGAACACGCGGCCAGCGCTCTCTCATTTGATTAGTTGCAACTTATCATCCCTCTACTTTCGTTACCGAATTGTTTGTCCCACTATTTATCAAAAATAAGTGTTATTATCAAGCCAAATTCCATGGAGGGGGTAGAGAAAAATAGCTAGACGGGCTGATCATAGGAGGGCGAGGTCCTCGTTTAACTTGACGAGCTTAACTTCTCTTCACCACCTCTGTTCAACTTTGCCCACCCAGTTCAACTTGGCGCACCATTTTATTTTGAGTTTTGAAACGTGGATCCGTTGCCAAAATTCCAAGTTTCATTACTGGATCATCAGTTTCTGGAGGGAAACCACCAGATTTAGGACCAATTCCCAGGTTCACAGTCACTACCCAAGGCCCATTAAAAAAACAAAAAAAAGAACGAAAATTGCTATTACGCGAAAATATAGACAGGAAACTTGCCATTTCGCGAAAACAAAGACCAGAAACTACCATTTTTTCCGTTAATAAAGGCCGGAAAAATGCCATTTTACGAATATTCAGACGGGAAACTTCAAATTTCGTGGATATTTGGCTTGAAATCTTGCAATTTTGCGACTAATCGTCAGATTTTGGGAGCTGTAGTCGAGGCCGGCTAGCCCTGCCCGGTTCCTTAGTCACTAAAAAAGCCCCGTAACTTGGAATTTCACGCAAATAAAGACCAGAAAATTGCAATTCGTTAATATTCAGACGGTCGGATCCGAAATTAGCAATCACTGTCCGTGGCCGGCTAGCCCATGTTCAGCGGCCACAAAAAAGGCCCGATACTTGCAATTTTGGGAAAATTAAGACCGTAAACTCGGGTTTTTTCCCCTCAATATTCTGACCAGAATTCCACAGATATTTAGCTCTGAATGGTGACATTTCTAGACTATTCGTCTAGCTTGGGTGCTGTGGGGACTGGCTAAACTGGATTGCACGCCCCCCTACGCTGAAAAAATAATGGCCCCGGAACTTACCGTTTCGGTAAAGACCAGGTCCGTGCTTTTCGATGGTATTTGAACGAGGATTTTCATCACCGAATGTAGCAATTTTGTGGCGACTTGACCCCATTGTTTATCATGCAGTACGATTTTTTTTATTGAATGACTTATCCGCTAGTCATCCAATGAAACATAATCACGCTCAAAAGCAGAATTATTGGAAGAATTCAAGGAGGAATTATTGAACCCTCAGCCATAATATGTTCATTTTTTTAATACGTATGCGCTTTTCGGAGCCACCCCCGCTCCCTCATCAGCACAAATAAATAAAATGAACTCCGAAATGCGCATACGTATTTAAAAAATGAACATATGGCTGAGGCCTGTATTCAGAAACCAACCTTAACCTTTAGGTCTCCTTTAAGCGCTTCGAACTGATGATACATTTTTATAAACCATCACATTTTTCAACTCCTTTAAGTAAAGGCTTCGTAAAGGTGGGTTTCTGAATACGGCCCTGAGTGTTCAATAATTCCTCCTTGAATTCTTCGAGCGAAAATAACAGCCAAAAATTGGGTCATCGTGAGTACAGAATTATTGGTTTACTATTCCGCTGGTTTCCCCCCTAAAACAGTTATTTCGCGACTATTTAATAGTCCCAAACTTGCATTTTATGGATATTTAGCCTCGAAAATTTGCGGTTTTGGGCTTGAATGGTCAGTCCTGATGGAGAGGGAGAGGCAAAATAGTCAGTTTCCAAGCGACCGGTTTCTTGAGAAAAATTGACAGTACCTATATCTCCACGGAAAATCGCCAATTTTGCCTAAGAAAATGGCGAGATATCAAAAATGTTGTTTTCAAGGGTCAAATGTTCAGTTTTAATGCTAATTTTGCCCCTGCGACGAAGCAATGAAATGAAGAGGTGTACACCGTATTTTCTTAGCGTGTATCTAATGATTTCAAGTTCTCAACCACCCTTACAAAGTGTTTAAAACTGGAAACATTGCAGATGAATTAGAGTCATGTTGCCGATTTCACTTAAATTTGATTTGAACACGAAGGGACTGGGGGGGGGGGTGAGCTCAGGGCTTCGCTCCCCCTAAATATGTTTGCCTAAATCCACCCCTGATTGTACTATTATGTACTGATTATTAGCCAAGCAAATAGTACTCAGTTGACAACTTGATCAGGGATGATCAGGCTTTACTTTACAACATCCACTACACTCACGCTCTCTCCTTTTAGTCAGTGCGACTCCCTACCGATCTAGATTCTCTACATTTTCTTGACCTACATGTCATGTATGGACTTTAATAATGACTTCTCCACTCCTCTTCCCGATGCCTCTCCAATTCAACCCGCAGAACGTGACAAGAATACGCATATCGTGAAACATCTTCGGGCCAATCCTCTTTCAGGCTAATAAAAGCGTCAAGCTCTTTTATAGGCCGAACAAATTGGATAGCCACAATAACTTTTATCAAGGTTTCACATGGTGAAATGACGATGGGAGAAACACAGTAAATGTAGGTACTTCTATTTTTAAGATTAAACGTTTCAGCGCATACGGCAGTCAACCCAGTGACGAAGGATGAACAGACTTGCATGGGGAGGAAGAAATGTGTTTCTTTTCCACCCTTCTGGTGTATGAAAAAAAAATCTTCCTTGGAATCCTCTGCTTCTACAACAGGTCTTCGGTTCAATGTGGTGGGGTAGGGGGAAAGGGAAGCCGGCAGGTCACTTTTTCCAAGGTCGGCATCTCTTGCAGTTTTCAGTTCTTTCTTCTTTCCAGCATCCCCTCCTTTTATACGTATGCGCTACTAATGGACCCAGTTGGTAGAATGCAAAATCATTTTTCTCATTTACTACAAGACAAGCCACAGCAAAGTAAGACCAATTCAAGTAGCGGATTTTTCCACTGGTAGACGCGCTACCCGAAAAATTGCAGTCTCGATTTTCTCAAGACCGGAGGGGGGGGGGACGTCGAATATCTTCGGATATCACGTACTCAATCGTGAAGGATCGACACGATTTCCTTCAAATAATAATAAAAAAAAATACCTATACAAAAAAGACATTTTAAAATCAACAACTTGACTCCTAAAACGGTTGGTTTCTCCAACTCTTCAAGGCTATCTCGACCGTCTACGTGATTCCATGAAAAAGAAGCCCCGAGGCGAAAAAATGTGTTTGTTTTTTCTTGTTCTCGACTCCGATATCATCTCAACTATCAAGTGGTTCCGAACAAGAATTTCATGTCCTTAGTTGAATCAGGATTTCACTCAATGCACTTTTTCCCACCAACCACCGATTTTAAAAATGTTTGAACAGTACAAACTCATCGGAAAATAATTATTTTGCTCACAATGATGGTCATCTACGATGAAAACATGCCTTACGGCCTATTAATGATAATAAATTAACGGGTGGTGAAATAATTAGGACCATTTTCTCATCACGACACCAAGTGACCGAGAGTCAAATACTGCACGAAAAACAAGTGAGCAGCAGGTTTTTTCTCTTGCACTGAGGAAAGTGCCCTAAAGTAAACATTAATACAAAATATAACAGACTCGTATCATGGATTATTTTGAAAATAGGTAACCTTTTTGTTCGTTTATATTCACAGGCGTATAAAGAAATGTACGAAATTTTACCTTTGGGGATGAGTATAAATTCTCCGATGATGAGTCCTCTCAAAAGTTGGGGAAAACTCACGTACATAAATTGAAGCGTATAGAGAAGAAGCAGGTATACCACGATGAGCAATTAAACAGCGTTAACAAAATAATTATCACTCAACTGCCTGCCGCACAAATAACGCCTGAAATCGAAATTTGATAACGAGACCACCCCGAACGCTTCCAACCGTGGCCAAAACCGACGACCAACTGTTTATACTGGGCTCTATGAAGCGTTTCAAACGACGCTACGAGGGGACGCCGCGCCGCCTTCCAGCATTCATTCCCCTCCATCCGCGTCCCACCATTCACCATTGAGATTGAGAACTCTTCACCACTTCCTACCCTGCTCATTATTTCCTTACACTCTGCTCGAACGACCACCAAACGCGATTCAAGTGCTCTTTGTGCTTCCAAAACGTGGTGTCAGCATTCAACGCAGAAAAAAGTGCTGGGTTGTCGTAATCGTGAAGAATTCTCCGCTTGTTCTATGGCAGAGTGAACGTTCACCTTCATTCGGCTTGAAATCTTGAATTCCAACTTTTTAGCAAACTTGGAGAGAGCTCGTTAAAATTCTGCATATTTGATGTGCTCGTAGGAAAGGAATTTAAAGTCTGTCCACTTAGTGATGGACTCTCGAACGTGTTGCTTCATTTCGATTTGTTCACTCCCACCAAAAATATATTTATGGTGGATTTCACCACCGAGAGTTAAGGTTTGAGTTACGTTAACTCAGAATTATCTGAAAAAAGGTGTCACTATTTATGTAAACAATGTTAGAGTTAGATAACTCCAACCTAACTCCCGGTGGTGAAATTGGCCCTTAGAGAAATTAACAACTGATCAACAACAAGCTTTTTCTACGGACACTATGGTTACGTGTAGACGCTACACAGTGATCGTTTGTTCTAAAATCAATCCCGGTACGTTATTTTTAGTAGAAGGGGTAAAGGGAAAGCTCATTTCACTAAATTTGGGGGCGGGCGAGAGTCCATCACTAAGTGGACCGACTTTAGAAATATTTTCAATAAATAAATATGGGGCGTTTGTATCGTCCCAAAAGTTAACGAGATCGGCGAGCATCCTCTTTATCTTCCACACTGCTACACATGGAAGTTCGTTGGGGACGGAGGCCTCATGAATGGCAAATTTTGTCTTTCATTCATGGTCAATTTTTTGTCAAGATTCGGACAGCCTAATTTTTCTTGAGAAATACTTTTTGATTAGAAAGGTCGCAGTCGTGTAAGTTTAAAATCACGATCCACACAAATTGTCGATAATATCTCAAGTGTGGAATCCGTCGACAACTAAAAAAATCAAACAATTAATTGAAATGAGAGGCATATCAGCGGCCTCTACCCCACCACTCCGGTTCTGACGGGAAAACCCTTACACGGTTACAAGCCGCTTCTTTTCGCGGACTTTCTCATTTCCTCGCTCTGTCAGTCTCAGTCTGTCACGATACAAGCAGAATGGATCGCGAGGAACAAACCCCACGAAGTTTCGTATCTATTTGAAGGAGGGAAACCCGCGAAATTGGTTCCTAAAAGTTCCAGATTCGCGAAATTTGGGGTTAGAAAGAGCTATACACCAATTAAATTGGTTTTTTCAATTAACCATGCCAGCGAAATTTGCAGGTCATTTGAATGTATGGAGGAAAAAACACTTGTTTTCTTCACGTGAAGGAGGTTCGCAGGTAAATGTGCGCAAAAACGCTAATTCACGACTGAAATTTAGAAGAACGGCAAAAATGATGAGAAAATCGCTAGTCAAATAACTGCTAAAATTGAGACAAATCACTAATTTGAAAATGAAATTGACAAAAAGCGCTAGTTAGCGGCTAGAATTGGGACAAAGCTAATTCGCGGATAAAACTGATTATAATCACTTATTAACTCGCGGCTAAACTTGAGAAAAATTGCTAATTTATGGATGAAATTGGGGGAAAGCACTAATACCGCTTTCGTTTTAACACACCACACGAGTGTAGTGATCCATCCTCTCCGTGAACATAATTTTTCAATTCAGAGAGCAGTCCACTATTCATTAGGACAACAGATCTCGCAGAGGCTTAAACCCCGTCTTCTCCAAGACACCGTCCGCCTGTGATTATTCCCGTCCACAATCACCTAATAACAATAATGTCAGATTGAACTGCAATACTTGATGCGCACTACGCAATTCTGTGACAGCAACAAAAAATATTCTGTGATACCAACAAATGCCTACTGTGATACCTTGCCCCATATAAGACAGTCAACATCCAAGTTAAACCCAGCTGTGATATAATTAATTAACCTAGATAAAATACTTGTAAAACCATTTCTTGGTTGTCTTGTTCAAATAATAGAAAAAAAAAAAAAAAAATTCAGAGAGAACGGGTGGAAAAACTTACAGCCCACGAGTGTATTGCATTGAATGGAAAAGGCTACAACTCGTGGATAAAATTGGGAAAAACACGAATCAGTGACTTCTAAAGGCAACTTCGGGCCTAAAACTGAGAAAAAGCGCTACTTCATAGCTAAAAGTGAGAAAAAAATTGATAATGCGGGGCAAAAATAGTTCATAAACCGCTAATTTGCGGCCAAAATTAAGGAAAATCACTAATTAGGGCGGACGAAATTAAGATAAACGCTACTTTGCAGTTCAAAGTGAGAAAAAGTGCTAATTCGCTGCTGAAAAGGTAAAAAATCGCTATCTTGCAACAAAAATTGAGGAAAACTACAATTCGAGGCAAAAATTGAGAAAAATTGCTAAGATAGGATAAAAAACACTACTTCTCCGCTAAAATTAAGAGAAAGTGGTAATTCGTGGCATAAATACAAAAAATCCAATTTTCACTGTAATTAAAAATGCACCATCTCTAAACAATCCAAAATCTCATTTTTAACTAATTTTAAAAGCTCCAAACCACCACATCAAAGCTCCTAACTACGCTACGGTAAAGTTGATTCTACAACCAGCGTAGCTCCAACCCCGAAAAACGGAAGAGGGAACCCATATGCTGTAGCATGCCGAGGTAGTGGCGCGGGAAAGCCGAAGGCATAGAGAAAAAAAAGGAAAGAAAGAAAAGAAAAAAACAAAAAAAAAACGCCAATTCGCGGCGAAAATTGAGAAACAGCGCTACTTGGCGGGTAGAATTGAGAAAAAGCGCTTCTTGAGTTATTGAGTTGAAAAAAGTTCTTGAGGTAAGTATGCGGTTAAAATTAAGAGTAAGTGTGAATAAATGGTTGGGCCCATGCCGATGGCCCCAACCGTGGCCTACGTTCGGGGAAACAGTTTCGTCTTTCGGAATGAAAAAAAAGGGCTTATTTGGAGTAATTCGATTGGATGTCTGAAAATTCCTCCAAATCACCAAAGAATCCTTCGGCCCCTCAAGTTTACCAAATATAATATACCGATTCCGTAATAAAAATCCCGAAGTGGAAACACTGCCGGAATCAGAGCTTCTATACACTTTTTTTTTTTTTTTTTTTTTTTTTTTTTTTTTTTTTTTTTTTTTTTAACAAAATTTGTAATCACGCTTGACAGAGGGTAGCCAACGAAATTGAAGATCCATCTTCTTCTTAAACAGATTTTTCGGGCAAGAAATGGCTCACTCCTCACTAACCCCCTAAAATTACCCATTTTTCAAGGAAACTAATTTGCTCCGCCCCAAAACTGGGCCCTTCGTCAATTTTCACCCGAAGCAAATTTCCGACTCATCAAATAACTGAAAATATTTTATCCCTGAACGCGTGTTTTTCTTGAATAAATAAAACAAAACCCATGGAGATTATTCCTCTCTCGTCACTGAAACAATTGAACAGAGTAGGTACTATACTGCGTCTACTTAGGTCTTCGTTAAAACTGTATGTAGAAAACCGTTTCTCGTGAGAAAATCACGGCCTTCTTATTAACATTTTAATCTTATAGTATAGTTATAGTATACATATTACTTATGTATAGTCTCGAGATCCACCTTATACCATTTACGTATTTTCAGATTCTGGATCGCCGACGGGAAGAGGAGGGGTCAGGCCTCCCAACGAAAATAAATCCTGGCTATACGTGCGTTTTTTTTTAAAATGAAAATTTAAATTAAAATTTTTACCATGCGAATGAGCATGTGTAGGTAAATCGGGTTTCATTATTGAATCAACAGGTAGATTTAAAAACTTTAAAGTGTACTGAATCTTGCAACTCTCGTTCATGCAACAGTAAGAATCATTGCCAGGAACAAAACAGCGTTTCAGAAACTTCTGTTAATTCATAATACTTCGTACTCTTCAGTCACTCCTTCAACAATTGGCAGGTCGTTCTTTACGCGCTAGTTTTATTTCTCCTTAATGAATTCGGCTGAAGCTTACATACTGAGCAATAAATGATAAAGGTGTACAAATGATTTCGCTTACATCTCGTTGTTCGCACTTGGACGAAATGTGACCGTCTGATTTCGACGAGCCCGTCGTCTTCTCCTCAGATTTGGGCGTCGGGCGACCGCCCAAGCCACCGTTTAAGCCAAAACTAGAAGCTAGACAGTTTTCTGAAGTACACTTTTCTAGAGTTAATACAGACGACGGCGCAAGATTTTGGAAATGATTGCCGACGTGTAACATTCGCGGCGTGGTCGGTGTGGACCTAGTTGAGAGGTTGGCCATCTCAACCGGTGATGAGGATGAGCCCGGAGTGCCGAGAGATTCCACGTTAGACGAGAGGTCAACGGTCGCCAGTATTGGCAGAGGTATCGACAAATCGGAAGTCATTTCGAGCGAAATTTCAACAGCGTGAATTTCGCACTGGAGTCAATAATAATTATTGAACTAATTGTGTTGAGTTCAACGTTGTAATTTGGTTTAGGTTGTAATTAGGTTTGTACTTTCCTTTTAAACGCGGTCAGGACACATTGCAGCTTTCCGACCGCGATGCGTAAACGCGTATCAATTAATAAAATCGAAATTATTCGCGAATTGACTTCTCCGGCCAAACTGACGGATGCTGCGAATGCGAAATGTCATCCAGCCAGTTTTTCCCCATCACAATACTACGCCCTTCACCCCTTCTTCATATCGATTTCCTCCTCCAGGGCACGAAGAAATGATCAAAGGGGGTGCGTGAAAGGGTGGCTTGGCACGAGTTAGAGGTCTCGTAGGGTTGGATGGAGGGGATCATTTTATTTAAATTCTCAGAGTGAGCTCAAGGTTTCCCTCACCCCTTTCGCTTTCATTTGCTTGACTCGCAAGTCGCAACCCTCGTGGACAAATAGCCAAAATTATCCTATATCCATCCTTTCAATCTTTAATTGGTTCTTGGTTCATCATGCCTGTACTTGGTTTTTGCTGCCAAAGGCTCATTGTCAGCGTAGTATATTTGATTCTTCCAATTTAAAATCCAAGGTCAGAAAAACAAGTCAGTTTCTTGAGGTATATCCGCATGGGTCTTACGACAGAATCCCCGCGTCAGACTACTTATGCGTCATTTAAGGACTAGGAAGGATATCAAATGAGGGGCATCGGCGATTGCACGTACTTCACAAACGGCATTGCATGTGTTGTCTATTTCTTCAAACAAACTGCTGTATTGTACAAACACGTATAAGTCTTCGCTAGAGTTGAATTACTCCTCATGTGATGTTCACTACCGCGTACAACGACGGGAGAGTGAGTAACGTTAAGCCCACTTCCGACTTCCCAGGCTCTCAGATGACTTCGGGTTTCGACAAAGCAGATGAAACAGGTGGTTCAGTGGCTGCGTTGATAATACCAGCAGCTATGAATTTCTTCACTGAAATTTTTGACTTGCGAGGAAAGGCCTAGTCACACGATACGAGTCTCCTTGATTGGCAAGAACATGTTTAACTCCCAAAGATGACAACTTACTATTATAATTCCCCTCTCACAGTCACTCCGGGGCTTCAACAGCGGTAAGACCCGCGCACGATGACAAATGATTGATTTCGAATTTTAACGTAGCTCGCATGGCCTCGTGGAAGAATCTTAGCGAGTTCTATCGCCGCGCAGTGTAATTTGTCAGTTGTCACCTCTCAGTCGTTCATTGTAAGAGCAAAACCTAGAAATTTGGTTTCTGAAAGAATTTGACCCAAATACGCGAAATTGGAGTTGAAATAATTATCAAAACTTAGTGAAATTGGGTTTCGAAGGAGCCAAATCCGTGAATATTGGTTATAGAAGAGTGAAAATCCTCAGCCAAATGATGGTTTAAAATGGCCAAAATCAGTACAAGACATATGTGAGTTTTTTCGAACTACCAAAAAATTATAGAAAGAGCAAAAGCCATAAAATTTGGTGTTCAAAAAGCGTAAACGGGACGCGGTGCCCTCATTCGTGGCTAAAACGAAGAAAAAGCTGAAAAACGCTAATTCTCGAAAACACGCCAATATTCGAGGTTTCTGGAGGCAACATATCGTTCCTAAAGATGAAAAAAAGCACTGATTCATGGCCAACATTCTACAAATCACTGCTAAAATTAGGCAAAAACGCTAATTAATGGTCAAAACTCTGAGGAAAAAGCTAATTCACGGCACAAATCAAGAAAACTCTGATTCGCGGTTTCTGGAGGACTCATTACGACATATTATTCTAGCTGAGAAAATAGCTAATTATATTAATTCATGAATAGGAAATACAAAAACTGCTAATTCGTTGCTAAAACAGGGAAAAAGCGCTAACTCGTGGCTAAAATTAAGCAAAAGCTCTCATTTGTAGCTAAACTTGAGAAAATGCGTTAATGGGGAACTTTCACATTTTTCATGCACTGGTGTTTTTAGAAGAGGACTCTTCAACAAGACAATTGCTCACATTGGCATTGAAACATATCAAGGGTTTTTTAAGTGGGGGGGGGGGTTAAAAATGTTGAGGGGGGGTTTGATTACGTCAAAGGGCAGTTAATATGAAATGTATGGTGTTGAAAAGAGGGGGGAAGACGAATTTTCAGGGGGTCAATTTTTCTTGTTATTTGTAAACAAAACATTTTAGAGTTCCCTCAAATGCTTCACAACTGCACATTGGCTGCAACTATACCATTGATATCCTTCTGTCCATGTGCCAATTCACATTCACCTGTATACTTTTCTCCCAAATCGGGCATTCATGAAAGTTCCTCATAATATTCGCTGCTACAATTAAGAAAAAACGCTAATTCGCGGCTAAAATTGAGATAAAGCGCTAATTCACGGCTAAAATTACAATAGGAACACAAATTTGCTGTTAAAATTAAGATAAAGCGATTTCGGCTATAAATAAGGAAAACCACTATAGCTAAAATTGAGAAAAAACTGCAGTTGGAAAAAATAATTTGTTGTTTCTTGATGCAATTGAAACATTTAGAAAGACCACTGAATCGCTGCTTAGCTTGATAAAAACGTGAAATCGCTTCTGGGGGCAGCTTCACAGGTATAGATGAGAAAAATGCGTTAATTCGCGCATAAGTTGATTAAATTGCTAATGCGTGGTTAAAATTGAGGTGAAGGGCTAAAATTTAAAAAACCATTTGCGGCGAAAATTGAGATAAATATGTTTATTCCCTAGATTAAAACAGAGAAAAAGGCACGTATTCACAACTAAAATTTGAATAAAAAAACGCCAATTCCGTTGCTAAAATTGAAAAAAGCGCTGATCCCTTATTTATCGATTCAATTTGAAGACCAAAATTGAGAAAAAGCTTTAAATGGCGACTAAAATCAAGAAAAAGCGACAAATCGCGTTTAAAATTCACGAAAAAGTGGCCATATACACACAGCTAAATTTGAGTTGTCCATGCTGCACAAGCAGGTGAATTTATTAGGTTAGTAATGCTGTAGTAACTCTTTAACCGAACCAAAAAATAAATCCACAGGAGATTCGGAGAAATGACCTAAAAATACGTTTTTCAAATGCTGCGACAACTTGATCTCATAGTAGCACTCTCTATAGAAAATCCAAAGAACAAACTAATTTTGAGTCACTTCTGGTTCGGCTCAAAAAATGGCGGAAAATCCTGCGCTTTTGTTTTTCAGATTTGTTGAAGTGGTACTAGAGAGGGTCAAGTTTTAGCAGCATTTGGAAAACGCCGTTTTGGGTCATTTCTGGTTGTGCGCACAATTTTTAAACGTTGGCACAAAAAGGCAGAAAAACACCACGAGATTCCTGTGCCTTTATTGTGTTTTCTATTCTGTGAAGTGCTTCTACAGAGGATCCAAGTTTGGCCGCATTCCAAAAACGCCATTTTGAGTCATTTCTGGTTGTGCTCAAAATGTTTACTTGGTGGTACAAAATTGTCGCGATTTTTGGATCGGTTAAAGTGCTACTACGGCTTTACTGACCTGTACCCATTAGCTAATTTGGCCATGAAGTTTTATGTGAAAATCGTGTTTTATGAGTATAGGTGCGATTACACCGAAGTCTCCGCCAGCGTCACTTATTGCTTGAAAAGTGTCAGACACAAATTTCCTTTGTTTAAACACACACTTCCAGGCATTTTTTATCGGAGTTCATACAACCAAGAAATTTATGTCTGACACTTTTACACTAATGTCTAGAGAGAAGTGTCACTGAACACTTCGGTGTAAACGCACATTTAGAGTGTGATGTTTCCTCTTATTCATTGTAGGTACCCGCGTGTTACACTTTTCCCCTTCCAACTGTGTTTAAAGTTACAAAAATATAATATAGAATTATGATAATGAAAATCATAGAGCGATTCCGAAAGTCCGTTTAAAAATCCGTCATTTGTAAGACCGAATTTTTCCCCGTCAGCCACTTTATGACGGGAAATCCGTCAAATTGGCATCGCTGTTCACAGGTTGAGAAAACCGCTAATTCACAGCTAAAATTAGGGAAACACTTACCTGCCATTCGCAGTTTGACTTTGAGAGAAATAGCCGAGGTGTTACATCACTCAGACAATTGCAAGTTCAGGTTTTTTTGGGAGGGGACCCAGGGCGTACTAGACACGACAGTACCCAAAGTCTGACAAATAGATCACTCTGGGTTAAAAATCTACATTATTGCCAGTTTTGGATCTATATTATATCGGTGACATTACCAGTTCCCAGCATTTATTCCCTCAAACTTGCCAGTTTCTGGTCTTTATTTTCACAAAATTTCCAGTTTCGGGGATCTTTCCGTGCCCAATGTTTTCAAAGCAAATATACGCGAAATTGGAATTTTCCTTCTGAATATTCGTGATATTGCTTGTTTCACGTCTGAATTTTTATTAAATTTGGATGCTAATTTATTTGCAATGAATTTCCATGTCGGGAAATTACAAATTTTCTGGCTGAAAATACGGTCCTAGTTTTGGTGAAATTGCAAGTTAAGGATCTTAAAAAAAGCCAAATTGCAGTTTATATTCTATATTCTAGGCCTTGGCCTGAAGACTTCTTAAGTAATTGGAAAGTTTTGAGTCTTCATATCAGCAAAATTGCAAGTTCTGGGTCTAGTTTGGGTGCTAGATACATGTGAAATTACGAGTTTGTCATTGTTTTTTGTGGGCTAGGACCCCAGGCTAGACGGCGCGGCGCGGCGTCGTCGTGGCTCATGCGCCACTTACGTAAAAAAATTGCGACATTTTTAGGCAAATATCTGTGAAATTTTATGTTTTCAGGCACAATTTTCGCGAAATTGGAAACTTCCAGCCCTAACTTCGGCTCCGACCTCGGGATAGGCGACCTCACAACGGGCAGCGCGGCGTAATAGGCTGACAAGCCCCCCTCCCCCCTTGCTTGAAAAATTGCAACATTTGTCTCCAACAGTGGCTTAGAACTCACGACATTGCGAGTTTCACGTCTTAATTCAAGTGAAATTACGAATTCTAGCCCTTTTTACTTTCACGTTCCCTAGAGAAAGGAAGTATGGTGTATTTTTAGTGGGTGCGGACCCTGGGCTAGCCGGGTAATTTAATTTACATTACAAATTACACTTCTAATTTACTTTACATAAAATATCGTTCGTCGTACATAGTGACAATAAGCTTCTTTTCAAATTTTTGTATATCCTGCGATTGCGAACGCTTAACTTCTTTCTTTAAATCACGAATAGCTTTGCCCTGGAAGTATAAAACTAGAGTGTATTGCATTGAATGGAAAACTCCATAAGTTATTGTCTATGACTACACCCAAATATTCTATACCCCGTTCTATACTGTGCTGTATTACAGCTAAGGGGCAATTGCAGGATACGCTTGTAGCCCTTACACAACAAGGCTCATGTAATTTAATTTCAAGGCACAGCCATCGTCAGGTAACTGCATTTACTTAAATTCAACTTCAGCTTATTTAAGACCGTCCATGATGAGCTGTAAGACACATAAAAAATGAGTTCCTAACGCAAGTTCGCGCAATGAAAGCGTTCTCCATACTTAAAACCGAGTTTTGGCAGGAGGAAGCCTGTTTTTTCGCCGACAGAACAAAAGTATTCATTAATATTGCTTGCCACCTCCTCCTCACTCCAACCAAATTCCTTCTTCCACTTTTCATACGGAAAATTGTCTTTGTTTCCCCTAGTTCTGTTGGTTAGTTCGTTTGTAGTGAGCCATAGCTTTTTTTAGGGCTATACCTATTTTCGTTCAACTTTTTATCATAGTTAATTTCTTTCGCTCGTTTAACCATGGAAGTGAGCTTATTATTTTCTATATTTTCTAAATTGTTTCTTCATGGTAGAATCGAAAGGCTGACGCTTTAGTTTAGCAGCCAACCATGGGCGCGCCGTAGGGGGGGGGGCAGGGTGGGCCGGGCCCACTCCTGAAAAATCGGGTAAAATTACAATTGTGCTCCTTCGATTGCATTGAATAATGAGTGAACATAGTAGGATTGTGAATCCGTATTAGAAAATTTTAAAGGAAAACAACAATGTATTTCTCGAATGAAATGCTCTAAGCAGGTATTCTAATCGTCATTCCACAAACATCTCCCTTCACCATGGACGTAGCCAGAGGGGGGCAGGGCGTAGTCAGCCGCCCTCTCGAAAACGCAGATTTGGTTCGGCAGCTGCCCACCCCTAGATACATTCTGAAAGTATAAATCCTGCAGGATAACCACATATGTATCATTAGGGAGTTATTGCGTAGCCGTCTGACGCTTAACGTTTACGGTTATGTGACGTCACCATAAGCGTAGCCGTTTGTGTCAATTGAGCTCACTAAAATAATAATATCTCGAATTTCGCAAAACAAAAATCTCAATTTCAAGGATTTTTGTTGCTCACAAAATAAAGTTCGCAAGGATGACATAATTCAAAGAAATTTCGCGGTTTTTGCGCCCAAAATTACCATTTTCGCAGATCTGACTCAACTAAAAAGCAAACAGATATTGATTCTCTGAAAAAAAAGAACAACTGAAATCCGAAGCTTAGTGGTAAAATTGCCAGTTTTTGGCCAAAACAACAATTTGAGAGCCTAATAAAATCTTAATTTCGCCTTGCGCGAAATTAAGCGAAATCTTAATGTGCCATTTTTGCGCTTAAGGGATGGTCGACAATGTCCATTCAAGTGTTGTTAAGGGTTTAAAAGTTTTTGTATGCGAAATGCTAAATTACGACTGGGGTATAAGCTCTTAAGCTCAGCTTGGGGACAAACAGAACTTTGAACCCAATGGTCGACCCGGGCCTAAGTCGCAATTTTCGCAATTAAATCGCCATTTTGACCTAAGATCGCCAGATTCGCCAGTTTCGCTGTAATATCATCAGTTTTGAAGTAAAATATCCAGTTTTGAGGTAAAATTATCTATTTTGGGGGAACCGCCAGTTTTTGGGAAAAATCGTCAGTTTAGGAAAGTTTTTGGGGATGAAATCATAAGTTTTGGGATTGAAACAGTCAGCTTTGTGGTAAAATAACCAAATTCGGGGTAAAATATTCATTTTTGGGGTTTTAATCCATCAAATTTGTTTTTGGTATAAAATAGCCACATTTAAGATGAATTCGTCAGTTTTTTGTGGTGAAACCACCGGTTTTCAAGTCAGGGTCGTCCATTTTGGCCTTAAATCGTTCGTTTTGGGAAAAACTTCAGTTAAAGTGTGACATTGTCAGTTTTGGAGTAAAAAAAAAAAATTTCGCTCCGGCAGCTGGCGGTCGGAAAGAGTGCATTTCATTCCGTATACGGATACTCTAAGCCGTCCCAGAAGTAATAATTTTGATACCATAATTTGTTTCATTAAGCCGAACTTCTTCCTCTATTTTCACCCCCCTCTCTTAAAAAATGTAAAAATGTCGAAAAGTGTCGGTAGCATCTAGAATCAACTGGTGAATTGTAGTGATTTTTTGACCATTTCAACCCCTATTCCCCCCCCCTCCACCTTGACCGATTTGGCCCAAATGCGATACCGACCGGGGTCTTACGACTACTGATTTTTTTGCCAAAGCGCGTACCGCTAAATTGATTTCTTCGAGAGTTATCGTGCTAACAAGACCACACACTTACTTCCACTCCGGGGGCAACACCCCCTCCCCCTCAACTTTTTCATCTAAAAGCTCTAAGGAGTACTCGTACCGAATATGATGCTTCTATACTCCACTGGTGATTTATAGTGATTTTTTTACCATTTCAACCCCTATTCCCCCCCCTCCACCCCGACCGATTTGGCCCAAATGCAATACCGACCGGGGTCTTATGACTTCTGATTTTTGTGCCGAAGCGCGTTCCGCTAAAATTAATTTCTTCGAGAGTTATCGTGCTAACAAGAAAACGGCCATAAGCTTATAAACAAACCAATATACAGGGTGTACAAAAAGCGACTGGACAGAGAAAAACCAGTGAAGGGGCAACTGATTTCTGATCGAAATGACTATTTGCACTTTTCCGAAATTTCGCTTTGTTTCCGAGATATCCGCCGTTTTCTGATTTTTTCAGAAACAGCTTGCTGCACACGCAATAATTGTTGCAATGGCAAAAATGATGAGCCCATTGGAAAGAGCACAACATTTTCTATTTAAAGAGCCTATTTTTATCCAGATCAGACAACATCTACTACGTTTTGAATTAGCTTATTAGCGAGGAAACTTAATTGCAGAAGTATTGGTGATATGGCCAGAAAATTACGTTTTTTCGCCAATAAGCTGATTCAAAACGTAGTAAATGTCGTCTGATCTGGATAAAAATAGGCTCTTTACATAGAAAATTGTGTGCTCTTTCCAATGGGCTCATCAGTTTTGCCATTGAATCGATTACTGCCTGTGCAACAAGCTGTTTCTGAAAAAATCAGAAAATGGCGGATATCTCGGAAAAAAAGCGGATTTTCTGAAAAGTGCAAATAGTCATTTCGATCAGAAATCAGTTGCCCCTTCACTGTGTTTTCTCTGTCCAGTCGCTTTTTGTACACCCTGTATATACTATAAAGAATATATAGATATATATATGAATTCCGGAGGCCACTGAATTCGTGTTCTAGAGGTCCTGAAACATGAAAAAAACATGCCATGACCCATGTTTGCCACCATCACGACGAGACCAATAGTGCATTTTGACATAAATGAAATGCACTAATACAATTTTGGGGAGAAATAGTCGTCTCGGGTACAAAATATTCATTTTTTGAAATGGAACAGAAAAATTTAGTTTTAGGTTAAAAGCACCAGTCTTGTAGTGACATCTTCGCAGTTTTGGGGGTAACACTTCAGCTTTGGCGAGAAATCGTACGTTTTCGGAGTGAAATCGCTACTTGATGAGGGATAAAATCGGCAGTTTCTAATACAAATGCTCTATTTTGGTAAGATCGATCGTTTTTCATCAGTTTTGGGATAAAACCTTGTTTTAAAAATCACCAGTTTGTGCTGTGAAATCTTTAGTGTATAGGGGTAACACTTTGGCTTTGGCGTAAAATCGACAGTTTGAATAAAATGTTCAGTAATAGAGTAAAATCTTCAGTTATAGGTTTAAAAACTTGAGTTTTGAGTTAAAAATCGTTAGTTTTGGGTTTAAAAATGCTGGATTGTCACGTCCCCCAGACAGGAAAAGAAGGCTAAAACCCATTCCCAACGGGGATGTTAGTTGTTGATGGATTCAGTTTCCGGGGAAGAATTTGACGGTTTAATGAACAACAGTTCTTTTTGGCTGGGGTCCCTGGAACACCCGATATCCACTGCCCATCCCTGGAGCAGGGGCTGGCTGCGCTCCTGCCCTCCACAGAAGCTCACAGTAGTTCTCTCGAGTCTCGATAAACTGCGTACCGCTTTTTTTTTTGTGCTACATGCTCATCGTTCCGTTCCTCTGCCATAATTCTCGGGAGACTATGCTTTGCGGGGACCTGCAACTCCCAATCCGAACTGCCGACACGCTGAGTAGCTTTTTAGTTGCGTTGCATTAGTCGAGCGAGCGTCGTGTTTGAGGTTGCACGGGTGGAAGAATGACCATTCAAATATAAAAGGTCACATTTGAAGAACACTTTATGTTGACTCTTTGTTGAGTAGAGCTGCAGTTGCACGTGCGCCGGTGGATGAAGGACCCAATACACCACCGGGTAAATACCACGCATTCGGTTTTATTCATTTCATCCTGCCAACGTTTTATTAATGGTCCACGATTACACTCCGTTCTTCCCAGAACGGTGGAAAGATAAGGGAATTTTTTGGGTTTTTGAGCCTTCAGTTAGCTTTTTTCAACGAATAGCAAAGCGCCGTGAACCCCTTATTCCTTCCGGGGGGGGGGGGGTCAGGGTCACCCGTCCAATGCATGGCCCACCCCAGAATTTCGGTAACGGCGCGCCCATGCAGCCAACTTGTCCCTACGGCTAATCGACTTTAGGATGCCTTTCGTAATCCACGGTTTGAATCCTCTTTGCCTTCTACACACAGTAAATTCAACCATTGATGCATTCAATCTCTCCTGAAATCTGTCTAAAAACGCCATTAGACTATTATCAACGTCCAGCGCACTGTAAACCTGCTCCCATTTTTCCTCTTTCAACAGTTCTATAAACAAAGTGGCATTAAGTTTGTTCACAATGCAAGGGGTTTGCTCTTTGCTCCTTTTCCCCCTTCGAGACCATTAATTCCTTTTCCCCACTTAACCGAATGTGACTGTACAATGCATAATGATCCGTAATAGCGGATTTCAACACAGATAAATTAAAGTCTGAATGCCCGTGATAAAAAACGTGATCAATGCGCGTAACCGACTCGTCCGTCACTCGAGTTGGCTGAACGTTTTTATTTACAAATCCATGAAAGCTCATAACATCTTAATAGTAGTCAGTAGTTGCGTCTTTTTTCATTAAATTTATGTTCATATCACCAAATACGAGAATGTTCTCCCCTTTTTTACTATGCTTGCTAAAAACTCGTCAAGTTGCGTAGTAAACATTTTCTTATTGGGAACGCTAGGGCTCCTATAAAGTGCTAACAAACAAAATTTAAAAGCTCTAAACTACGTGTAGCAATCGCCCCCACTTCTCTACTATATTTACTTCCTTGTGAATAAAAACTAAAATTCCGTCATATTCATTTCGCCCACCTTCATTGCAATTGATATTAAGTATTCGGGCCCTACTTTGAACAAAATTAGAAGTTTTCTGGTGAAACTTATACGCAGGGTCTTTAGATGTTAATTTAAGCGAAATTGCAAGTTCTTAGTTCAGTCAAAATTACAAGTTTTGTAGTCTTTTTCGTGACGGCGGATCAAACAGATGAGTAGGCCCTAAAACAGAGCGCAGAGCCAGACGAATATACCTAGGAAATTGGATGTTCCGCGGCCGAATATCCTCGGCAAAACGACATTCGGGTTTCAATTCCTTCGCAAATGCCGACCGCCCTAAGATTGGTGAAACCCGTGAGCCCCCCCCCCCTCACCGGTCACTGCACTGTGCAACGCGTTCATTCTTGAGACGAATACGCTGGAGGGATCAGGGGAATGAGAAAAGCTGCCTACCCTTCTGTCCAAAACGCCTATGATCTTGGGCAAAATAATGTCGGCCAAATTGGTTTCGAAATTTAAAGTTTGCGATAGTCAAGTTTCCTTGCTGAATACTCGCGAAAATACAAATATGCCAGAGTACGACCAGACTCGGCCCAAGTGCGGCCTATTGAGATCTACTCAGATAGGGGCTCTTATTTCTCATGGGCTGCCAAATCCCCTTTACACCATCGTTCAAACACTGCCAAGACACAAATCAATAGGAAATCTCCCCCCCCCCCCACAAACATCGCGAGGATTTGGCGGTGGTTTCACATTGAGTAAGCCCGTAAGCCGTAACTTGACAGTACCATGAACTTCGATGGCAATTTTGTGGAATTCTTCCCACCTTTCGTCCACCTGGACTCACAGAAAATCAATTCCACCCGACAGCGCATATAATGCCGCCTGGTTCAGAAAGCTCAGGAATAAATTTAAAAAATTGTAATGTAAAATTTCAACAAATAACAAATCGTTCCGTGAAAGACGCATGTATTTTTGGCTTTCCAACTCATTAATCGCAAACGCTTAACAAAACAAATCTTAAGGCCCTGAAATACGACTCAAGATATGTAGAAAAGACAAAACAACATTCACTCTCGCGTCCATAAATAAAAATTCGAGTTTTAAACAATAAGACAACGACTAATGAAAATTTAAGTACTGGAACCAAAATACAACAGAAACCAACCCAAACAGAAGACGATAAATGACTAGGATGTTGCCAAGTTTTCTTGTTGAAAAAATCTCCTATGACAGAAAAAAAAATTCCTTCCGAGGATAACTACAAACAAAGTTTTCCTTTCAAACGTGAATAAGGATAATTACTTTAGTCTCTGTACAAATAGCACAGTTTAAATAATTCAGTTTTCAAATCAATTTTTACAAGTATTTACATACGTATTACAACAATTATACGGGCGGGGGCTCCGCTTAAAGAAACGACAGTCATTTCCTAAATAATTTATTACCTAAGGCTTATTGTTTAATATAATATCGATATATTGGCGTATCCTATTAAAGCTACGTCGCTTGGCGTTTCGTTCGGAGCTATACCAGAATTCTGCAATTAACACAAGTTCATTTGAGTACTGATAAAGTGAACTGGCCGGGGGAGTCGGATTTACCAAGGGAAAAGTGACAGAACGCGAGTTTGGCGCATCTACCAGTTTTTGCAGATTAGACGAAATCGCGTTCATGTCTTTAGGGTCGACGAGTCCTGCTCCTACTAGTTCCGAAGCGATCCCTTCGGCAGTATCCTTGCCCGGAACGAACTCGAAGCGAATGTCGTTCAACTCACGTTTCGAGTTTCTGTTACAAGGGTTGAAACACTTTTTGTTCTCATTCCAACTCAAGTTGTCTCATTTCAACTCTAGCGGTGTTTTAACTACGAATGACTTTACGCTCTCATGGACCCGTTTTCCCATTATTTCCAAGACAAAACGTAAAAACCGCAGGCTACGCAGTCATAATTATGTTGACTGAGAAAATTATCTTTTGCGATCATCGATGGTTGTCGATTTGTCTGTCATCCTTCGTGAGAGTTCATCATTACTTCATGCAAACATGTTTCGGCTGCTCGCCATTATCCATGCCTAGCATTCAAGTTCAGAGGCAGCGACGCAGGCGAAAACCGAAACATGTACCGAGGCATGTAGAAACGAATAAATCTCACCAGGGAACACAGACGATATGGACAACGATGAATTTGCATGTAACCCCCGTAGATTAAGGGGGGTTTCAGGCGGGTCTCCTCGACCCCTTCCCAGTCATCCCTCGCCTAAACTTCGCACATAAATTTTGGCTCCATTTCTGCATCAATATTCGATTTCAAAGTCTTATTTTAATCTTCAGGAAGTTCTACAGTGACGATAAATCTTGCTTTTCCAAATTTCATCCCTGAAATTACCTTAAAACACATTTGAATTCTCAAGTGTTTTGGGGTTATTTTAGGGAAAAAATTTGAAAAAGCAAGATCTAACGTCGCTGTAGAACTTCCTGAATATTAAAATAAGACTTTGAAATCGAATATTGATGCAGAAATGGAGCCAAAATTTATGTGCGAAGTTTAGGCGAGGGGTGACTGGGAAGGGGTCGAGGAAACCCGCCTGAAACCCCACCTTAAGGTAGGTACCCTACTAACCCCTTCAAAAATTATCTTACTCGTTCCAACTTGGTCGGGAAAAGTTCCATATAAGCGCTGAGCGGTAGTAAGGAGTTCTTCACACTCACGAGTGAGGAAAGAATTAAAAAAAAAATATTCGAAAAGCGGAAATGGGGGAAAAAATATTTACCTCATCCTCAGAACCAAATGTGTTCCTTCAGGCTCTGTAAGGTCAGGGTCACTGCCCGACGAACCTTCTTTGATGTTATTCATCGGCTTTTCAGCGCCCTGAATAGGATAAAAATAGTTTTCTCATCAGCCGGGTAAGATGCTTACGTTAAACCGACTTTACCTCTTCATCACTGGACATTCCACCCTCCTCTTCGGAAGACCAAACCCATTCACCGGTAACTGTCCTGTGCAGTCGTCCAGAAGCTCCAGGCTGTCTTTTAGCAGCCTACGAAACACCAGGAAATCAGTAACACAAGAGAGAAATTACTAAATTAGTTTCTGTAAAATAACCTTTTGAACTCGAGTCTCCAGACTGGGACCGATAGCAACCAACGTCTGCTGAAGATATTTCCTATCTTTCGCTTTTTTGAAAAAAGGGTGTTTGACGAGCTCAGTTGCCGTAGGCCTTTTCGCTGGGTCTTTTTGAAGACAGTCAACGATCATTCGACGGAATGTCTTACCGTAGGCACGGTACTGATCCTTTTCCTCGGCACCAGTATCCAGGGTGGGTGGATCGTTTTGAAGCGTGAGCATAAGCACTTTCATGGGAGGGTACTTGTGGTAGGGCGCTGTTCCCGTCGCCATTTCAATGGCCGTTATGCCAAAGGACCATATGTCTGCTTTAAAGTCGTATCCATGATCCTGGTGTTTGTAAATCAATATATCTGTTCAGATTGCATTGAACGTGCGTGAAAACGGTGTTATACCTGTTCCATGACCTCAGGAGCCATCCAGCAGGGGGTACCTACGAAGGTGTGCCGCACTTTCTGTCTACTAAGATCGCGTCCCGTAGCCAGCCATGCGCTTACGCCGAAATCCGCGATTTGGACGGTGCCATCTTCACCGAGAAGAATATTGCCGGCTTTTATGTCCCTGTAAAAGAAGATGAGTCGGATAAGATAAAAATTAACGAATGAAAGAAAGCAAAAAATGCGTATTTTTCAATATCTAAAATTCTATCACGGGGTAATCAAGAACACTCAATTGTTTTCGCAACAATGTATATAAAGCCTTAAAGAATCTGGTAATAAGTGTTATTGAGAACCGCCTACTGATGAGTCACAACACGTTTTCTTCCCTCCTTCCTCCTCCACGACCGCTAAAACAGTTTATTATACTTATTTAGAATGCAGTTCCACCTCAAGATTGCTCTAATTCAAGGACACGTATTCATTCCTTCTCTCCGTCTGGGTTTTTTCTCTTTTAGACCGGACAATATTTATAAATCAACAACGCTATTCAGTCACGGATCATTTACATGTCCAATTCAACAAAGAAACACACAAGCTTCAACTCACCGATGAATCTGACCGTTGCTATGAAAATACTCGAGACCTTTCAGCACCTCTTTGAGTACTGTCGCGATAGTTGACTCGTCAAAAACACCGTGACGACAATTAGACGCACGCATTTTGTGTTTGATGATGTCAAGAAGTGATCCACCTTCGAGAAGTCGAAGAACGAGCCAGAGTTCATCGCCAACGACGAAAGATGTGTAGTACGTGACAACGTTCTCGTGGTTGCAAGACGACATTGCCTGAATTTCTTTCTGCAAAAAAGGGCGGAAGGGTTAATTTTATTATAAATAATGATGGAGCTTTGCAAATAAACTTTTAGGTGCTAATTCAAAATTATCCCTTCCCCAAAACTCATATGCCAACAGGACAGCGGGATACGTTAAAACAACTGCAAATTGAGACGGTTTAAAACATCTTGAAAACGTGACTTGGAAAAAAGTGGTGGGTGGGCAGGGGGTACACTCCACACCCATTCACGAACAATATTCACAAACAATCATTAGTGTCGTCTTACGGCAGGCCAAGATGATAGATATTTCTAGTTTAAAGAGCAACAATTCGCTTATGAAACACAATTTTCTCATTGGATACTGCATTTTTAGCAAGCAGATTAAGGGCAACCCATTGGACTTTTGGAGGCACCCGAACGCGGCTTTTTACCCTCTCCCCCCACAACAAATTATTTATGATATATATATATATATATATGTGTGTGTGTGTGTGTTAAGGTTGCATATTTACCGGTTAATGCACACATTTACCCGTGAGAATGTGCACACTTACCAAAAAGAAAATGTGCACATTTACCTGTAAAACTCACTTAAACTTTTGCCTTGGAAATTCACACTCTTTCGACGACATATTTAGGAAAAGAAGATCGTAAGGTTGTGCGGAATTTCCTGAAGATTTAAATGAGACCTTGAAATCCAGGATTGGTGCAGAAATAAGGCGACAATTTAAGTAACGCCGAGTAGGCGAGGTACGATTGGAGGGGGGGTCGAGGAATCACATGTACAACTCCCCCTTAAGGCGCGAGTCGCCAGTTGAGCCATTTTTGAAGAACGAACTTGTCCATTTTTGGATCGCGAATGGTCGGTTTTGCCATTCGCTGAGATTCCCCTCCTTCCAACAATGAATTGGCGTGGTTTGATCCCCACTGTGAACTGCGTTCGCCGTGGGATGCTATGCGCGCTTTAAACATATATTTTGTTCTGAAATACCTATTCGAGCATGAAACTACAAGGTTGAGTTTTTTGGAGCTAAAACTGGAAGTTTAAGCCGTCAAAGCACGAAAATGTCAGCTCCCAGAAATCGCGTGGCTGGAGACTGTCTCCAAGATTTCACAGAGTTAAATGTGGAATTCATGTGAAAAGGCTAATCCGGGGAACATTGGAAATACACGCCACGTTTGGGGGGGGGGAAAATTCACGAGGAACGCAACAAGGAAAAATTATTGAAAGGAAATACATATCCCATTATGGAGTTGAATTCGCGCTAAGCGTCACATCCAGGGCAATATTTGAGCGGGACGCCGCGTTTATAAAACAATAAGGAAGAAACGCCTCGTGAATAGACAAATTCACGTGAAATGATACCCCTGTATACGCATTCTATACAGGGGAGTAGCGTGACATTTTGATGCCCGGAGCGGTGATCATGGTAGATGCCCCCCCCCCCACTATCAAAAAATGCGAGTATCGGGCTACTCGCCTCATTCGGAAATCATCCAGGGCTTAGGGTAGGGGAAACTTTCAGGGTTCTCGGGGAAATTTTCTCCCAAACATCGTATTCGATTTATCTGGGAAGGACCTTGATGTAGCCAGTCATATGATTGTTGTTTCAATGGGTTTTTAAATAAAAAAGTATTCGTTCTGTTCCCGTAATCTTCGCGTACACATTAGACCTATTTAACATATTATAAGCTTTTTTCGGATCAAACATACCGGCGTGGAGTCAGATTGACAGATTCTTGGCGTGGGAATGTTTCTAAAGACAAAAATCAGCAGTTTCATAGTACCTGTGAGCTAGATTTGCAGTAATTAAACCAATATGATGTAGGTACGATCAAAGATGGGGGGAGGGGTATGTTCCGGAGAGAACCAACTTCACGAGGTCTTCAAGAAACCGATTTCGTGGGGTTTAATCGTTGAAAAAAACAATCTTGAGGGTTTGGCTCTGTAGAAAAAAAGTCATGAGCTTGGCTTACATGAAAAATACAAACTTTGAGGGTCCGGCTTTTCCAAAAACTACTTTCACGGGTTTAACTCCTGAAACCCTTTATTTCGAGGATTAACTCTGAGTAGAATTAAATTCACAGGTTTTGCGCTTCAATAAACCAGTCAGTCTCAAGGGCTTTTGTCGTTCCAAAACCAATCTTGAGAGTTAGTATCTTCAAACAACAGAATTCGTGGAACTTGGCATACTCAAAATACCAATTTTTCGGGTTATTTGGCTCCATCAAAAACAATTTTACGGATCCGGCTCTCCATAAAAACCATTTTTCCTCCTTTGGTTAATCAAAAGACCTCAATTCCGTGAGGTTGGCTCTGTCAAATTCTTGGCGTGTGGAGGGACGGCGTGTTCTTGGCGTGTTTTCGTGGAACACTGACCGGTTGTTGGGATGCAACCCGCAGCTTCTGGCACGCTCTGTCCAGCTGTTAGACTGTTTTGCCTCCAAAGAGAACCATGGGCATCGCCAAGACTCAGCTTTCGGTCAACTTCATTGTAGTTTTTACGCCTCCTCCCACTAACTGGCAGCCGTTGTACTGTTATGGATAGCTCTTGGGGGTGCCCTGGCCTGCAATGGACTATTTTGTGCGGTTTTGGTGCCTTTCGGTAGACCTGAAGCCACAATTTCTTTCACGGAGCACCTGACAACTATGGGCACTGGGCAGTTAAATAGATGTGGAGCGTTTTGTACCGGTGGTGCGCAAAAGGACTCTATGTTTATCCCAACTGTGCTCGGTTCTTCAACATATTCACGTTAATAATAAATATAAGCTTCAGCCGACTGATGCCCCATTTCAAGTGATGCCCGGGGCGGGCCACCCCACCGCCCCGCCATACGCTACGCCACTGATTCTATAGGCAAAAGTTTTGCAAAATGTCACATTCAAGGCGGAATTTACGCGAAAACTTTGACTCATTTTTCCTCAGTTTCGGGGCTGGGGGAGCCACGCTCCCTCAAGCTGACCATTATTGAGGGAGCATTTGCTCTTCCTGAACCCCACTTCCGCCGCCACTGCGAATCACACGCCTCAAGAATTCACGATCCGTTTCCCCCGCAAAGCGAAAACGAGCTGAGTAGTGGGTATGGAGGGAAGACATGAGATATAATGTGTAACTACGGTGTGAACGCAGGAGTAACAAAAAACACGATACAATAAATGACTCTGGTCTCCAGAAATAGGTATATCATTACGCGAAAAAAATTACAGTGCATGCCTCTTGGCGTCTACGCAGCCTATCAAAATACATTGTTTGGTTGCGTAGAATAGACTCCCAAAGAACGCAAACACGAAACTTGTGAGCATAGAACAGGCAAATTCATATTAAATGTCCTTCAATTCAAGTGAAATTATGGTTTTAGTCTGAAAATGCACTATTGGTCTCGTCGTGATGGTGGCAAACATGGGTCATGTCATGTTTTTTTCACGTTTCAGAACCTCTAGAACACGAATTCAGTGGTCTCCGGAATTCATGTATATATCTATATAATTCTATATATATGTATATATATCTTTATGGCCGTTTCCTTGTTAGCACGATAACTCTCGTAGAAGTAAATTTAGCGGAACGCGCTTTGGCACAAAAATCAGTAGTCATAAGACACCGGTCGGTATTGCATTTGGGCCAAATCGGTCAAGGTGGAGGGGGGGAAAATAGGGCTTGAAGTCGTCAAAAAATCACTAAAAATCACCAGTTGATTCTAGAAGCATCATATTCGGTACGTATACTCCATGTTAGACTAGCCTTTGATACCCATTTTAATTTTTTGAAAAAGTCAAGGGGGAGGGGGTTGTGCCCCCGGCGTGGAAGTAAGTGGGAGGCCTTGTTAGCACGATAGCTCTCGTAGAAATTAATTTAGCGGAACGCGCTTTGACACAAAAATCAGTAGTCATAAGGCCCCGGTCGGTATTGCATTTGGGCCAAATCGGTCAAGGTGGAGGGGGGAAAATAGGGGTTGAAATGGTAAAAAAATCACTACAAATCACCAGTTGATTCCAGAAGCATTATATTCGGTATGATGATTCCATTTTGAAAGAGCCTTTGATTCCCATTAAGTTGAGCTTAAACAAACCCGGCAGCAAACAGTACAAGGGAGGGTCAAACATCAACGAAACAAATCATGGTCTCAACATTACTACTTCTGGGACGGCTTGGGGTATCCGTATACAAAATGAAATGCACTCTTTCCGACCGCCAGCTGCCGGAGCGAAATTTTTGTTGTTTTTTTTTTTTTTCTTGAGATTTTTAAACACGATAGGTCTGTCCGCGTAGTCGTACCAAGTTGCCCACAAGGGCGAGGATACACCGGGTTCAGGTTCCCTTAGGCATTCGAAAACGAAAAGCGTCAGCGAACCAATCAGGCAATAGCCGCTTTCATTTGTTCTAAGATTTCCACTCCGCCCGTCATCTGTTTTTCACTTCAACCTGCACTGACCACTGACTCGCTTACTACACACAACCGTACACCTTTTTCCGGCGAACGGGCATTCAAATTATAAGGAGAATTTTTGAGATTTTGGACATAAACAGCTAACGGTGCATCATAGTTATTGCAGCAATAAGATAATAATATAAGTATAGCGGCATGAAAAGTAGCAACAAATTAAAGGGGAGCTAGAGAGAAGCAGAACGTTTGTGGAAGCATTTCGGCGCACCCAGGGGATTGGGATACGCAGGACGAGGAGCGAGGCGAAAGACATGACAACGGACGTGGAGTTCTGTGAGGGAGGTGAAGTGTTTTAAAAATAGATATAAAAAGGAGGAAAATAAGAGCGAGAGGAAAAAAAAACAACTGTTAAACCGGTCTGGGAAGGGGCGGCCAACGGGCTGGGGGGGGGGCTCAAGAATGAATGATTTGAAAAGACTTACCAGGAGCTCATCCATGCTAGTGTTCCACTTTTCCAAATTGATCTTTTTTATGGCGCATTTCTCTTGACGGGGTTTACAAAAGGCGGCGTGAACGACCGCGGTAGCACCGACACCTGAGAAATTGCGGTTTATTATTCTTTTAATTATGCAACGTATTCGTATGAGAAAACAACAATTCGCGCAGGGCCGTGCCAAAACTTAAGACGAATTTATTTCGATCCCTCACCTATGACTTCCCGAAGTTCGTAGTCCTCCTTGGTGTTGGGCCATGGCACGTGGCTGCCCGTGGCCATTTCCGATCGAGTGTCGTCGCCCAACCACTGACGACAAGGAGTATGGTGAAACGCCTGAGTATAATCGCGAAGTGATGGGCCCGGCGAAAGCGAAGATCGGCGTTTGAACGCGCCCGGCTGGCCGGCGTCAACTTCGGACTTGGATTTTCTGTTGAACCGATACACAGAGGGTACACTAAAGATAAAAAACTCTCGAGAACTAAATCGTGAACGCTTTTTAAAAGTATTTATTAGTTTCCAGTACCTAAGAGGGAGGTCACACACAAAATCACACGGTACGGGTATGACAGCGGTTTATCAAAATAAATTCTGCTTGCCGATCGAACGGCAACGATTTCACTGCTTATTTTTCTCGCCCTCCTCTTCGACTCGCACCGAGTGTATCCCCCTTTTTCCTATCACTCTTTTTTCTCGGGTCCGTCTCCTTCGAAACCGTCTCGTTTCCTCTTACTCGGCTCGAGTCGAGTAGAACCGCCATCCAGTCCCTCCCAACACTCAGCTGTGTGGCGTCACGTCAAGGAGTGAAGAGAAGTGAGAGGGGAGAGTCTTTAGAGGAATCAGAATGACATAGTTGGGTGCAGGGGGTGACTGCTATCGGTGTTTACATCCCAAAAGGCTGGCGCTAGACCGCAATAGTGAGAGAGTAAGAAGCGCTCACTTCCGAAAAAAGCATCAGTCTGAATTAGTTTTGGTAAGGCATAGTTTTCCACTAATTTCAAATTTTTTCTTCCCTATGGCGAAGAGGTGAAAATCGCGTCGGAAAAATGTACGGAAATTTGAGTCACCAGTTTCTTTCGTAAATCGACTGCTCTCACGAAGCTGCGAATATCGTACACCCAATATTCAGCTTTAGAAAGGCAATTAAACCTCAGAAATTGCCCTATTGCACGAAACTACCATTTGAACGACAAAAGGGCAATCGGGCAAAGGGGGAATCCAGCAATGACTTGACAGTTTTCAGGAAATATTTTGATGGGGGGGGGGGTGAATGTCATTTCAGGGGTCTAATTACAAGTTGCCGATTTTACTTCCCTGACACGTGCCGGATATGTGTGAACGAGCCTCTCAATTCCCATAATGGGAATAATATTTTACTTGGCGGACGTGTCCGTGTCCAGGACGGGGCACGTCTCGTTCACGGCACTGATGTGTGTGAATCGACCTTTAACCGGCAAAAGTGGAATTTCTTCGTGGAATATTGCCCTTTTTATGTGAGCACAGTCATTCCGGGGTGAAATTCGCTTTCTTTGCCGAATAGGGTAAACTCGTAAAATTGCGTCTTTTAACGCGCTAATTTTACTCAAAAACTCAACCACTTCGCTAGAAAACTAACACTAATCCAAAATCCGGCTTGTTTTAGTTTTATTTAATTCAAAAATAGTGTTGAGTCCTAAAAAGCCTCTAATGTGCCAAAAATAAAAATTGCATCCACAAATATTTTATTATTAACTCACCTGGGTCTCTATAAACTGTCCACTATGGTAAACATTTTGTAATGAATTTGTCGGTTTCAAGGCAGTTTTGAGAGTTTCAGACGAGAAATAGCCCGAGGTACACATCTTGTGACTACATTATCTTTTTTCCCGGTAAATCGGGATTCGGGTGATAAATTACAAGTTTTAACTCAGTTTCCTGGCCAAATGGTCAGTTTCTGGCGAAACGTGATTTTTTGTGTGAGATAGCCAGTTTTATGGGCTTAATTTAATCAGTTGCCGCCGTTGCAGTTGGTGAGAATAAGTGAGAGTTTTTCATAGATAATGGCCCTTGTCATGTTTATTCGGATTGTTTTTGTGGTTACATAGGTTGTTTGAGTTTCTTGGGGAAAATTGCCCTCCTGTGGGGGATATTTACTTTGTAGGAGTAAATTACTTACAGGAACACTAAATTGTTGGTTAAGGATAGTCTGTTTTGTTGGGTTGATCAACCCTTTCTAACCGAAAATTCGCGACTATATTTGTAATCTTGTTGCGCTTTTCATTTGCACAAAATGTTGCATGGGATGGGGAGGATTTTTCCGCCCTCCCTATCAAGCAACTTGTGTTTTAGTTTAGTACGGACGGGAAGAAGAATCTCCCTCCTACGAAATTCTAGGTAAATGGAAAACACCATCATTCTCACCACGAGTTCTTTCATTTTTATTTCAATTATTCCTCAATGATGAGTTTAATATCAACTAACATTTCAAAGAAATGAACTTTTAAAAATCCTAAATACTCATAAAAAGGAACGAAAACTGCGTTTATTCATAGGAGCCTATGGACATGGAGAGTCTACCGCTCTTCCTACTTCGGTGGGGCCGCCACCAGAGCGCATTTGGTTAATCTGAATCGCCAGCTTTTGATGAGGACTATTCTTCCTCTTAGGCGAGGTGAAAAGAGGCCGGCTCGCACTCGAGCCCTCCGAGGTCGTTCGTTCGGCAGTTTTCGCGATGCGTAAAACTGAAGACTGGAAAACACCGGTCGCCTCGGCCTGCGGGCTTGAGCTGTTTCGCTACTTTCTGCCGGGTAAAATATTCGAAAACAGAAAAAAGGATTCGCCTCGCTTGGCTTCCCAAGCTCCTTCTTCACGGTCTTTTGCTTATTTCTGAAATAAAATGCATTATAATGGCTATTGGCTGTCAATGTAATTAAATTATTAATCATCTCATGAATACTTACTTTAATATCAATGAATGATAACGTTGAGTCAAAAAGTGACATTCATATCACCGATAGAAACTTGAAAAATATCGAGTGCAAATAAACTGGTGGGGGGTGAAGTACATCCTAATCAGCGCCAGTAGCGCTACCGTCGATTTCTTTAGTCTTTTCTTTCTCTTTGGCTGGTCTATAGCGTGGGGAAATAGAAAATTCTACCTTAATCTTACTGCCACGATGTTCCTGCCGAAATTATTGTAGAAATCACCGTCACGGTGGGGACTCGCGCTGGATTTCATTATTCACTATTTTGGATTTTATTACTTTGAGGTTAGAGCTCGCAATAAATTGCGGTGGGAAACATACTTTTAAGGAGGGGGTTGAAGTTGGCCAACTCGTCACTAAAGCTCTGGTGACCAGAAGTTCCGATTTTGGCGGGACAGTCCTGCTTTTTCCTTCTCTGTCCCGCTACCCTATTTGTCCCGCTTTCTCAAGAACGTCCCACGTGGTCCCACTTTTTCGGTTAATTTGAAACTTAATTTTAGGATTTCATTAGTTAGTACAGGAAATAAAGCTTTAAAAAGACAGAATAGCGGCGAAATTCGGCCCAACTTCAAATGTGGCTTAAAACATTCCTCTTGACTCCAGGATTCGAAGAGTCCGCAACGATACAGGGTGGCAATCATCCTTTTAAGGAAGGGTAGACGTTGGCCAACTCATCGCTATAAGGGGTGAAGAAATTCGCCCAAACGGGGTGTCTAATCCCATGTATTTTTGTGGGCCGAGACGATGAAAATCAACCTCAAGTCCGTGGGACGATTATTTCCCGTAGGACCGTAAATTGTACCAAAAAACTTGGGTTTTGGCTTAAATATTCCCAAAAAATCCTTACGTCCAACGTTTAGTATTGCAACGTAGATGTCATTCTGAAGTAGTTTTTGGCTCTGACTCGAATCAGGCAAACCCTGGGGTTTTAGAACAGGTAGTGAGGCGGCATATGCATCAACCAACACGAAGGACGCACTGAAAATGTGCCAAAGTGAATAAAATTTGTCTCGCTTGTCTTTTCTAACTGTTGTCTTTTCTTTCTGTTATCATCAGAAATTTTATTCCCGAATTGCATCCCTTAGTAGAAACGGGATCCATTTTTGAAATATATACATCGCAGTACCCCTAGTCCCCTATATCCACGTCGTTAGCACCACCACTCGATTCAGCCACAGAAAAAACAGGTATAACCCACCCCTTATTCCACCAATAAAATGCTAAGATTTGAAAGTCATTAAATAATTAAGTAGGATTAAAAACACCTTTTTTGCAATCAGACGCGGTTTTCTCGCCTATTCAATTTTTAATTGAAAAAATGACTAGACCTAAAGAAAGCATGCGAGGTTCTACACCAACTTTTAAGATTGCAGTGTACGATTAACCGACAGATTCAGTCGGAGTTGAAAACGTTTGAAAATACTGCAAATTTTCGGAATTCCGCACATTTTACTGCTCGCGCTCATTTTTCATCCCTCGAATCCTTCATTTAAAATAATATTTTGCACTGGGAAATTTAACGCAATTCCCAACGGTATATTCAGATTTCATTAGCCCGAGTTAATCAGCGTAGTATCGTACGCGTGCTGAATAATATCGCAATCCATCAGGGAACAACGAGGCACATACGATCAAAAATTGGCGAAATTGGCTCAATTGGCGATGAGAAAAAGAAATGGACCTAAAATAGATCCCTGTGGATCTCCAATCCTTATTTGACGATCATGCGTTTGCCCCCCCCCCCCACCATCGCATATTGCAGTATTATAGCTTCCGAATAAGCTTCTTATGTGAGACACATACGAAAGTGCGACTTAAATCACAGAATTCATTTTTTTTCTTCTTCTTTTTAAGTTTAGATTTTTATGGCATGTATTTTTTTTCTTATCATTCTAATACCTCGGAAATTCTTCGATGCGCTCCACGTCTACGGTCTCCCAGGGCATTTTATTGTCTCATTACCTACAGGAAATTCAGCAGGTGGCGCTTTAGAGTTTACTTTTTCCAATTAAATTTGCGGTACTTCGAGGCTCAGTGAAATTTAAATTGAATTGAATTGTAGGGTTTAAATTTGTGAGGTGTGTTTCGCTCCCGAAATAACTAAAAAACGTGTTGATTATCCATCAGGAGCGGCTAGAATGAGCGAGGCCAGTCGCTTAAATCGCCTTGATTGAATTCTCCAAGGCCCCGCAGTCCTCGTCTGCAGGCAAGTAACTGTGCCAACTCTGAAAGGACGATGTGTTATTTTCGTTCCCCGAGTCACGGTTCTTTAGATACCATCATGGCCTATGAGGCCATGATCTATCCATCAGTTATGAGATTTGCTTTGGAGTAAATCTGGGGGTTCTTTATGAAAGAGCTTCCCCGGCTTGAAGTACGATTGCATATAATAAGGACGAAAGCATTTCGTGTGGACTTGTGGTTTTAGAGTGGTACAAAGCTAATGAAAAAGTTATCTCCCTTCTAGAACTATCTATTCAATTTGGCTCATCGAATTCGTGTTATTTGATAAGATAGGGAAAAGGCAAATACTTTGTCCATCCCAAGCTTTCATGCTAAAACAAGATAATTAAAGTTCAATGTTGATCCCGATTATTCCCATTTTTTAATTAATAGAGCGAAATGGGTAAAACTCGTGGCTAAGCCATCATTCACAAGCAGAACGTCTGACACCTGACATCAAATTTTCAGAATGAAACGACAGGTATGGCACGTTAATTTTTCTTCTACAAAATTTGTTTTTCTAAAAAAACAAACTCACAAAACCAAAACGCAAAAATATACAAGTATATACCTCTCATTTTAACCTTTTCAGCCCTCCATTCCGCTTTAAAATATTGCCTGAAAACTCTTTGGTTTACAGTTTTACTCGAATGAAAATGTCAAGCTAAGAGAGATCAATCGTTTTCTTTTCGATTTTTATGTATACCTTAATTGAACTAAATCCCTCAGTACTAGAAACGGCATATTCTCAAGACACACACATTTCCACTAGCCGGGCAGAAACTGCATTTCTATATATCTTTTTCATTCCCGCAGAGGCAATAAGTCACTAAAGTCGAGTATTTCGAAATTTAAGTTTATGACGGTCATTTTATCAACGGTCAGATAAATTTGTACGCGAAGATTGAAAAATTTTGGTATTTTACTTACGCGACATAGCAAAAAAAACGACTTCGTTCGTCCACCTTTTGTAACTCCATGACGGATTCAAATTCGGTTTCCTCCCTTTTCCAGCAAAAAAAGGAAAAATAAAGGTTTCTATGTTGAATGTATTAATAAATAAATTGAATAAAATGACTTTTAATTTCCATGGATACTCGATGAGTTAAATCAGTAGTTTTAAATATCTTAGATCTAAAATAGTACCTAATTGGACAGTTTGAAGTTCCATTGCGAGTAGCATCGTGAAAATTGGCAATTTTGAGATCCTCCGTCGCGATGAAACCGTCTTCGATAAAGTATGTCGAAGTCATTTTGCCCTATGTAACTCCTTGTTTTGAGGTTTCCAGTTTGTAAATGACGGAATAAACATTGCCCATCGTGAATAAGAAGATACATTGAGACTAAACTGGGAATAATATGGGAAGATTTGGAGGGGGTCTTACACTTGATAATTCCAAATAAACATACTCGTAGTTATTGAGCATTTGCAATTAGTTTTGGTTGAATTTCCATGCTCCCAGGGCCTAAAAATTTTAGCGACGAGTTGAAAATCCGTTAGCGACTGAAAATTGTATGAAATGTTGGCTACACTTTCATGATGAAGAAGGCTCCTATTGTTAGCACCATTACAACCTAAATGTTTATTTTAATGATTGTTTTTCGGTCCATTCTCTCGGAACTCTTTAGACCCTACAAATTACTATGAACCAAATCCTATTAATGTGATGAATTAACTGCAACAAACTAGAAAATGAGGTAATTGCTCCCAACCTTCCCCAGTTCCCTCTAGGAGTATTTCAATTTTTTAAATCTTGATCTACTTGATTAAACTATTGTTGAGCCTCATTGCTATTGCTAAATCTGTTAACCTCGTCCGGAACGGTTGCCGTTCCGGCCTTATGTCGTAATATAATATTATAAGGTACTATACAGGGTGTTTGGTAAGTCGACGGCAATAATGCAGGGGGTTTTTCTAGGTCCAAAATGGGCCAAAAAAGTCCATATAAACATAGGTCCGATTTCCAACCGTTTTCGAGATAATCGATATTTTAGTATTTTTAGCCATAACGTTGGTTTTATTGGATTCGGCGCTTGTAAGTCGAGAACAGTTACACGTACATTAAATCTGAGGGCACTACCGAAATGAGCAGACATTTTCAAGTGGGAATTGGTCCAGTTATCCCCGAAAGTAGTCGCAATTTTCCAGTAACCAGTCAGATTGTGGAGATTTGTACCGATTTTAGGCAGTTCAGCCCTAACTTGAATGCATGACAGCGAATCTTGAAATGCTATCCAGGTCTGGCAAATTTCACAAAAACTTGCCTGATTAGTGAGGATCAAAATACCAAAGCCAGATCATCGCACCCTTCCGTAAAAGTTTGGAAAAATGACCCTATTTCGAGCTAAAAGTGTTTTTTTGGGTGTTCTTTGCAATAGGCCTTTGTGAACAGATGAATGTGAAAAATGGAATCAAGCACTCTATTATTTCTTCTAAAATGGTAATGAAGCTTCTCGTAGGTCTAATCGTGGTCAGCGATGCAAAATAAAAATATTTTGTAGCGTTTGTTACACCAATTCATAACAATTAGTAAATAAAAGAACAAATAAATTACCTAAAACTTATTTTTTTACAAATCATTTTCCAAATGTCCTCCTCTGTTCCGAAGGCAGGCTCGTGCTCTTTTTCCCGTGGCACCCACTGTTCACGCGAGGGAAAATGTCGGCTCGAAGGGCCTCAAAAGCGGGACGTCCTAATTTGCCGAATGAAGAAAAGCTTGCCGAATGAGCCATTAACATTTTTTCATGATCCCCAAACTCTACACCTGACATGTTCTAAGTACTTGCCAACAGATGCCAGTGCGAATTATGTAATTACTCGAAAAGTACTAGTACTTCTCCCCGTGAGGTAACTTGCCGAATGAAGAAAAGCTTGCCGAATGAGCCTTTAACATTTTTCCATGATCCCCAAACTCAACACTTGACATGTTTCGAGTACTTGCCAACAGATGTCAGTGCGAATTATGTAATAACTCGAAAAGTACTAATAAATTGCAAAATAAATTGCTTGAAAATTGTTTACCACTAAAACCTACCAAGTAGCTTCACTGATAATTTTCACTTTATTTGTATTTCTCGGCAAGTCACGAGTAGGGTAGCAAGGGGAACCTGAAAAATCTTATTCCAAGGGGAACGGGAGACCCATCAGAGTTTGGTTCAACTATTGGCGATTGTAGCTATCATTAGCGGCGCTAGTGTCGTTTGATAGTGAAACCAGTACCCCCCCCCCCCTATATGTTAAATGATAACAAGTTTTGTGTTTTTTTAAAGTGTTTTTTCGGGGTCATCGTCCGTAACGAGATTGGTGATCATGAAAAAATGTTAATATAATTAAGTTTTTCTTCATTCGGCAAGTTACCTCACAGGGAGAAGTACTAGTACTTTTCGAGTAATTACATAATTCGCACTGGCATCTGTTGGCAAGTACTTGAGGCATGTCAGGTGTTGAGTTTGAGGATCATGAAAAAACTTTAAAGGCTCATTCGGCAAGCTTTTCTTCATTCGGCAAGTTACCTCACGGGGAGAAGTACTAGTAATTTTCGAGTAATTACATAATTCGCACTGGAATCTGTTGGCAAGTAATTGGAACATGTCAGGTGTAGAGTTTGGGGATCATGAAAAAACGTTAAAGGCTCATTCGGCAAGCTTTTCTTCATTCGGCAAGTTACCTCACGGGGAGAAGTACTAGTACTCTTCAAGTAATTACATAATTCGCACTGGCATCTGTTGGAAAGTACTTAGAACATGTCAGGTGTTGAGTTTGGGGATCATGAAAGAATGTTAATGGCTCATTCGGCAAGCTTTTCTTCATTCGGCAAGTTACCTCACGGGGAGAAGTACTAGTACTCTTCAAGTAATTACATAATTCGCACTGACTTCTGTTGGCAAGTACTTGAGGCATGTCAGGTGTTGAGTTGAGGATCATGAAAAAATTTTAAAGGCTCATTCGGCAAGCTTTTCTTCATTCGGCAAATTAGGACGACCCCTCAAAAGCTCCTGTAATCCTTCTTCGAATCTCCTCCTGATGCAGTAAACACATATTTTTACCAAACCCCAGACGTGGAAATCCATGGGCGCCATGTCCCGCGATCGAAGTGGTAGTGGAATTGAACCCCCTCATCATATCCACATATCATAACTTCTATCCAAATGTTGGAGAAATTCGATCAGTTAGGGGGGGGGGGGCACGATCATGTTAAGAATAAGGCTTCGACGAACATCTTCCCCCAGATTTTGCATTGAATGAGGCAAATTGTTCTGAATAAAGTTCGAATACACTACGAGAAGTTTTTATTTTGCATCGCTGACCTTGATAAAGGCCTAAAAGAAGCTTTATTATCATTTTAGAAGAAATAATAGAGTGCTTGATTCCATTTTCACATTCATCTGTTCACAAAGGCCTATTGCAAAGAACACCCAAAAAAACACTATTAGCTCGAAATAGGTTCATTTTTCCAAACTTTCACGAATAGGGTGCGATGATCTGGCTTTGGTATTTTGATCCTCATTAATCAGGCAAGTTTTTGTGAAATTTGCCAAACCTGGATAGCATTTCAAGATTCGCTGTCATGCATTCAAGTTACGGCTAAACTGCCTAAAATCGGTATAAATCTCCACAATCTGACTGGTTACTGGAAAATTGCGACTACTTTCGGGAAGAACTGTACCAATTCCCACTTGAAAATGTCTGCTCTTTTCGGTAGTGCCCTCAGATTTAATGTACGTGTAACTGTTCTCGACTTACAAGCGCTGAATCCAATAAAACCAACGTTATGGCTAAAAATGCTAAAATATCGATTATCTCGAAAACGGTTGGAAATCGGACCTATGTTTATATGGACTTTTTTGGCCCATTTTGGACCTATAAAAACCCCCTGCATTATTGACGTCGACTTACCAAACACCCTTCAAATTTAGCCATGAATTAGCGCTTTTCCTCTATTTTAGCAGAGCCTTTTCTTAGCATTAACATGCGAATTGACAATGTATTCACATATGCAATTAATTTGCACCTTTTCACAAATTTAGCCGTGAATCTGCGCCTCTTCTTAATTTTGTCCCCGGATTAACGATTTTTTTAATGATTTAACCATGAATTAGCGCTTTTTCTCCATTTTAGCCCGGAATCAGCGTTTTTTCTCAATTTCAGCCGTGAAGTAGCGTTTTTTTTTTTTTAATTTAACAAAATTGTCAAACCTCTATTAGTCTTAATCACAAACACGTTCAGACTCCAAGACGTTCTAACCTCAAATTGCAGTCACCACAAAAAGCTTCAAACACAAAACGCATAGCCTTATTCATCAGTAATAATTTGGAAAAGTGACTGGTCCATGTTATCTGTCGCACCCGTATAAATCGAATTGTTTGATTTGGGGTGGGAGGGAGTGATTTGCCAAAACTATTAGTAGCACGGGCATTACCAAAAAGTGGCAAGTGCCCTCCTCTAGGTATCAATAAAAGTTTAGTCTCTATACAGACCGGAAATTTTCGGAAAACTTTCTGAAACTATAGAAATAGAAAAGTTAAGGAATTTCAATTTACGAGAAACGCCAGGGAATAAAAACGGTCACTTTAACGCAGGCGCGGATCCAGAAATGTGTCCAAGGGGGGGCGCACTTCTCAAGCTATTTGACTATATGGGGGGGGGGGAGGCTTCTCCAGTATCATCTTAATAGGTCTATTCGTTTGTCGCTTCGGACTATTCCGAGCAGCACGAAATTTTGTAACCTCGCGGGTTATCATGTGGAATAACGCGAAAAAATAATGGAAGGTTAGTACATTTAATGCTATTGTGCAGCTCCGGACGATGAACGAATGGACCCAACGCGCTTCCGCACTGTTGAATCGAAATTGAATGATTTGACGTTTGAGCAGCTCAAGTTGAACCGTTGAACGTATGATTGAATTAATGTGGTCTTGTAGAGTGGGTAGGAAAGTTTAATTCTTCCGAGTTTAACTCCGTTTCAACATAGTTGCTGTGGATGGAGCTATAAGGCCTAAATTCACACTCACAGTTAAGCCTATTCAGCTGCTCAAGTTTGAAATCAATCATCACGGTTTTTACTGGTGGTGGTTTGGAAAAGAAAACTAATTTTGAAGAAGAAAACTTGGAAAAGAAAATTAATTTTGATAAACGCATTTAAATTAATGTATTGTAATAAACTGAACATTTGCCATAATAGCATAATAAAATGAAAAAAAGAGACTACATTATTGGTCAGTCCAAAACAAATTCTATTTTTCTCTTCTTTGACTTGGCAAAGGGCGTTAAGGCCCGTTCACAAACTCTATATATGTTTGTGTTGCGTGGTGTCTATGCAATCTATAAAAATGCTTCACTTTTCGAGGGAAACAATTTGTTTGGTTGCATAGAATCCACACAACGCGAACATAGAGCTTGTGAACGGGCCTTTATAACTGTTTCTGGCTCGACGTTGAAGTTAAACGGAGCTTTAAACCCATGTGGTCGACCCGGGACTAATTCAAGTTTACTATTCCAAGCTTAAATGATAGCTCAGAACAGATTAGGCCTGTCCAGCGAATGGTTGAAACCGTTGAGTACAGATAAATAATAGAGGGAGCGTAAACGAAAAATTGGCCCACTTCCCTCTCTCTAGGGGTCCAAATAATGGGGTGAGAAAACTATTGGAAACGATCATACAAGTCAAAGCATCGAAGTTTAAAAACGAATTTTAATTTTAAAAACTACTGCGGCTTTTACTGAACGGTAAAACGGAGTTGACAGCTGAAAGTATCATCTGCCGAAGATTAGCTTCAAATTATAGATCGAAAAGTTTCTTATGGACCGAAATAAGTGGTAAATTCAGTTAACATTCTAAACACATGTTCCTAGAGCCCTCTGGAAATTTGGGCCTTCAGGGTCCAGCATTAGAAACTTGTCAAGCTATAGTAAAAAAAAGTGTATATATATCATGGGAAACCCGCTGGGAATAATGCTGAAAAAATAACGTCTGATAACAGTTCGTTAAGTGATCTTTCACTATTACATATCTTAGGTGTTTTACTTTCGTCCAAAACCGAATAGTTTTCCTGCCCAATCGGAACACGTTAAGTACAGATAGGTAGCCTACGTAGATTTCCAGTGACGTGAAGTACCCTCATAGAACCATTATCATTAACATAATTATACCGTTATATGTTTATAATGCTATTTGGATGCACAGTTTCATCATTACAAGCTTTAAACAAATCGTAGGCATCGTTTCACTCAGGTCATGCGAAGGTATAATAACCAAAAATCGAAACTAAAATTCTTTGGCCCAGGGGGGGGGGGCGCGCCCCGTGCGCCCCCCTTGGATCCGCGCCTGCTTTAACGTGTCTATACGTATACGGTGCGCGAAAAGGCAATAATTCATTTTGAGAGCGCGAATATCTATTTTTGTCACTTTTTGGGCGCGGATAGTCAGTTCAGCCATTTTCAGTGGGCGAATCATGGCCAGTTGGACCATTTATACAGCGTGGATTGGCATTTTGCCATTCTCAGGGTATGAGCCAGTTTGGCTAGTTAAAAGGTGCAATGAGACAAACGATGTCGTCTTCACCACAGGTGTCTTTATTCTGACCAGAACCGGTTTTTGGTTTTGGACCGGTTGGGACGACTAAAGGGGAAGATTAAAATTAGACTTTGAAATCGAATATTGGTGCAGAAGTGGAGCTAAAATGAATGTGCGAAGTTTAGGCGAGGTAAACTGGGAAGGGGTCGAAACCCCGCCTTAATCTTAATCTCTCTTAATTTTTTAATTATTTTGAGGTGCTCCATAAAACATTGTGTATGGTTCTGTAAAATAAATTGGAACTTACCTGAACTTACAACGACCTTGCACGTGGTACTGTTTTCTCCTGCCTAAAATCATTTTTCGCCGAATAATTTTTCACCGGGAACGATAAAAAACGCAAAATTTATCGATACCGCGCCTCCAATCCACCCTGCAGGGCAGGTGGGCGACTAGCGGAGATCATAATTCGTTGGTAGCATAAATAAGTTGGTAATTGCAGCTGTTCTTTTCTACTGAATGGGATAGTCTTCCGTGAAAGGCGACCGTAAGAAGCAGCGCACGGACGAAGCATTTGGCCCAATTGACCCTAGTTTAATTTAACAATAGTGTTGAAAGAGAGAGTGACGGAGAAGAACGTCTCTCAACAATTTTTGCATTTAGTACTTTAGTTCTCCCCCGCTCAATAACGGACGGAAGAAAAGAAAATATGGAAATAGAATCGTTGAGGTATCGAATTCCGAGATGTTCATCCTCCCGGTCAATCAATCGTAAACGTATAAGGCCTTCGTGGCCGTAAGAAGAGAGGAGGGATGAATAGTTGTTTACTTATTAGTCCAAGATCCCAAGCCAAATAAGAAGTTTTACTTCCATGTTCGCGTAGGAAAAGGAAGTATACCTATGGTGTTCGTGAACAAAATCGAACTGACTTCATGTTCTTGATACGCAAACTCAGAAATGTTGAAAAAAGTAATTTCCGGCATGCCGTCGGTCTGTCTCAGCTCTGTCTGTCGCTTTTATTCCGATAAATTGCATGAAAATTAAAACCGGGCCACAATTTTATTGGTGTGAAAAAGATTTATTCCAAAAAAACATTTCTCAGGCACGTTCTCCCCGTACCGAAATGTCGTTTTCAGTCTCAACTGCAATGCAAGTGGTTCCCGAATTTTTCAACAGGTATACATTTTTTTTCGGATTCCTTGTCAATTTTTTTGTGTGTGTCAACTTTTTTCGTAGTCAAAATCGTCGTTTTTAGCACAATTTGGCCAGTAGCGGCAGTCGTAGAACAAAATGAAGTTCGAAATTGCAAGAAAAGGATCCGAGGGTCCCTTGGTATCTTGATTGCGAATATTTCTTATAGTAGGGGAGCCCAAGAGGGGATTTCGGGATTTACTCAAGCGCGTCAGATTAACATACTGCAGATACCTTGTACCTTGTTGAGTACCTCCACCAATGAGCCCTACATACGTGGCCGCCCGTCGAGGATAAAGCGTCAGATTAGTAAAAAAAAAAAAATGATCATCAGACATTCTCGAGCGCGTCAGATTAAGGAAGTGGGAATTAATTACATGCTAAAAAGTCTATATTCCACTAATCTGACAATTTAAGAGTGACGGAAAGACGGAGGAGGCCTACAAACTTGTAAAAAAAAAAAAAAAAAAACGCCATCTTGACATTCTCGAGCGTGGCTAATTTTTTTTTTTTTTTTGAAGGGAATAATTCAAGGATAACGAAAAATATATAATCTGACAATTTCCATAGAATAATAGAAAAAAAATCGTCGATAAAGTTTAGTCATTATTCAACTCGTGGGGCCAATTCAGTGAAACTTAGCGCCTACCCGTCTTGTGTGAAACATATGTTCCAATTCGGGAGGACGGGTGGATAGCGCCGGAGCTAAATTTTACTGAATAGGTTGCCATATGTGTTGAATAATTAAGTTTTAAAAAATTGCGCTTTTCTCTCTCATATCAGTTGAATAATGTCATCATTATTCAACTATTGTAGAAAAAGGTCCTTTACATCACAGTTTCAGTTAACCTCAACTTACTCTTTCGAAAATGGTGCAATGGTGCTTAGGCACCAAATATAGCGAGAATTTTTTTAAAAAGTGTCAGATTAGGCGAATCCCTCCAGATAATCGTCAGATTACTAGAGAGCACGTTTAGGACGTCAGTAGGAAGCATATATATCTTAATCTGACGCGCTCGAGTATTTCAAAATGACGATTTTTTTTTGCACATTCTGATAAGGGCCACGAGTTTGCGTCACCTCCAAATCGTCAGATTATTGAATGAGAGCTTAATTTTTAGGTTCACTTAACATTCCCTTAGAAAATCTGACGCGCTCATGGACGATCTCGATTAAATTTTTTTTTCTTCATTTTCAACTCTTACGTACATGCAAACTAGTGCAGATTAACATGCACACTTCATTGAAAGTACGAAGGCAATTGATGCTGTAAATATCTGACGCGCTCGAGAATGTCCATATACAACAGTTTTTTTTTTTTTTTTTTTTTTACATTTTTGAAAGTCTATAGCCGCTCCCCCCACCGATGAAAAGGTATGCATCATAAAACAATTTTATCTTTTTATCATCTCAGCTTTGCAACCCAATAGGTCTCTACGACGCTCGAGTAAATCCCCATTTAGCATCGTGGGCTCCCCGACTATTAAGCATTTGTAGAATTCTGCTACCTTTGGGTATGAAATAATATACAGGGCAAAGGGGGGGGGGACAAGGGAAACTAGACAAAGACTTGAATATCGGCTGGGTCCTGAAAGGAGGTTTAAATTCAAGCATATTGTGACCAATTAACGAAAAATACTTGTATATTAGGCAAACACTAACCCTCTGTTTATTTTAGCTGATTTTCGTGACTGTCTCGGTTGCCACTGCGTTGTTCCTCGGCCAAGGAGGCGCAGAAAAGGTATTTTAAAAAAAAATGTTGCAGATTTAAACTCTTTTTTACTTCTCTCGGATACTTTAAATCCATTTTCATTTCTCAGTCTTACGAGCCTCTGTGTCGCTCAGTACAGAAGAAAGTCCAACTCAGTGACTACACTTACGAGTACTCACCTGATCACTACATAGAGGTCACATGCGACCACAGCAGCAATATTGACTCCAATTTCCTTACTGCGGACACACAGGTCTCAAAATTTCTTCATGGAGTATATTTACCATTCTCACGTACCCATAGAACGTTTTTAACATCGAGTATTTATTTCCAGATGTGCTATATTCCTGGATTCGAATGCGTCGATGTAAAAAAGGAAATTAATTTCAACAGGAGAAGTAAATTAGCAGGAGTTTACGAGTGGGAATTAACTGCAATGAAAGTTGGGGTTGGCTGTGAATGTATGATACCGGTCAATGTTTGAAGATTCCGGAAATGTACTTAAAAAATAAACGTACGAATCATTTTTGCTGAGTATATAAAAGTAGTATAACGTGATTGAAGTACATATGTCATTAATTTCACCTATTAGAGCCTATTTGGAGAATAGTAACTTCGCAGGAGCCCATTTCATTGTGACGCTTTTATAGTGCCGCATAATCCCCCTAGTTGAGAAGGGGATATATTCTACAGTAACTGCGTTTGAATTTTATGGTCTCGTACCACAGTCGAACTTCCGTCAGTGGGGGGTTTCAGGATATGATCCCATTACTTTAATTTTAAATTTTAAATTCTTACTCATCTCCAGGGGGCACTTGATGGACACCCTTTTCTTCAATTTTGCGTTTTTAGTGTCAAAAAACGCCGAAATTTTGAAAGTTCGTTGACCCTTGACCGTACATGTCTATGAAATTCTTGTGCTAATTAAAAGTCATTTTTGGCGGGTAAAGCAAAACCTTCAAACCAGGCCCAGGGAGGGGGGGGGTTCTGGGGAACTGGTTGCCAACTCGAAGTTTGACAAAATCGGGACAAAACTTTGAAACTCCAAAATCTGCCGGGACATATACAAAAAAACCAAGCCACTCGACTTGACGTGTCGTGATAGAGGCCACTCTCGAAAGACGTGATTGTGCTCTAACCACAAAAACCTTGAATCCTTTAAGAGCTCGAACCACAGGAAACTGTAGCCCCAAAAAGATCTAACCATAAATTGCTTTTAATCACAAAAAGCTCTAACCACAAAAGCCTTTAACGAAAAATGCACTAACCACAAAAAGCTATATATGTATTATAAGAAACTAGTGATGCACGAGACCGAGACGAGACTTGAGTGGTCTCGGTCTCGGTCTCGCTCATGAGGGGATGGTCTCGGTCTCGGTCTCGATCATGAAAAGTCGGTCTCGTCTCGGTCTCGGCCTCGAAAGTCTCGGTCTCGGTCTCGTCTCGAAAAGTTAAAGGCGCGAATTCAAAGTATGTGTGATATTAGTGACGAGTGATCCTATTCTCGCCTCAATGATTACAGATGACGACGATAGATGAATTTATACTTTGCTTTCCTTCCTTGGTGGCTCGTGGCACGAAGGGAGATAAGTGATACATTGATTAATGACCGAATAGCTTTGTAATTGCCCCAAAATAGAATCGTGCCTTCAAAGCAATCGTCACACTGAGAACGTGAAAGCGGAACAGTTGAGAATTCAACGAGTCAACTCAAAATCTCGCCCATGCCAGCTCATTTAGTTCAAGCAAGAGACTTCCCTTCTCAGACACGACGAGGCAGAGGTGCACAATCCCCCCTCATACATCAGACCCTCCTTCTCATGCTTCAACTGGCAATGATAGTTAAAAAAAAAAAAAAAAAAAAAAAAATAGCGGTGTCGAGTTTGATGATAGCGGCCCAGGGAAGTTTCAAACGCAAAATTATGGTTCCCTTGCACTAAGCAGCCTGGCCGCGGCAGCCAGTTGGCTGCTGTGCAGTTGGGCTTGTTCTAGTGGCTGCCCAGCCTGAAAATCTTTGCTGCCTAGTGCGCGGGCACCCATAGGTTGCAATGTATTTCACCGGCCCCTCGGGAACCCTAACCCTTTTTTTTATTACGATACGTAGGCATAAAGGAGCTTTTAACGAACGAGGCACGATGTTTGTGACACGAGATGAAGTCCAGTGCCATCATCGGTAGAGTTTATAGTGCGACTGTACGCCTCAGGATCGTACGCTTTTTTTTACCTTCGATCGTACAAAGCCTTTTAAAGCCAATTAGGTTCATAATTATTTAATTTAACGGTTCCGTAAAGTCTCCCATTTGCCACACAACTTCATTTCAGAGAAATAAAAAAGAAGAAACAAAAGAAGCGCGTAAGATGAAAGCTGAAAAATACTTCGCTAAAGCTTAGCGACGGTGACGAGGAGGCCTCGATATTGTACCTTTGGCATCACTGAATCAAAAAAACAAGACGGTTATGCGGGTGCGCAGTACGCCCGTACAGAAACTTTCACTGTCGGCTATTTGTTGGAGCAAGAAAACTCGAAAACACCGTTTTAAAAACGTTTTCGACCATTTTGCTGAACCCGTGCCGTTCTCTGAGACCTAAAACGAAACGGTGAGCTGGCGAGTACCACTAAAGACATGACAAGGCGCTCGTGGGATGTCTCTCAAGGGTGAATCCAGAGAAAACTGCTGTGTCTTTGGTTGCTCTTCCCGTCGTATCAGAGACTCCACAATGTCAATTCATTATTTCCCAAAAATTGACGGTTCAACGGTGTCAGCTATCAATTAGCGCAGTGTTGGGAGAAAGTCGAACGCCGAAAGGCTTGGGAGCTTGCTTGACGTTTGAGTATAATTGTATCAGAAACCGTGTTCTTCTGTTCTCGTCTCACTTTAGGCTAACTGACTACTTTTTCCCCATTATGTTACGGATGTTGACCACGAAAAAACACTTTGAAAAAACACAAAACTTGTTATTATTTAACATATGAATGAATGAATGAATGAAGATATGATCGTTAAAGACCAAGGTGACTAAACTTTCTATAGGTGCCGCGTTACTGTCCTTCACCTACGTCACGAGCAGTCCGATCCGCCTTTGCACTGGACCCAGTACATTATTAATTGTTATTGGGTTGTGATTTTTGAGAAATCATAAACTTCAATTTCAAAATTAACTTGCTCTCCTGCTCTAGGGTGAGCAATCGGGAGCAAAGGACTGGGGAAATCTGCGGCACCTAAAGTAAAGTTTAGTCACCTCAACTACTGACGCTGGCTGATGATAGTGACATTTTTAATTTACTGTCTAAAATTAAGAAGCATAACTCATTTCATGAATTCGGGTTGACTAACGAGGTGTTATTGAGAGCTAAATAATTCGTTGTTACTCCTATTAAGCATATATTTAATTTAGTATTGTCGTCAGGTTCTCTCCCTGAGGATTTTAAGAAGTCTATCGTAATACCTATATTTAAGAGTGGGAATAAAATGGAAATGACCAATTATCGGCCAATTTCCTTATGTCTGGCTTTGTCCAAGATGTTAGAGAAATGTATTAAGGTCCTGGTATTACGTCCTTGTGAATGTATTATGTCCATGTGAAATGTATTAAGGTATATTGAGTAGGGGGGTTTTGTCTGCCCGGCAATATGGTTTTAGGTCTGGAGTGTCGACTAGCCACGCGCTCTTTGATGTCATAAGGTATATTGTGGAACGTTTAGATAAGGGTAAGTGTGTTGTTGGCCTCTTTCTTGATCTGAGGAAAGCTTTTGATTCCATTAACCACGATCTGCTTCTACGAAAATTGGAAAGTTATGGTTTTAGAGGCTTTGTGCTGAAACTCATGCATTCCTATATTTCGAATAGATCTCAGTGTGTAAGGGTGAATGGCGTCCTTAGTCCTTCTATAACGTTGAATTCTGGAGTTCCTCAGGGCTCCGTGTTGGGACCTTTATTAGTCGTTATTTATTATAATAATATATTTTCTTTAAATATTAGTGCTCAAAGTTTTTGTTATGCTGATGACACTGCGTTTATGTTTTCGGGGGATAATTTTAGTGATGTTTGTAGTATTATTAATTCTGAGTTAGAGTTAATAAAAATCTGGCTTGACTCCAATTTCCTATCCTTAAATTGTTTCAAATCCTATCTTCTTTATTTCCAAGCTAGACGTCATAATATTTTTGATGTAAGTGGTATTAAAATTCACACTGTGAGCTGTCTTAAAAACTCCCTTTGTGCCTGTCCCGAAATTAAGTTTGTCGACAATTGCAAATATTTAGGTATTATTTTTGACTCTAATTTAAGCTTTAGTGACCATATTGTATTGCTAATTAATAGAATTCGTAAGTTATTTTTCAAATTTAAACTTTTGAGGGATATTCTTTCTATTGATACTATCAAAATGGTGTATTATGCACTTGCTCAGTCAGTTATTTCCTATAGCATTATCTGCTGGGGGAATTCACATAAATATTTTAATTGATAAATTATTAGTTGCTCAGAAATCTTTGATTAAAATGATTTGTAAAAAACCTTTTTTGTTTTCGTCAGGGAGGCTATTTGATGAGTTTGACGTTCGCAGTATTAAGAAATAGTTTGTAATGGCTACGTGTTTGCACTTACATAAAATTGATTTGAATGATTTCACCTTTTATCATGATAAAAATACGAAGTTGTCGAGTTTTACTAATTATATCATTCCTGGACATGTCACTTCTCTTTTTACTAGGCATGCATTGATTATTGGGTTAAAATTTGCAGTAAAAAATAAATTAAACTTCTCAAAATTTAAAAATATTAAGACTTTGAAAGCGTTTTTATTAAAAGATAAAAGTCGGCTGGCCTTATTAATGTAGGAGGTATTATATCTACTTTTAGGATTTCGCTAGTCAGTTTGTAATGCATATTTGTTATTAAATTGATTAATTTGTATTATATATGAATTATAACATTAGGAATTGTTTTATTTCATCTTGCAACTCCGGCTCTCGGCTCAAGTTTTTCTTTTTGAGAGCCGGCACAAGAATGTATTTTTGTCTTTGTAAGTGGTAATCTTTTTGTAATTTGATTGTGCAAATAAATAAAATAAAATAAAATAAAATATGTAGGGAGTACCGGTTTCATTATCACACGACACTAGCGCCGCTAGTGATAGCTACAATCGCCAACACAAAAAAGTATCTGGACAGTGAAAAATAAAAAAAACGGCTGATCAAATGAGTAGGACGATTGTCATTAATTATTTATGTTCACTTGACGTATCAGACAAGGTTCACACCAATCTTCATTATAATTCACAAATTATTTCATACCCAATGTCAATTTTTTAGAAATGTAGAGCAGAATCCGTGTCAAATTACGTCCCGGGATGACGTTGCCGGGGACCCGCGGGACTAAATTTGCCAAACCGAGACGGTTGGCAGCCCTAATTTTTGCCGCCCCGTATTTTTAGTTCCAACCCTCCACCCTTACTACCACATTAATGTAGGAATTACGCAGTGGTGGATTTATGGGGGGGGGGGTCTCAAATAGTATTTTTTTACTACAAATACGGGAAAACGATGGCAGAAAAAAGAGAAATGATCTCTGTAATAGGGTGAAAAGATGAAGCTAAGAAAGGCTTCATAGGATTTGTAAAAAGGGTAGGAATATAAGTCTAGCTTTAAGACCATCTGGGAACCATCAGCCCCTCAGCAAAACTCTATTACTATTGTAAGTTTAGTTGGTTCCAAGGAGAGTGTAACGGTTGTTAGGTTAAGACGAGTAAATTATGTAGTAATAGGGTAAGCGAACGACTACAAAGAAAATAACAGGGAGGTGGAGGCTTCCTACCTTGGAGACGTGCAAAAAGAAGGTAGACAAGATTGGCGGTCGGTCCAAGAATGATATCAAGTTGTACATACCGATATCAGAAAAAGTGTTCAAGTAAAATTAATAAAATAAAAGTTATGGTGAAACGTAGAAACCGAGGAAGTCTGAATCCCTGAGTCCTGCAACTCTGATGGAAGCGATAAACACCTGTAAGTACCCTCTTAAGTTTCATTCTAGGGAATCGTCTTATTACGTGTGTGGCGGTCAATAAAAGCTCGATATTCGTTCGTCATCGTCCCCCCCAAGCGGTTTATAAGGGATTCCGGCCCACTATTAAACCGCGATTGTTCCAACCCTATATATTCCCACTGTATCTCCTCGAGCCCCGGACATTCTCTCTCAGTGTTCGCGTCGCCATTAAAAAGGGAGCTGGGGGTTACAATCTCCTTGGGTATTTCAGCCTGGTTCTTGCTTAGAAACTGTCTTCGCCACATTTTCATTTCGTGACAGAAAGCTCCAGTGGGTACATCACTGTCGTCAGGCCATTGCTCCTACACAGCGTTGCCATTGCTACTACAGCGTTTAAATAAGGCTTGGCCACACTTGTGTCCATGTTAGACAAATATCTTCCAATACTAATTTAAGTTCTAGCATTGCCTAGAAACCGACCAACTTGAAATTGAAATGAAAAGTATTTTCAAATATTTATTAGCAATATTTGCCAAATAAAACAAAGGAGTCCATAAATGCACAATAATTATTGAGCAACATGCGCAACATTTTGACGTTTACCCTTCACGTTCAGGGTGTTTCGAAAATTTGCGGCATCCTTTTGCGGCATTTTCGTGACCGGAAATACTACGATTTCACGAAATAAACGCCACAGAGATACTTGTGATTTTGTTTTTTTGGTAATTTTTCGCGATTTTTCCTAAAAACTTTCATTTCTGGACCTATTACTGGACCAAAATGCATTAATTACCAGATTTTCGGAAACCTCATGAAAATTCCCATAGAATGCAACCATTTTCATTCGACATAATTGGCTGTAAGACTGAAAGTCGGCAATCTAAGCGGGTGGCAATTATCCGGTATTTCAAGCTGCTCCCTAAACGCTTAATGGTTTCACCCCAAATCGTTTTTGGCTAGGAATCTCCCATTTCACCAAAAGTTGCCCTATTCAACAAGCTTCAAATTTAGGTATTACAATTTGTGGATTGCTATAGAGTTAATTCACTTTAAATACTAAAAATCATGCATACGTGACTGACAGTTCACACTTTCCAATACTTCAATTTCGAAGTTTCAGTCGGCCAAACGCGGTCGCAATGTTTTGTTTATGTATTTTATGGCATTTTCCATTTTGCATACAATTCCGAGCACTTCCACCCGTCTTCTCCGTTACCATATGCTATAATTAAGAGAAGACGGGTGGAAATGCTAGGCTCCAAAGCTTAATTTTGTGCAAATGGAAAACGCAACAATACACAGACAAAAGATAAAATAAGAACCTGTTTTATTTGAAACAGGTTTCAAGAACCTGTTTTCAAATAAAAAATGGTTTGCACAATAATTGTGCTACCCATCAGTACTACCTCTACACGCTCAATTTTATTGTACAACCCCTATTATTGCGCAATATTTATTGTATGGGTGGAACAGGGCGGAAAATGGACTTGAATAATATTGTTAATTGATTTATTTTATTCCAGTGTAAATAGGACGTAGTTTAAGAACAACTTCAGATATGATTCATGGGGTTGAAGATCTGTAGATTTTGTGAAAATAATGTAGTCCGCTGTAGATAGTAAGGACAAAGCGTATGGGAATTGAGAATGAATCACGAATCACTGTATTATATTTTTAAAGAACGTATACAAAACGGAAGGGATTCAGACAAGGGATAGATATTAGATGTAATGGTTTACAGAAAAAGAGGAAGTTAGGACGGAAAGCATAGAACCATGCCAGATATGAAGAGAGCTTTGTTATAAAGAAACTTCTTCAAGATCGGACAGTCAGTGAGTAATGAGTCGTGTACAGAGGAGTATTGAGTCGAGTAGACGTCCGGACCGTCCGCGGGGGGATTCATGTGAGTACAGAAAGTTTCCGAAGTTTTGTAGCCGGGAGGGAAGAATTATAAAAAGCCCATTGTCCATTTTTAATAAGTTGTGATTTAAATAAATTAAAATTAACGTTGTGTGTCAAAGCAAGCAAAAGTTTCCTTCCTCTGATTTATCCCTCTCGTTCACTCTCACAATATCTCGAAGCAGTCGTTTTGGACTGCATAGTAACCGGCCGTAGGTAAATCCACCGGTTTAGACGTGTATGGACCGCTTTATAATGCGCTTGAATTTCCAGTGGGTAGGTATCTATCTAGTAGTCCGGTCAACGAATGATTCTAGAAGGAATGAGCGAAAGCAGAAATTTTGACTCCGGAACCATGTTTGGACTAGTTAAGAGGTAAACATACTAAAAGTCCCCACCCCTAGGAGGTGAGCCCGAGTGGGGGGAGCACAAAGAAGGTACCATTTTTTGGATTTTCACTGATATCTTGAAAATTCTGGTGACAGGCCAGCGTTGAGGAGGCGAGTCCTCCTCACGTAGCAGCACTAAATCGCCCACGGTAGGAGCGCCAGAAGGGACAGCCCATTTACCCCTACCCTGAAGCGTCGTCAAATATTCCCAAGACCAACGACCCCAAAACTGCTCTCGCTGAGCCTGAACAGCCACCCATCGATCGCGATGATTGCATTTGTCGCCCAGGCGACTCCGCTCAGGCGGAGAAAGGAGGGGGCCCTCCACCAGAAAATGCCCCGGGGTCAAAAAATCCAGGCAAGTCGGGTCAGCCGACAGAGGAGCCAAAGGTCTCGAGTTGAGGACAGCCTCAACCGATGACAACAGTGTGGTCCACTCTTCAAACGTTAGGGGGGGTGGACTCCAGAGTGCGCAGCAGGTGTTTCTTCATGGACTTTACAGCTGCCTCAAACAGGCCACCCATATGAGGCGACGCAGGTGGGTTGAAATTCCATTTGACCCCCTGGACGGCACAAAATTCGGACAACCCCTTAGAGTGACCGACTTTCTTCAGCCAGTCAGCCCCGGCATCGAGCGACTTTGACGCCGCCTGAAAGTTTGTACCGCAGTCCGAGTACATATTACTGGGCAAACCACGCCTAGCCACGAAGCGTTGAAAGGCCGCCAGGAAGGCCACCTCAGACAGGGCAGATACAGGCTCAAGGTGGGCAGCCCTTGAGCAAAAACAGACAAATACGGCCACATAATTTTAATAGCTTTGAATTCCTCAAAGGGGAGGCCTTATACAGAAACGGTCCAGCGAAGTCCACCCCAGTATGCGTGAAGGGCCGAGACATCGTGACCCGGGCCCGAGGCAAATCCGCCATCACCGGTGAAAACGGCCGGGCCTGAAATTTGAAACAGCGAAGGCAGCCATGGATACGCTGCCGTACCACCCCCCTCGCGCCAACCACCCAGTAATGCCTGGCGAGCAGCCCCAGCAAAACCGTTAGCCCCCCATGGCGAGATGAGTCATGGTGAAACTGGTCAATGACCAAGTGTGTCAGGTGACTGTGTTTGGGTAGGATGGCCGGATGTTTCTCCTCCTCCGACAAACTGGCCATGCTCAATCTCTCCCCCCCACCCTCAATACCCCCTCAGGGTCCAGAAAGGGGCGAAGGCGCTGCACAGCCACGCTACATACAGCACCACGCCTCAGGGCGTCGATATCACCAGCAAAACTCGCCGCTTGCGTCTCAAGCAGCCACCTAATCTTAGCCCTGGCAAAATCCTCATGAGAGAGGGGGGACTCGGTCAGTGTCCGACGCCCCCGATAATTCTTGAAACAGTCAATCGCGCGAAGGAGTCCCCAACCCGCACAGTACGCAAGAAGGAGGAATACTTGCCCATGACGTCAGAGAAAAATGATGAGGCACAATTAGCAGTGTGACTCCGCACTATCAGTACATTGGACGGTCGGAGCTCAGGCAGCTCATTGGCCAGGGCGACCTCAGAACGCTCCGGCCACTGGTCCCGCGGCAGGGACAGCCAACCCGGGCCAGAAAGCCAGAAAGATGTTCCCTCCAGAAACTCAGAACAGCTGCAACCCCGAGACGCAATATCTGCAGGGTTGTCCCCAGTAGGGACGTAATTCCACCGCTCTGGAGGAATTACGTCAGTTATAGCGACCACTCTATTAGCTACAAATTGCTTTAGTCTGTGCGGGGCGGTGGCCAACCACGCGAGGGCGACCCTGGAATCAGACCATGCCCACACACGATCAAGTGAGAGCTCCATCTTCCACCCGCGCCTCAACATTGAATACACCTTTACAGCCAGGTGCGCAGCTTCCAGTTCCAGACGGTTAATTGTTAGTGGTTTCACAATTCCCGCGCCAGCCGTTACCCGAAGGTACGCAGCAGCCGCGTACGCCACAGAGCTGGCGTCAGCAAACAGATGCAGCTCATATCCGGTACAGTCGCCAGGCAAAACATGGCGCGGGATCCGCAAGTCCGCAATTCGCGGCAGCTCTCCCACAAATCGGGCCCACCCACTTAGTACAGCCTCAGGGGGGGGGGGACGAGTCCCAGTCAAAACCCAAACGCCATAAGTCTTGCATGAAGACTTTGAATCTAATGACCACAGGTGCCAGCCAACCCGCAGGGTCATAAACGCGGGCTATCTCAGAGAGTAGTTGCCTTTTAGTACAGGCCGTTTCAGAAAAATGTACGGCGTACGAGAACATATCAGTGGCAGGGTCCCATTGAACTCCCAGAACCTTCACCACCTCTGGCTCGCTCAGATCGAGCCCCCTCCAGAAGCTCCGGGGCATTCGAGGTCCACTTCCTCAACTCGAAGCCCCCCTCGCTCAGCAGTCCTATCAATGACTCCCGCAATCGCCTTGCCTCGACGACATCATTCCCCCCAGTTATCACATCATCCACGAAGGTGGACGTTCTCAACGCCTCAGCCGCCTCCGGATACGCACCCCTTTTATCAGTGGCCAGCTGAAAAAGCGTCCGCATGGCCAGAAATGGAGATGACGACACGCCAAAACTGACTCGAGTCAGGTCATATATCAGAATAGGGTCAGAGGGGTCAGCCCTCCACAAGATACGCTGATAGCGACAGTCACACTCACGGACTAGAATCATCCGGTACATTTGCCGGATGTCTGCCGTAAATACTATAGTAGGCAGCCTAAAATTCAGAATGACGGCCAAAATGTCGGCCTGGAGGGGGGAGCCGGGATACAGAATGTCGTTCAGCGACAACCCCGACGTAGTGGGGGCAGAAGAGTCGAACACCACCCTCACCTTCTGTGTCGTACCTACGGTTTTCACCACCGCATGGTGAGGGATATAATACCCAGGGAGCTGGGGCTCAGCCGTCACCTCCATATGGCCCTGTGCGATGTAATCTTCAACAGAAGCCACATAAGCCTCCTTCAGCGCCGGGTCCCGGCGGAAACGCCGCTCCAGAGCAATCGCTCAGTCATTAAACGCGACTCCCCCAAACAGCTCGGATCACTTTTAAAGGGCAACCCTACAGAATACTGGCCATTTTCAGCCCTAGACATGGATCCCACAAACAGCTCCTCACACCTTACCTCGTCAGGATCCACCACCCCCGGGAGCGGCACCTCCTCCAACTCCCAGAACCGCTTCATGGAACAGTTCAGCTTTCTGTTTGCAAGCTGTCAAGTAGAAAGCAGTGCTGGGCTTTACTTCCGTCTTCTTTTTCCCCTCTTTTCTTTTTCTCAAACAGATATGACGAAGAATCGGGAATGTTCCCACAAATACAACACTTACGCGTTGCCGCATTGGTCTTAGTGTCAGATTTACTATTTACTTGTGCTCTCGTACTGAAAAATATCAGTCCTCATGAAGAAATGTATATTACATAGGTATTTTTAAACATTTAGCTACATCGCATGTATCACATATTTTATATGCATGCGCTGGTCTCTGAGCTCTACCCTTACACCTTACCAATCAGGGCAGGATACCAAATTACCAATGATATTTTACTCAAGGCCAATAAATGAGGTTTTATTATTAATAAAGTTATACACAGGACACCGGGCATTCGACTGTGATTCGCCGGAATCACTTTAAATGTATAACATTATTGTTTTTGCGTGAAAAAAGAAGAGATAGAGAACAAAAAACACAACCTGCGAGGTGAATGAGACGTGACCTTGACTGCAAGTAAATGTCCCTCTTTCCAACACCCTCTTTCCCTTGGTAGGTGACTAACGGGGGTGTTCTATTGTATTCACGATTTTTCTGTTTCGGGCGCTAATTATTATCCGATCTTGAATCTAAAAAATGTTTTGGAAACAGTGACTTATCCTACAACTGGGCTGTACATGATTTTTCCAAATTTATAAAAAATCGAGATTTTGTGTGTCTGATTTTTGGGTTACGAGGCGAAATCTAAAAAAGGTTAACGATGCGAATTGTAGATTAAGTATCCGAGTAAAATCCATTTTTCAAAATGAAAATCGGACTATTTTTGGAGCCGTGAGTAACCGTGAGGAGTGCCGCCGCATCCGCGACGCGAATGCTTCGCGCGCGCACGCTTGGCATCCCCTTTCGCCTTAAATAAACACCGGCCTAGCGGCGAGCATCAGCGACACAACAAATCCAAGAGCCCTCACTCAAAGGCCCGAACAGTTTGTTATATTCCACGCACCACTATTTTCTCTCTTTTGTTGCTAGATATTGACACGACCAGCACCAGCCCGCACCAGCCCTGCTTGCCAATGTTCCCTGTCGCTTCGTACTACGTAGTTTGCGATTTTGCAACGCACGTACACATAATTATTTCAGTCGTATCTTTTGGTTTTGTGAGTGATTGAGAGAACCCGCGCAGCAGGTGAAAAGGTTCTAAATTTGTGAAAATCGCGTAGACATCATGGATCAGTACGATGCGTTTTTTCTTGGTGGATGTGATAAGATCTCTTGGAATAATTATAAATCAAGCTACCTAAAAAAAATAGTAAATTATGTACTTTTTTTAACATTGATTTTTTAGTTGTCTTCTCTTTAGCTCGTTGGAGAATCAGGCATCATGACTTCACAAGACCCAGATAATTCACAACCGCGGTTCAGCTTAGGTGCTTAGGTTTCTCCCCCGCTTTATCAGATTATTCGTTCGTCCTGTTCCTGTTCTAGTTTGCCCGAATAAACAAATCACAATGATCGGGCTGAAAAAATCTACACTCGATAAATTGCACCGGGGCTTTACCATGGTTTGCATCGGAACGACAGTAGCCGGGACGGGAGTTATAATTTACCGGGCGTACAATTTTCTTCGATACGTCCGCCCACAAATGTTGCAAGAAGAACAGGAGAAACGCAGTGATCTTCTGAAGGAAGGTTCTTCCTCAACCACCAAGTACGACCTGGAAATCCCTGATTTACCGGTTAAATCTTACGGGTAAGAGTTCACCCGAGTGTCTATGCGGATTACTTTGCCGCCGCCACCCCCGTTTTGTCAATGTAATATTTCATACGCTTTTTCCAGGTAAATCGACGGTCTATTATACTCTTTACACTATCGATAAAATGTCGCTAAATATAGTCATACAATAATGTACAGCGTGTAAATAAAAGATTTTTTTTTGTTATTTTGTTGACTTGTTGTGCGGTTGGGGACGAAGCCTCCCGCCACCTTGCCCGCCACGGTTCACCCCTCCGGCCCTCCAGCTGGTCCATATCCATATCGTCCTATCAGTCAGTCCGCACTAGAAGGAGTAGAAAGTAAAAGGCGCCTGCCTCCTTTACCTTGGGGTGTCTCTCGTCCCCCGTCTAGTTTTGTTCAAGCATTAAATTAATTTAATTTTCTGTTTCGTAAAAATGATTAACAAACTACCGTGAAATGAACGTTTCTTCGACCTGAGAATTCTGTCTTGGAGTGTTCAGTAGAATAGCACGAGGACCCCCTGTTGAAAGAAGCCTGGCATGGCATCGAGAAGGTGAGCTATATTTGAGAAGCTCTTTTATAAGTAAGAAGAATAGAAGCCTCAGTAATGTGTTTTATAAAAATTTGCTTCTGAATGCACTGGGACAGCGTTCATACTGTGGCGATATGATATCGTTTCTACATAATTCTGACGCATTTCCAGTTTTTTCTATCTGCCCGAGACGCTGTTAATTTGCGTCGGTGATGTCGAAACGATATCGTATTGCTCTAGTATGTTCGCCACCTAACTGTACTGTGAGCAAGATACAATGTTGTATTTCACTGAACTACACATTTTAAGAAGGAATAGTTACGTACGTTGACCAATATACTTGTTTTCATCGAGCACTAGCAACAAAACATCCCCTTCCGAAATTCGAGACTGATTGTAAGAACACTGCAGACAATGAACCTTGGAGTCTTCCGAAAAGAAACCCACTAGTGGGATCCAACTAGATGTATTCGCCCGGGTGCCCTCGGATGTGTTCGCAAACTGAACGTTTCACTTCTGTTCGGATTTCCAACCGCATTTGGCCCTTTAGTCCTTTCACTCCTATCTTTCCCCGAATGCACTAATTTAGGGCCTCAAGTGGAGTCCAAGAATAAGTTCACCTTCAGCCCCGGAAGTTGTCCTGAAAAGCCATTGAAGAATAGCACAGGTCACTTTCATTGAACTCGTGAGCTGGGTGGAGAACTTCCGAGTGAGGGGGCACTGGGTCCGTCTCCCTCAGACCGGTCTTTCTTGGGGGTCTGGATTTTGGATATCAAGAAGAACAAAAAAGGAACGCTTTACGGTGGTTGAAGCTCTACTGTGCACTGGTGGATGTACATCAATCGGGGCCCGGACAAGAATCTCTATGAGGCCCCTAAGGGCGCTTTCACACTTGAGATTCCGGTATCCGACTCCCATATCGAGGATACTAAAAATACAATACGGCAAACGCGGTCATTCACACTTGAGATTCCGGTATTGGATACTAAAAGTATACGTTTCCGGAATCTAAGTGTAAAGGAGCGGCTTGACTGTAGTGTATTTTTAGTATCCTCGATACGGGAATCGGATACCGGAATCTCAAGTGTGACAACGGTATTAGGGCCGTATACAGAAACCCACCTTTACGAAGCCTTAACTTAAACAGTTGAAAAATGAGATGGTTTAGAACAATTTGTCACTCTCATGCCATTTCCACAGTTAAATCGTTGCGTGTTGACGCAGTTTGCGCAAGCCACAACACGATGAAGTTGTTCAGTTCAGTTGGCGCAAACTGGCTTATGCAACCCACCTTAAGGAGACCTAAAGGTTAAGGTTGCTTTCTAATTAGCGTGGGTACTCACGCTTATTTTGCCGTCAAACTTGACAAAATCCACTTGAATTACACAAAATTATACTACGTATAACAATTAATTTGCATGAATTTTTTTTATTGCAAATCTTATATACTTACTTCCTATAAAGTAAAATATGTGCAAGGAGGAAGAAGGTATACAGGTACTTTCGGAATCTGATGGGAAATATTCACTACCTATATTGAGAACTGAGTATATTCGGCTGAAAGCAGTAAGTGAAAAGTCAAGTTCTATCTCCCAAAAATCGATCAGGTGCTGCGCCTTCTAAGCCTGTTGTTTGGCAGTAGTACATTGTTCGAGAAATGGTTGCAGATATACTCAAGAATTCCCCTACGCACCTGTAAATGGTTCCATGTGGCTGAGGCAAGCAAATCGAATATTTGGAATGATTGAAAACCCCTTGCTGTCTAAATTGATGAAAAAGAGGGCAAATTACCCAAAAAACAAGTGCGTATACTTCTGGTTGGCAGGGAACATGCCAGCACTCACTTTTTCAACGCCACCTGTGAGTATGGCGTACTCACTAGATTTTAGAATAATGATACTTATCATTGAATTGGGCAGTAGCAACGCAATGGCTCTGCTCTGGTGGCAATTGTCAATTGATGAGTGTATTACTAAGTAACACAAATTTACAGAAGTGGCGAAGAAGTGTCGCCCAACAATTACCACAAAAATCCTGAGTGAATATGAGATACTCACCTGTCGCGTTGAGGGTTACCGAGACTTTAACTTGAGTTCTCTAGAAATCATACGTTCTGTTGAAACGTGTCGTCTGTTTCAAGGCCAAGGAGGCCTTAAGTTTAAGGAAGGTCTCTGAGTACGGCCATTAGTCTATAAAAAACAAGAAAATAATTTTCACGTAGTGTTAAATTATGGCTTTTAACAGCAAATTGGAGAATAAGTGCTATTCCTACAACAGTTGCCATACCCGGCAATTAGCGCTTATGCTCAATTTAAGCCACTTATTAGAGATAATGGTGAGTTTTAGCACTCTCCCGTTAAATCCTCCGGAAACTTTATTTTCAAATTTCAACCAATCAGCTGTTTCGTAACCAAGCAACGACTGATTTATCGTTTGCATTAGCGTTAGCGATGGTGTTGCTAAAAGTATCTATTCTCAATTTTAGCTTCGAATGAGCGCATTTACTCAATTTTTCTTTTCTCAATTTTAGTCGCGAGCAAGCGGTTTGTTTTTACCTATTGCCAAGAATTTGCGCCGTTTCGTAAATTAGGGCCACAAAATGAATCCAGATGCCGCGAATGAGCGTTTTCCCAATTTTATCGGCAAATTGGAATTTTATCTATAATAGCCGCGAATTAACGGTTTTTCTGCGCTTTGTCCGTCAATTAGTGCTGTTTTTCAATAGTTGAAGTAACGTTTTTAATTGAGTAAGTAGGGTTTGATTTCAGTGTTCTTGATTCTAAACGCGATTAGCGCTTTTTCTCAATTTCATCTAAAAATCAGCAATTTTTCTAGATTTTAGCCTCGTGCTTTTTCTGCACTTTGTTCGCGAATTAGTGTTTTTCCTCAATTTTTGCCGTGAATAGGTTTTTTTTGCTGATTAGTGATTTTTCTCAAAGCCAAATCATTAGCGGTTTTTCCAAATTTTAGCAGCGGAGTAGTTTTAATCCCGTGAATTTTCGATTTCAATTTTAGCGACGAACTGGCGTTTTCCTCAATTTCAGCTGCAAAATAGCAGCGAATTAGCACTTTTTAATAATGTAGCCGGGCAAAATAGTGATTTCTCTCAGTAATAGCCGTGAATTTAGCAGGTTTCTTATTATTCTAGCACCGCATTAGCTATTTTGTTTCAATTTTAGCTACGAATTACCGCTTTTTCTCGGTTATAGCATAGCCTCAAAGTTGCCATCAGAAACCACGGATTTGATCTCTTGATCTCTTTTTTATCCGAGAATGGGCTATTTTTCTCAATTTCTGTTGCGAATAGTGCGTGACTCAATTTTAGTCCCGAATCAGCGTATTTTTTAAAATATTTTATGCGCGATTGTTTTCACTTTTTATACCCTTGTCCCTTGTGTGTGTTGTTGTTTGTCCAATTTAGCCGCGGATCAAGCCCAAGGACGGCACATTACCGTTTTCTTTCTACATTTAGCCATAAAATGGCCTACATCCGCGAATCAGCGAGTTTTTCTTAATTTTGGTCTGGAAGTTGAACGGAGAAACCGCAAAAGGGTGCTTTTGCGCAGTTTTAGGCACAAACATTAGCGCTTTTTGCCGCGTACTTGCCCCAGGAACAGCGCAGTAGTGCTCCTCAATTGTACCATCCTAAGGACCTGAAGAAACCGGGAATCAGCGTATTTTCTCTATTTTAGCCGCGAAGTTTCCTCCTGAAGGCGCGAGTTTTCTCGATTTGAGCATTCAGAGTAGCCCTAGGCTGAATATAATATTCAGCCACACAATTTGCAGTGCACCTGCAAACGTTCTATTCTCCGGGTCGGGAATTTTCGCAGATGTAATAGCTGCAGTTATAAGTGGTCCTGACTTGGTTCACCAAGTCTGGGGATCGTATTGGAGGCGTGTTACCTCGGCTCCTGGAGAGCGGTCCACCAGCTCTGTACTCTGCTCGATGGCCTGACTGATGAGAGCAAGGAGCGAGTAGTCCAGTGGGCTGAAGGCCTGAAGCCGCCGAAATCGAGACTTAACAGCGCTTCGGTGGCACTTTCTTCAAATTTTGAGATTTCAGTTCATTTTTACTATCCAACAGAATTTAATAACGCTGTGAAACACTCTATTTCCCAAAGAAACCTCGGAATTCCTTCCAGGTGCTCATTTTCGTACTGGTGCAGCCAGCTAATGCTCCAAAAATTGGAAATTTACTCTCTGCCACTTCACACTCCCACGGAGCTCAATCCTAAATTTTAAATTTCGTTGATATTTCAGCCAAAAAAGTGAGATCCTTAACAGTGGATTTTGTTTCTGACACCGACTCTTTGGTTCCAAGAGGGCAAGAAAGCCTCTGAGATTTACCCAGTAACTTGCCGTTATAGGACAACTCGGTCAGGAAACTCTCAATTTGGGCTCGTCCGAGTCCAAAAATTGACAGTGATGCCCGTAATCTCACCTTTCGGTCATGACTGTATAGCACCAGAATTTGAATATTATTCACACTATAAAGCCGGATACACTCATGGGGTAATTGCCAAGTAACGAGGAAAACATTTTTCAAATGTTCAGCTGGTTGGCTTCTAGGCAATTGGTAGAAATTGACTGACTATTTTGCTCGTTACTTGGCACGTAAGCATGTTTGTTCCAGGCTTATCGGCAATAAGTCCCGAAAATGTCATCGTTCCGCAAAGAAACGAACTATGTATTTGGGTGATTGGCCAATAACTACTGCTCAAGTAATTACTTTTCATCCAGGATATTTTCCAACTTTCATAGAAGTACCAGGAAAATTACTGTTGAAGAACCAGTCAATTTTGCTACAGATTATGGCGTTTTCGGTCTCAAAACTAACGGTGTTGTCTTATCACGGACTTTTGGGCTGTGTGACGATCAGTTTAGCACTCTTAACCGTCTGTTGTTAGGACATGAAACTGAAAATGTTTGACTATGAGTTCATTATGGGGACTAAGAAGTGTTTTTTAGCCTCACAATGGTGCTCTTAAAATGACTATCTTATTAAGCTAGAAACTTGAAAAGGCCGTTCTAAGCTCAATTTAAATTCAAATTTCTACATCAGAGAAAAAGGATCCTGGAAATCCTCTCTCTTCCGTCGTAGGGTTTTTGGGGGTCAATTCCGATCCATGGCCCGAGGTGGTCCTCCCCTACCTCGGTGCGCTAGTGTAGACAAGATTGACTTAGCGCGCTTCAGTACGTGCGAATTTGTTGGTTTTTAAACTTAAATATCTAGTTTGGAAATGATTTAGAGCCGTTTTCACCAAGTTTTCTGTGATCTGAGATCAATTGACGGAGGTTAGAACTGAACGCGATTCTTAACGGCAGTCAAGAGAAATGGTTTTCACCACCGCGAAAACGAGTTCAACTAACTTCGTTCAACGAACCATCAGATGACCCGAAAATTGACCCGTTCATTAAAATCAAGACGTTTTTGCTAAGCACTTTTTAGCACAAGCCGTTTTTGCTACAGTTGTGAGGTGAAACCAGTAAAGGGGGAGCTTGCAGTGATGATTCCTTGACCCCCCCCCCCGCTAAATCATTCCACGTCTAATACTCGGCATACATTTTCCCTCCCAATTTCTGCACCAATCCTGGTTTTTTAAGGACTCGTTTTAATCTTCAGGAAAGTCCGCATATGCAGTGCTTTTCCTTTTTTCAAATAAGTCGAAAAAAAAACGTGAAATTCCAAGGTAAAAGTTCAAGTCGAATTTAACTAACTTCTGGATGAAATTTGAAAAAAAAAGGAAAACTACTGCATATGCGGAATTTCCTGAAGATTAAAACGAGCCCTTAAAAACCAGGATTGGTGCAGAAATAAGGTGAGAACATGTATGCCGAGTAGTAGACGAAGGTTGATTAGAGGGGGGGTCGAGGAATCACCCGTGCAACTCCCCCTTTAGACTCGTTTCAATCCCCAGGGAATTCCGCACGAGCGTACAATCTTGTTTAGCCTAGCTGCTGTTGTAGCCACAGAGATATTATAACCAGAGCTCGAAGGGTCCGTTGCGCATCGGTACCATCATTGACGTCACCCAGAGCTTGTAACGGGTCCAAAAATCCCTTGACTGAAGATGAAGGTGAAGGGGATTTCCTGCTCATACCGATTTTTGAGACAGCCAATGTGAAGAGACCTCCGGTCCTGTAACCAAGCCCGTTTTCAACAAGTCTGTTTAACATTTTTGAACTCTGATTAGCGACTCTAACCGGCGTTAGCAGTCAAATCGGATTTCACCAGCAATTTTGAACGAGATCAAGCTTGATCTCAGTTCAAAAAACTGAACGCCCGAATTTGGCTGGTTAGAACGTTAACTGGTGCATTATCTCTTATCACTTGCTCACTTCTCTATTTCTCTTTAAAAAATCGCTATTTTTCATCGTGTTTATTGTTGTTTGTTGTTTGTTCATTAAAAAGTAATAATTTTCCGTACTGAGGTGCTGTTCCATATGTCGTAATACACTTTAGCCGTAGAATTCAGAAAGCAACCTTAACCTTTAGGGCCTTTTCATTTCACGCTATAGGAGAAAAAAGACGCCGACTCGCGAGTCAAAGTTTTTTGATTTTACTGACTGCAAGAGTCGGACGCTGACGCGCGCGTCAGTAAAATCACGCAGAACTCTATGGGGCCTTTCACATTGGAAGCGTTCGCAAGTCGTATCTTCCCAGAAAAAAAAAAAAAAAAAAAAAATACGCCCAATCGCGCGTCAGTGTTTTTTTTCTCCTAATATGAAAGGGCCCTTACGCCTCCTTTAAAGCGCTTCAAAATAGATGACACATTTTTATAAACCATCACATTTTTCAACTCTTTGCTTCGTAAAGGTGGATTTCTGAATATGGCTCTTGGTGTTCGAAGGAAATTTTTTCAAGTGGGCGTTGACTCGTTGAACTTGCTTTGGATGGCTTCGATGATGATGAGTATGAGCCAAGTCGGTTTCGGGAAATCTCTTTCATGAATGACAGAGGGTTTGGGTAGATGGGCTTGTTCCTCTTTGGAGGCGCGGAAGAGGATTGTTATTGGCTTCGGACGGCGGGGTGTGTAGCCGTGACGTGCGGCAAGCAAAGTGGATACGGGAACGAGAGAATTCCACCCCAAAAAAGGATTTCAGTAGGTCGAGTAGGCTCACTAGGGTCACGGATAAAAGTATCTGAACAAGGTTCAAAGTATCTGAACAATTTGTAGTAAATTTCTGAGGAAATTACCTACAAATCAAGATCATTCGAATCGTAAAACAGCTTGTTTTTATTCGACTACGACAATTACTACCGTTGAAAACCAATTGTAAGACATTATTAAGCTACAAATGCTTCAAATAATAAAAAGGACGTAATTTTTCAGAAAAAAAATGTGTGCAGGAACCGAGGAAACTGGGAAAAAGTTGGTCAGACAAACGGACCATCCGATCTGAATCTCCCAACTCCCAAGAGAGGTCTCTACCACTGGATGCGCAAAAAACTAGAAAATGGGGCGTGGATTGACGTAATTACGGGACCGGAGGTCTCTTCACATCGGCTGTCTCAAAAAACGTTGTGAGCAGGAAAACCCCTTCACTCATCGAAAACCTCGCCAAAACATTCTCAACCAAGGGATTTTTGGACCCGCTTCTAGCTGGGGGTGATGTCAATGATGGTCCCGCTGCGCAAAGGGCCATTCAAGCTCTAGTTATAATATCTCTGTGGCTACAACAGGAGCTAGGCAAAAAATGGAAATCGTACGCGCGAGCGGAATTTCAAGGAGGTACAAATAACACTTTGAAATCCAGGATTGGCGCAGAAATACAGCGATAATTTACGTAACGCCCAGGAGGCGAGGTAGCACACGTACAATCCTTAAGGGTGAGTTGCACGTGTGACGCCCTCCAATAAGCCCTCGTCTACTACTCGGCATACATTTTCCTTCCTAATTTCTGCACCAACCCTGGTTTTTAAAACTCGTTTCAATCCCCAGGGAATTCAGCATATGCGGTAGTACTCCTTTTTTCAAATAAGTCGAAGGAAGAGCATTACATTTTAAGGTAAAAATTCAACGTGGTCTAAAGTCACTTCCGGGACAAAGTTTGAAAAATTGATGCTACCGCATTATGCATTGGTGGATATGGATTGGTGCAGAAATAAGGCAAGACGACGGAGGATTGGAGGGGGGTCGATTGGGGGGATCACTGCAGCTCCCCCTTAACTGGTTACACCTCCATAACCTGTGATTAACTGATCAGCAAAAAGATCTTGAGTTTAATGAACGGGTCAATTTCTAGGTCATCTGGTTAGTTGAACGACGTTAGTTGAACTCGATTTCACGGTGGTGAAAACCATTTCTCCTGACTGCCGTTTATAAATAAAATTCAGTTCTAACTTCCGTCAATTGATCTCAGATTTGCGCATTCAGTGGTAGAGACTTCTCTTGGGACAAATTTTTGAATGTTGTAGTCTCCCAGCGAATAATAGTATTTATTATTAAAACAAAAGCTTTTCGCTTTTTGGAGGCATCCTCAGTGTTTTTGTTCACAAACACAAAAAAATTTCGCCACGGCAGCTGGCGGTGGGAAAGAGTGCATTTCATTCCGTATACGGATACCCTAAGCCGTCCCAGAAGTAATAATGTTGATACCATAATTTGATTCATTAAGCCGAACTTCTTTCTCTATTTTCACCACCCTCTTTCAAAAATGTCGAAAAGTTTCGTTATTTTTCCAAGGGCTTCGTTATATTAAAGTTTTGTGCCGTATTTTATAATACCTAAACGTGTGAATTTAAGCGATTTTTTGGAAATTTCATCCCCCATTTCACCCCCCTCCATCAAAGTTTTCGATAAATCTCAATGGAACCCAGGGCTTTGGTTACATTAAATTTTTGAATCGAATTTTAGAGCGCTAAGATGAACTAGTGAAGTTCACACCGGCAGGACCAGCCCCACCACCTTGACTTTTTCGAAAAATTAAAATGGTAATCAAAGGCTACTCTAACGTGGAGTATTCACACTGAATATGATGCATCTAGAATCAACTGGCGATTTATAGCGATTTTTTGACCATTTCAACCCCTGTTCCCCCCTTCCACCTCGACCGATTTGGCCCAAATGCAATACCGACCGGGGTCTTATGACTACTGATTTTTGTGCCAAAGCGCGTTCCGCTAAATCAATTTCTTCGAGAGTTATCGTGCTAACAAGAAAACGGCCATAAGCTTATGTATAAAATGAATCCTGGAGACCACTGAATTCGTGTTCTAGAGGATCTGAAACGTGAAAAAAACATGACATGACCCATGTTTGCCACCATCACGACGAGACCAAGTCGACGCCCACTTGAAAAAATTTCCTTCGAACACCAAGGGCGGTATTCAGAAAACCACCTTTACGAAGCAAGGAGTTGAAAAATGTGATGGTTTATAAAAATGTGTCATCTATTTTGAAGCGCTTAAAGGAGGCGTAAGGCCCCTCTCACACTGGGAGAAAAAAGTCGCAGACGCGCGCGTCAGCGTCCGATCCTTGCAGTCAGTAAAAACACATAAAACTCTATGGGGCCTTTCACATTGAACGCGTTCGCAAGAGTTGTCTCTCCCCTGAAAAAAAGACGTTGACTCGCACGTCGGCGTCTTTTTTCTCCTCGTGTGAAAAGGCCCTAAAGGTTAAGGTTGGCTTCTGCTACGGGCCCGAGTGTATTCATGACGTGTGGAACAGTCACCTCATAACGGAAAATTATTAGTTTTTAAGCAGCAAATAACAACATACACGACGAAAAATAGCGATTCTCGAAAGAGAAATGGAGAACTGAGCAACTGATAAGAGATAATCCACCAGTTAATGTTCTAACCAGCCAAATTCGGGCGTTCAGTTTTTTGAACTGAGATCAAGGCTTGATCTCGTTCAAAATTGCTGGTGAAATCCGATTTGACTGCTAACGCCGGTTAGAGTCACTAATCAGAGTTCAAAAATGTTAACCAGACTTGGTGAAAACGGCTCTTAACCGTCTGTTGTTAGGACATGAAACTGAAAATGTTTGACTATGAGTTCATTATGGGGACTAAGAAGTGTTTTTTAGCCTCACAATGGTGCTCTTAAAATGACTATCTAATTGAGCTAGAAACTTGAAAAGGCCGTTCTAAGCTCAATTTAAATTTCAAATTTCTACATCAGAGAAAAAGATCCCTGGAAATCCTCTCTCTTCCGTCGTAGGGTTTTTGGGGGGTCAATTCCGATCCATGGCCCGAGGTGGTCCTCCCCTACCTCGGTGCGCTAGTGTAGACAAGATTGACTTAGCGCGCTTCAGTACGTGTGAATTTGTTGGTTTTTAAACTTAAATATCTAGTTTGGAAATGATTTAATGTATACGAGCAAATATGTTCTGGATGAAGAGTTCACTCTTGTTTGGAAAAAATAAGATCAGGCTCCTTCGCTTCTAGGATGTTCATTGACATTTAGAGAAGGGAGAACGAATATTCATTGGGGCTTGGAGGTCCTCGAAAACCCACTATATTTCACCATAACATTCAGTTCACCGTCTGTTACATTTTTGTGCATTTAAAGGCAATATATTTTAATAAGGGTTAAGCCACCTTCACATGCAAGCTTTAAAAAGCTGAGCTGTGGGCTTCAACCAATCAGAGCGCTCCTAATGTAATGTAATAATAATAATAATATCCGTTTGAGCGTTGCTAAGAGTTTAAACGGTTTTGTATTCAAAATACTAAATTCGCATTGGGGTTTGTTAAACGGAACTTTAAACCCATGTGATCGACGCGGGCCTAACTGAAGAAGACATTTTGTTGGAAATTGTTAATGCGTAACCTGAGCTAAACTCATGCTATACTTACACTAAAAATGTATTCTTCACGCGGAATCCGTGGTACTGACGTTTAATATAATGTTTCTTCTGGACTTATCCGAGCTATACTTGTAGAACAGTTTTATCGTCGCAGATTTATTATTTTTGAACGAGCTATCTATTCTCCTTTGATCTTTGCAGGTGGTTTCATCCGAATGTGACAGGCGTGGAAGCCGAAATGCTGCTACTCGAACGAGGTTACGACGGCTCGTTTCTGGCCCGACCCAGTTTGTCTAACCCTGGAGATTTCACCTTGTCCGTGAGGTAAGCCTGGCTTATGTGCAACTTCGATTGCTATTTAGAATTTAACAAACTTTTATTGTTCTAGAAGAAACAATGAAGTAACTCACATAAAAATCCAAAATACGGGTGATTTCTATGATTTGTATGGCGGAGAGAAGTTCGCCACTCTGTCTGAGCTTGTTCAGTTTTACATGGAGAATCAGGGTCAGCTGAGGGAGCGGAACGGCGAAGTTATCGAGTTAAAGTTTCCTTTGAACTGCGCTGATCCAACAACAGAAAGGTAAGTGCTGAGTGGAAGTTTTAAAGTTTAATCACATCGAGTTAAGTATTTAATGGAAAATCGCCAAAGAGATTCAACAACATTAAGGCTAATTTTGTGTGCTAAGTTTTTGATAGTTAAGTTCGTTGCTTTAAACAAGAACTGGCGTATAAGCCAAATTCTGATCAAGTTTAGAGATTCATTAGAGATCGATGGTTTCCAGGACAGGCGTGTTTTAGGGGTATGATATAATATGGGGCCTAATGATTCATGTTGGGATATTTTGATTCTTAAACTTGAGCAAAGTTGTGGGGTTTTCGGGACCGGTTTCGAACTCGCGGTACTCCACGGGGTTCGGAGAACCGGGGCTTTTATCAATTAATCCCCAAAACCTGACTTTCCAAAACAAACAAAGGTATAGGTACTTATATTCCCAAAGACGGAATGTTCTGTTCAAAAACGCCTCAGAGACGAACAGTTTTTGCCAGAAACTCTGTTATCTGTCGAATTTGTTCCTCGGTGCAAAAATTGGTCAATTTTAGGCGAACAACTACTACTAGCTAGCCCATGAAGACGAACATGAACCCGCGGCCAGTGCTATCTCATTCGATTGCAACTTCTCATCCCTTTACTTTCGTTGGGGAGTTGGTTCTTCCGCTGTTTACCAAAAGATAAGTGTTAGGTATTTTCATTTTTTTTTTGTTGATAAAGTGTTATTATCAAGTCGAAGTTGCATGAAGGGGGAAGGGGGGGAAGTAGCCAGGAGGGCTGATCAGAGGAGGGCGAGGCTCATGTTACTTGACAATCTATAAACCCAAAATTGAGATCCTATGTCCAAAAAACACGACCTTTTGATAACTTTGAAGGCTATAATTATTAAGAAACTCGGAATTTAGCCCCCTTCACCCGCCCTTTAAAAAGTGAAGTTATGAAATTTGAATTTTCTGGCCAAGATCTGACAATTCTATCCCAGAAACTGAGAGAAAACTCATCGTTTCCAGTCCAGATTTTTCGTTAAGATTCCTCAGAAAGCAAAGACTGCGCCTCTTTAAACGGTTATTTTCCTTCAGAAACTCTACTTATAAAACGGTCTGGTAACACTCAAAAAACAGACTGTGGGCGATCTAAACACTTGGCTCAATTTACTCCATTGCCATGCTTCGGCGTGTGGGACAGAAAAATGGCCGCGAAACGAACAAACAAATGGGAAGGAGGGGGGCATGAGCAAGTTTTTTGACTGAACAGTCTAGTTCGGAGGCATAATGATGCATAATGCATAATTACTGAAGTTTTGGTTTCCATGGATGAATTGAATTAGGTACCAGTTTTTAGGTTAAAAATCACTGTTTCGGCTCAACTGTCATTCTCATGGCTCATCTGATAGTTTAATGTCCATGCAGCTATGCCTGAGGGATTATTTAATCTTCGGCGATCAAAATAATGAACGTGAAGGCGACAAGGCGAGGAAGGTTGGGAAGGGTCAAAACAGCGCTCGCCGCTGAAAACATTCTATTGTCTCCCTCTTCTTCCTGCCGTTAAGAGCTTGACAAAGAATGTTTTCAGAAAATAATTCTTGCTCTACCCCGTCAGGTTCATTCTTTTATCGCCGATCAGTACCTTTTATTGAGCTGATGATTATTCGGTTTGTTGTGGCTAAATTGAAAGTTTCCCGCCTGATCATACAATGGGTGATGGAATTCTTTGTGCGCCTTCTCCCAGTTCTCCCTCCTTGAGTAAAATACCAGATCCGCGCCCGTTCCAGAATCCAGATAGGTTCTGGAGATAGGATCTGAGGTCACCCAATCTGTACAGACATGCCTCAAATATGTCGCCTACCCTGCCGCCTACCCCTTAAAATGGTCCTGATAAGGCGAGGGCAGGGCGGTGTCTAGCCCTTGCGGGGCTTCTAGGCGAGCAGTATTGCGGGACCCGCTAACGGGGTATACGCGTGGGCGTAGCTAGGTCTAGATCGAAGGGCGAGGAGCTTTAATATAGAATTAAGAAAATGCGATCATTCGCAGCTTAGGAAAATACCAATTCTGGGTTTTTGGAGGAAAGTTCGAGGGCTAAAATTGAGAAAAAGCCCAAATCCAATGCTGAAAGTGGCTGAATTCAGAGCTAAAATAGAAGAAAGACGCTATTTCGGGTCAGAAATTTAAAAAAAACAACTGCTGAAAAGTCCTAATTCGTGGCTAAGATTCAGAAGAATTCTAATTCGCTACTCATATTGTGATAAAGCGCTAATTCGAGGCTCAAATAGATCCCAGAGTGGCTTCCAGACGCTTTTTAGCTATCTAGTAGGATAGGTAGTACCTAATTTATTCATAATTTTTTGACACAGTCTCTTATTTTTCAGTACAACTGAAAAATCTATCCTTCCAACTGTATTTAGGGTAATTTTGGTGACAAAGCCTAAAAGAGCACACTTTATTTGTTATGAAATGTTGGAAACTGCGGTTGTCCCGGCCAAATCCCCTATTGACTGGACTATTAGAAAAACCATTCAAAAATACAACAACAAAGAGCAGGGGCCCAATTCTTGAAAATTGTACAATATTGCTTTGAAGGCAATGTTGCTTTGAGAGAAGGGAAAGCAATGTTGTCTGGGCTGCAGAGGGTTTCAGTGTTTCAAGAATACTATTTGTTAGCAATACTGGAATCCGGGTAGCAATACTGTAACCGCGGGGATTCCTTTCAGTTGCGAATTTTTTAAAAAATCTCTAAAGCTAGAGCTATGTATAGAAATTCTTTGTTAAAATGAGAGTTTTCGACTACAGCAGCAGAGCTCATTATTGTCCCTCTAAGAGCCCACATGGGGCAAGAATATCTCGTTGTCGACGTTGAATTAGCCCCTTTCGACGCCTAAAAAAAAAACAAAAAAAAAACACCTATCGCTCGTGCCAGCGTATTTTTTTTGGGGGGTGAGATTTCTCCCTCGTCGCCGTCAAATGTGAAAGGCTCCATAGAGTTTTAAGTATTTTTACTGCAACAGTCCGACGCCGCCCCTGGGCGACTTTTTTCCCCTAATGTGCAAAGGACCTTAGGCTAGTCCCGGGATTCTGGTCGAAGAACACTGATGGACCTAAATTACATCCACAACAACTACGACAACTTTTAAGCTTCGACTTCATAGCCCAACCGTTCTGAAAAATGCTGGTGAGCGTAATTGTGGCGTGCAGCCCTTCCTGCACGCGTTTTCACATTGAGTAGGATAAAAAATAACATCGCGAGAATGCACAGAAACGCGTTCTTCTACAGAATGAATAACAATTGCTCACGATATTCACCGAGAAACGTTAGTGGTAACATGATATGTGAATACACAATAAAAGTTCCGACAGCAGCCTGTCGGGAAAAGTGCATTTCATTCATGCGACAATCGAGTCAAACCTCATAAGTTAGAACGATATCAATCAATTATGAATGACATTTAGGCCGTGGTATAGAAAGTCAAAATCATAAAATCATGTTTCTTCTTACCGCAGGCCCCTTTTTTGGCACCAACTGAGGGGGAACAAAATTATGAAAATGAAAAATGAAACAGAGTCAGTTTGGTTGTCTAGGGAAGGCGGACTCTTGTTAGAGGAGTTATTTGCAATTAAAATCTTTATCCCAGCCTAAATTTCATTCATAATTGATTGATATCGTTCTAACTTATGAGGTTTGACTCGATTGTCGCATGAATGAAATGCACTTTTCCCGATAGGCTGCTGTCGGAACAAAACTTTTTTCAGATTACGTTAATTTACAGATCAGTTACATTAGGTTAAGTGGTATGTCAATATTTCACCATTGCGGAATGCGGAGTGCCTTGGTTCGAATACGAAACAATTTAAAAAAAATTTTTTTTGTTCCCCCCATTTTGGCCCACCTCAGGATTTTTTACTCAAGATTTATTAGGCTGTAGGCAAATCAAATAAAAGAGACGGCTCAAAATACAATGTCAATGAAATTTTTTGGTAATTGGGTGGTCCAGTAAGGCATAGCGTTAATTTAATAGCTCCCCTCCGCCGAGAACTCCCCTGCCATATTAACGGATTTGGTTCACTAGGGTCTCATACGAAAGCGCGTTCATTTCTCATTACTCGAGTCAATTTTGGGGGCAATTGCAGCAACAGCCGTGCGGTAGCGAATTTTCAACTAATTAAAACCGCTCTTTCACACCGTTCCCGTGGACCGATTCATCTGGATCATGAACTCGTCCGAGATATTCACGCTATTGATTTTTAGACCAAATTTGGTTGCCCTAAGTAAAAAATTGCGACCGTGATCGTGCTAACAAGCGAGGGGCCATATATATATATATATCAAATCGAACCGACCTCGGATTCGTGTTCTAGGGGTTCTGAAACGTGAAAAAAAAGTATCACAACCCATATGTGCGACCATCAGGGCGAGACCAATAGTGCATTTTTTGAATGAAATGCACTAAAATCTGATAACGTGGGGACGTTTTTTTGATGCATCGCCAGTCTGTGGAGACAGCCGTTTGGGTACAGCAATCTTTTGGAAAGCGTTCTTATTGCTGAATTTACGTGAATCTACGCCAAAAGGCCAGATTTTTAAAAATTTGACAAGCAATGAAATGGTCTCTGTCTTAACCGAAACTTTCCGTAGTTTCTGAACATGTCATTAACGTTTGGATCAAGTGCAATGTAACCCGAGAAATCTGGGATTTTTCAAAGCAATTACCTAATTTCTTTTAATTACAAAAAAATCATAAATCTTGAATGTATCTCGATAGGATCCGTCCGGAAGTGGCTTTGTACTCGTATTTAGACGTAGTTTCAATAAAAATTGTGTGTCACAGTAATACTGATCCAGTCTGTGTTTATTGCCTAGGCATATGAAAGCCTATTATCTCTTCAAAAGTAGCGCCCCTTGTGAAGAAGGGGGAGGTTGTTGTCCCTTGAAGGGCATAATATTAACATTCTACAGTCCACCGAAATTGCAATTTGATTTTACAAAAGACAAAAAAGTATCCTTATGCCAGTTTTTTCGACAAAAAACATCGAAATACGAAAAATGTTTACTACTACACCCGCCGTAACTCTCGAACCATAAACCTAAGTAAGATCATCTCGGGGATCATTTTTGTGGACAATTTGATGAAGATTATTTTTGTAAATGCTCATTTTCACGATAAACCTCAAAGATTTCGAAATACTGGAACAAAATAAGAATTTACTAACTTATTACCCCATCCCACCCAAACCCATAGCTCCAAATGGTGGAACTTTTTACCAATCAAAATGTGGGTTGTGAGGAACAATTTGGCGTTGAAGGGAAACTTTCACTTTGGATGTTGACGTTTGGTCGTTTTTTTTACTAATTGCACCGTACTACTGGGGGTGTTTCAAAAAAAATACAAAAAGGCAATATTATAAAAGGCGCCCAAAGCAATACTGCTAATTTCAAGAATTCGACTAGGCAATGTTGCTTTCTCAAAAAAGCAATAATGCAATCGAAACTAGTGTTGCCAAAGCGTTCAAGAATAAGGCCCCTGCTGCTGAAATTATTATTTTCCTACTAGTCGTGGCCGGGAGACCCCTGTCAAGAGGGGGCACCCAAGTCGTCATTTAATGGCATTTTCCATTTACATAAAATTCCGCTCTGGAGCCGAGCATTTCCACCCGCCTTTTCCGTTACCATATGATATAATTCAGAGAAGACGGGTGGAAATGCTCGGCTTCAGAGCTGAATTTTATGCAAATGGAAAACGCTATTGGTTAAAAAAAAAAAAATCTGTGTGATGTTTTTATTTTGAACCAGGGGCCTCCCTTGGGTCGGGGCCCGTAGGCGGTCGCCTATCCTATCGACCCCTAAAAACGGCCCTGGGGGAGAGAAATGTTAATAGATGAATGCCTCTAATTCGACTCTCGTTCATTCTAGCGCTTCTAAATTCGGCTCAAAAAACCAATGTCGCCGTGTTGGTTATATCGAAAACAAAACTTTCGCAAAATAATCATGTAAAAGACTCATTCTCGTGGACTTACCTCTGGATTAAACCAATTTCCGGAATTTTCCAATTTTCGAAAAAAGAACTCGGAAATTCTCCCTCTGGAACTGGAAATTTATCGATTTTCACTGAAAAAAACAAAAACAAAACAAACAAAAAAAACGTAGGTTTGCCTCCATAAAAATTGATTAAAAAATCAAATTTTCACAGATCACTCAAAATTCGATTGTGTTGGTTTAGCTTTAGAAACAACACTTTCTCACAGATTTGTACTTGAATAAAATGAATTTCATAGTATTGGGCCTTCTTAAAATCACTTTTTGGGTTTTGTTATTAAAAAAATTGATTTCGCAGGATTTAGTAGTTGAAAAAACTAATTTTGCATGTTCAGCTCTTGCAGCAGCATGTTTGGGTCACCATAAGTAAAGTACATAGTGTTTCCCTCTACGTAAAAAAAAAAAAAAAAAAAAAAAAAAAAAAAAAAAAAAAAAAATTTAGTGGGTCTTGCTCTTCGAAAATGAAATTTTGTGGATTTGGCACATCAAAAATCTATTTCGAGGCTTTGGCTTTCCTAAACCAGCGTCGTGGGGTTATCTGTGAATAAATCAAATTTCACGGGGTTGACGCTCCAGACGCGGGTTTTAGTCCTTGAAAATCCACAGTTTTGCGGTGTTTGGTAGTTGAAAAAACGAATTTTGCCTACTCAGCACTTTAACTTTATTCAACGTTAGCGTTAGCCACATGAAACGCCATATGCCATGGCATGGAAAGCTCTAGCCCCTAAAAGCTGCAATCACGGTTGAGAAAAAACTCTAATTACTGGCACCTCCAACCACAAAAAGCTATAACCACGAAAATGCCTAACATAGAAACATCTAAGCACTAAAATATTTAGGCCCGATTTCACCAACTTCTTAAACCAAGATCAACAACTAATCACGATTAACAATGTAAACACTTGTATCAAACTTCATATGGGTCGCTATCATATTGGCAACTAATCACGATCAACTTTAAACGAGATCAATTTTGTTGGTGAAAATGGGCCTAAGCCACAAAGTCTCGCTAACCACGAAAGGCTCTAATCATCAAAACTGTAGACACTAAAATGTTTAGCCACAAAGGACTCATACATCAGAAAGCTATGAACCAAGATATCTATGAATATGTACAAGCTAGAAAACCAAGGGGTAGCTGTCACTTTTGCCTGCAACTATCCCTTTTAAAGCCCCCCCATTTCAAAACGTTCCTACGCCACTGAATACCATCATATTTTCTTCTGACCAGCGGTCACCAACTGGCCAACATCCTGCGGATCCCAAAGCTTAATTTTAGGATAACACAGTCCCTCACAACTCCAGATATACGTAATTGTTCCCAGGGGCGTTGCGAGCCATTGCCAGCTGGGGGGGGGGGGTGTGGAGAAAGCGTCTTAAAACCGACTGCATCTGTACATAGTACATAACAGCATAATCTATTTTGTACCTCGACTCGTACATACATATCAAATCTCTGTTTTACGTGTACTAGGTACGAGTGCGACAAGTTAAAATTTCCGGTGAATATACACATTGACTACTAATATAACTAATATTCGTAATATACTACTAATATGTACTAACATAATTTGAACTGAGGTAAAAGTTCATATTTATCGTATTGAACGTGAATATCGCCTCTTTTCACTTCCTGTAACTAAATACGAAACTGTAGCAAGTTTCAACAGAAAACCTGAACCATTGTTACTGAAATTCCTTCTTGAGTGATCTTTGGATTGAGATGATGCCTATGGTGTTGGCAATTTTGTGCATGGTTGAGAGGAAATCTAAATTTTAATTCTCATAGCGTTTTCCATTCAATGCAATACACTCGTGTGGTGAACGTTTTTCCAGCCGTCCTCTCTTGAATTGAAACATATGTTTAAGGAAGAGACGCTGCACTTGTGTTGAATGGAAATCGTTATCAATTTAAGTCTCAATTTCTACTAGGCTGGTCGAAAAAAGTGATAAAACGCTGTCACTTACTAGCGAAAAACCCACAGGTAGGACATCCCCCCTGTAAATTCCCAACATGCCTAAACCGCCGCATCGCTCAAATCAGGCGACTCCCGCTCACGTACGAGTAGGACGGGGCTTTATGCTAATTTGATATTTGTTAAGTTTGTCGACGCTTAATGACGCGTTGTTCGCTTAATGAACGCTGTTTCATTCAAACTTGTTTAGGGGGATTAGTCGGCCTTATTCTACCGTATTCGGTCGAGTAACCGCAGAGGGCACGCATACGGTCTTGCCGTCATGCGCCATGCCGAAAACTAAGGTAGAGTCCGTACTCCAGTGGACTATCAGGCTAAGCCTCTAAAGGAGCCCCTAGACGATCAGTTTTTTGATCAAACGTGGTTGATCAATCGACTGTGACAGCCATGATTGACCGTCTAGAAGCGTGTTTTACGATTGAGTCAATGACTGAAGAAGATTGAATGACCACCGACTTTTCCTCATCTTCCTCGTCTTATTTCTCTTCAGTTGGAGTGCAGCCGCAGTCAACAAAAAAAGCACGGACAAATCCTGGTTTGAACTCATTGCACTCAGCACAACACCGCGAGAGACACTGGTACTGGGAAGGGTTTTGTTCAAACAAATGAAGAAATGATTGAAGCTCACTTCAATCTGTTTGTTCAATCTTTTGATCAATCAGACTGACCGTCTAGGGGCTCCTTAAGAGCTTCTCTCAAGAAAAAAACTTGCCCCTGGCCCATATGATATCAGAAGCCAATTTTGCCGGTTACAGGAGTGCGAGACAACTCCATTTTTGTAGCGCTATTTCGTATTTTCGAGCAAAACTGAAGACACTAAAATGTTTAGCCACAAAGGACTCATACATCAGAAAGCTATGAACCAAGATATCTATGAATATGTACAAGCTAGAAAACCAAGGGGTAGCTGTCACTTTTGCCTGCAACTATCCCTTTTAAAGCCCCCCCCCCCATTTCAAAACGTTCCTACGCCACTGAATACCATCATATTTTCTTCTGACCAGCGGTCGCCAACTGGCCAACATCCTGCGGATCCCAAAGCTTAATTTTAGGATAACACAGTCCCTCACAACTCCAGATATACGTAATTGTTCCCAGGGGCGTTGCGAGCCACCGCCAGCTGGGGGGGGGGGTGGAGAAAGCGTCTTAAAACCGACTGCATCTGTACATAGTACATAACAGCGTAATCTATTTTGTACCTCGACCCGTACATACATATCAAATCTCTGTTTTACTTGTACTAGGTACGAGTGCGACAAGTTAAAATTTCCGGTGAATATACACATTGACTGCTAATATAACTAATATTCGTAATATACTACTAATATGTACTAACATAATTTGAACTGAGGTAAAAGTTCATATTTATCGTATTGAACGTGAATATCGCCTCTTTTCACTTCCTGTAACTAAATACGAAACTGTAGCAAGTTTCAACAGAAAACCTGAACCATTGTTACTGAAATTCCTCCTTGAGTGATCTTTGGATTGAGATGATGCCTATGGCGTTGGCAATTTTGTGCATGGTTGAGAGGAAATCTAAATTTTAATTCTCATAGCGTTTTCCATTCAATGCAATACACTCGTGTGGTGAACGTTTTTCCAGCCGTCCTCTCTTGAATTGAAACATGTTTAAGGAAGAGACGCTGCACTTGTGTTGAATGGAAATCGTTATCAATTTAAGTCTCAATTTCTACTAGGCTGGTCGAAAAAAGTGATAAAACGCTGCCACTTACTAGCGAAAAACCCACAGGTAGGACATCCCCCCTGTAAATTCCCAACATGCCTAAACCGCCGCATCGCTCAAATCAGGCGACTCCCGCTCACGTACGAGTAGGGCGGGGCTTTATGCTAATTTGATATTTCGTTAAGTTTGTCGACGCTTAATGACGCTTTGTTCGCTTAATGAACGCTGTTTCATTCAAACTTGTTTAGGGGGATTAGTCGGCCTTATTCTACCGTATTCGGTCGAGTAACCACAGAGGGCACGCATACGGTCTTGCCGTCATGCGCCATGCCGAAAACTAAGGTAGAGTCCGTACTCCAGTGGACTATCAGGCTAAGCCTCTAAGAGCTTCTCTCAAGAAAAAAACTTGCCCCTGGCCCATTTGATATCAGAAGCCAATTTTGCCGGTTACAGGAGTGCGAGACAACTCCATTTTTGTAGCGCTATTTCGTATTTTCGAGCAAAACTGAAGACAAAGTTAGCGTGAGCTCATTCCTACACTATGGGATTAGACAGATGGGAAGGGCCGCCGACCTGCCTAACAGTGAAAAGACGCCCGCGCCGGTAGCCGACTTGCCGAGGAAACTCAAACGGGGAACATGATGGAAGCATTTATCATGGATAGAATAATTACCGAAGGGAAACAACCCAACCAAGCCATGCTGTCGGTCGAATCCGTTTCACTCTTCTTATTACCGATTTTCCGAATCATCTTACCTATTGCTCCGGTACGCTGTACAAGTCGGCAATTATTATACCCCAAATATTATCCCTAGAAAAAATTGAATATTGAAAAAAAGAAGTTTTAACTGTCGACTCTGCCGACTGGAATATTGCTGACATTCCCCCCCCCCCTCTCAGTGACGACGCCTCTGATTGTACCACGGCAGCAATATATATTATTATGTATATTTAAAAAATTCTAATAAACTTTTCCCCTAACTTTTTCTTCGGTACTTTCGATTTTTTTATTTTGTGTACAAAAAGCAAAAATGCTGGGGATTTCTGAGTTTCCGCGGAGCCCCTAGGACTCTTCGCGGACTCCTGTTTGCGACCGCTGGTGTAGGCTATAGAATTCGATCAGTTGATCAGTCGTAGACCCATCATACTATATTATAATTGAGCGCGACACATTCGATAAAAAGACTGCGTATAATAATTGACGAATGCAATACTCTTAATAGGGCCGTCCCTACCGTACTAAATCCTCTGGGGTCGAATGCTCTCGTTTTCCCGTCCGGCATTGGGCACTAGGCGCTGCTAAGTAAATGCTGGATGAGTAATATTGAAATTTCGTCCAGATACCTCTTTCTGCCTTGGATTTATTTTCAGGTTGTACTAGTCATTATTGGGAAAAGAAGATGACGAGTTCTTCGTTTCATTCCTGAGGGCAATCGAAATCGTAATTTACCATACGCGATAACATTATTTGTTATTGACACCTGGAATAATTACTTTGATGGAATTTCCTCTTTTTGTCGCGAAATAGTCTAGTCACCTGCAGTAATGAACAAAACCTCACTCTACCAACCTTTTACGTAGTATTTGAACTATAAATTGTTCTCTTGTGAAAATGGGCCTAAGCCACAAAGTCTCGCTAACCACGAAAGGCTCTAATCATCAAAACTGTAGACACTAAAATGTTTAGCCACAAAGGACTCATACATCAGAAAGCTATGAACCAAGATATCTATGAATATGTACAAGCTAGAAAACCAAGGGGTAGCTGTCACTTTTGCCTGCAACTATCCCTTTTAAAGCCCCCCCCATTTCAAAACGTTCCTACGCCACTGAATACCATCATATTTTCTTCTGACCAGCGGTCACCAACTGGCCAACATCCTGCGGATCCCAAAGCTTAATTTTAGGATAACACAGTCCCTCACAACTCCAGATATACGTAATTGTTCCCAGGGGCGTTGCGAGCCATTGCCAGCTGGGGGGGGGGGGTGGAGAAAGCGTCTTAAAACCGACTGCATCTGTACATAGTACATAACAGCATAATCTATTTTGTACCTCGACTCGTACATACATATCAAATCTCTGTTTTACGTGTACTAGGTACGAGTGCGACAAGTTAAAATTTCCGGTGAATATACACATTGACTACTAATATAACTAATATTCGTAATATACTACTAATATGTACTAACATAATTTGAACTGAGGTAAAAGTTCATATTTATCGTATTGAACGTGAATATCGCCTCTTTTCACTTCCTGTAACTAAATACGAAACTGTAGCAAGTTTCAACAGAAAACCTGAACCATTGTTACTGAAATTCCTTCTTGAGTGATCTTTGGATTGAGATGATGCCTATGGTGTTGGCAATTTTGTGCATGGTTGAGAGGAAATCTAAATTTTAATTCTCATAGCGTTTTCCATTCAATGCAATACACTCGTGTGGTGAACGTTTTTCCAGCCGTCCTCTCTTGAATTGAAACATATGTTTAAGGAAGAGACGCTGCACTTGTGTTGAATGGAAATCGTTATCAATTTAAGTCTCAATTTCTACTAGGCTGGTCGAAAAAAGTGATAAAACGCTGTCACTTACTAGCGAAAAACCCACAGGTAGGACATCCCCCCTGTAAATTCCCAACATGCCTAAACCGCCGCATCGCTCAAATCAGGCGACTCCCGCTCACGTACGAGTAGGACGGGGCTTTATGCTAATTTGATATTTGTTAAGTTTGTCGACGCTTAATGACGCGTTGTTCGCTTAATGAACGCTGTTTCATTCAAACTTGTTTAGGGGGATTAGTCGGCCTTATTCTACCGTATTCGGTCGAGTAACCGCAGAGGGCACGCATACGGTCTTGCCGTCATGCGCCATGCCGAAAACTAAGGTAGAGTCCGTACTCCAGTGGACTATCAGGCTAAGCCTCTAAAGGAGCCCCTAGACGATCAGTTTTTTGATCAAACGTGGTTGATCAATCGACTGTGACAGCCATGATTGACCGTCTAGAAGCGTGTTTTACGATTGAGTCAATGACTGAAGAAGATTGAATGACCACCGACTTTTCCTCATCTTCCTCGTCTTATTTCTCTTCAGTTGGAGTGCAGCCGCAGTCAACAAAAAAAGCACGGACAAATCCTGGTTTGAACTCATTGCACTCAGCACAACACCGCGAGAGACACTGGTACTGGGAAGGGTTTTGTTCAAACAAATGAAGAAATGATTGAAGCTCACTTCAATCTGTTTGTTCAATCTTTTGATCAATCAGACTGACCGTCTAGGGGCTCCTTAAGAGCTTCTCTCAAGAAAAAAACTTGCCCCTGGCCCATATGATATCAGAAGCCAATTTTGCCGGTTACAGGAGTGCGAGACAACTCCATTTTTGTAGCGCTATTTCGTATTTTCGAGCAAAACTGAAGACAAAGTTAGCGTGAGCTCATTCCTACACCATGGGATTAGACAGATGGGAAGGGCCGCCGACCTGCCTAACAGTGAAAAGACGCCCGCGCCGGTAGCCGACTTGCCGAGGAAACTCAAACGGGGAACATGATGGAAGCATTTATCACGGATAGAATAATTACCGGAGGGAAACAACCCAACCAAGCCATGCTGTCGGTCGAATCCGTCTTCACTCTTCTTATTACCGATTTTCCGAATCATCTTACCTATTGCTCCGGTACGCTGTACAAGTCGGCAATTATTATACCCCAAATATTATCCCTAGAAAAAATTGAATATTGAAAAAAAGAAGTTTCAACTGTCGACTCTGCCGACTGGAATATTGCTGACATTCCCCCCCCCCCTCTCAGTGACGACGCCTCTGATTGTACCACGGCAGCAATATATATTATTATGTATATTTTTAAAAAATTCTAATAAACTTTTCCCCCTAACTTTTTCTTCGGTACTTTCGATTTTTTTATTTTGTGTACAAAAAGCAAAAATGCTGGGGATTTCTGAGTTTCCGCGGAGCCCCTAGGACTCTTCGCGGACTCCTGTTTGCGACCGCTGGTGTAGGCTATAGAATTCGATCAGTTGATCAGTCGTAGGTCCATCATACTATATTATAATTGAGCGCGACACATTCGATAAAAAGACTGCGTATAATAATTGACGAATGCAATACTCTTAATAGGGCCGTCCCTACCGTACTAAATCCTCTGGGGTCGAATGCTCTCGTTTTCCCGTCCGGCATTGGGCACTAGGCGCTGCTAAGTAAATGCTGGATGAGTAATATTGAAATTTCGTCCAGATACCTCTTTCTGCCTTGGATTTATTTTCAGGTTGTACTAGTCATTATTGGGAAAAGAAGATGACGAGTTCTTCGTTTCATTCCTGAGGGCAATCGAAATCGTAATTTACCATACGCGATAACATTATTTGTTATTGACACCTGGAATAATTACTTTGATGGAATTTCCTCTTTTTGTCGCGAAATAGTCTAGTCACCTGCAGTAATGAACAAAACCTCACTCTACCAACCTTTTACGTAGTATTTGAACTATAAATTGTTCTCTTGTTTTGCCCATTTTTAATCCTTGCCTTTTTTCTTCATTCCCCTTTTTCCACCGCCACCGCTATTTAGTCCATTCCCATTTATATCTTCACCTTCAGTATTGTATAGACTATAGAGTATCGACCAAACCGTTCCAGCACTCTGACCTTACCCTGCAAATCCTCCGCCCTTTTGTGTGTCAACTCCCCGGAATCCTCCTTGCTGACTCAAAGATTCCGGTCGACGAAACAGCCCGCCTGCCACCTCCCCACCGCCACCTCCTTGCGTCATTTCTCGCTTTTTCCTAGAATTCCTCGCATTTCCGCTACAGTTTCGTTCTTGATTCTATACGCGTAACGCTCCTCCATAGTAGAGATTGTTGACCGGTCTGAAGTTAGAGCCTTTTCGTCGGAGACATTGTCTTCTATTGAAAAAAGTAAGGTCTATAAATTAATATTGTTTTGTAATTTAAATTCAGTAGTCCTCTCTTTCTGGCTTGGATCTTCTTTATAAAATTACTGCCTACTCTTCCTCGATTCCTGTAGCCTAGATCTACACGCCTATACATATAAGCTATTGCATGCATTTAAATGATGACCAAGGCTAAGGACGTATAGTGGGCGCGAGATTCCTCTTCTCATTAGTACGTATTTCGAAATAAAAAGACCCTGCTGCGAGAATGAGAGAAAAGCCGTAAAACTAGCAAAATTACGACGCAAAACATGGGGCGTTCTGTCGTATTTTCACGATTTCTTTGTACGCGTACTTAGTGTTTTGTTTACTTACAAAAAATCATTGAAAGAGAAAAATCCTCTAGTCTAAAAAAAAAGAGTCTTGGTGTTGACGAAAACTCACTGGCTGTTAAGGAATTTTTCTGTTCATCATTTATTGCGCTTGACCATCATGTCAATGTGTATCAATCCATTGAGGACGCAGCTTGTTAATTTCGAGCCTTAAATGGTATTTTGATTCATATCAACCCCTCCTCTCTCATTTCCGTCAGAACGACCGACGGGTTTTTTCTTATGACCTCGTCAGTTTTAAAAAGGAACGCTCATGTTTTTCATTTTATTTCACCGGCTCTTTTCTGAGTTCTTTTCTTTATACAGCTTGACAATGTCAGAAGGAGGGGCAATGTTTTATTAATTCTTCCATGAAGAAGCCTAGAACTTGTTTTGTTGTTTTATAAAAATACGGCATCTACGCCGGCGTTGAGGCACGAGACGCTTTACATATGTGGGTACCGTCTCTATACGCATGGTACATAATAGTACATACTATACAGTATACACTTCTCAACAGGGAGTGCAGATAACTGGAGATGTTCGCGCTCTTCCTCCTCAGCCTTGAACCTTGGCCCTTGATATCTAACGATCATATTTGTATAGCCGCTTTAAGAAGCAACACCGCCTAACCCACTTTTCCGCCCAAGTGAGTTTGAGACCAATTTCAATGCGTTGGGGATAAATTTATGACAACAAAGCCCCTCAAACACATTTTGCCAAAAAAGAGAGTTTGGTGGTGATGCTTCTTAAACGACAATATTGACTTTTTGCAGATGAGAAAGAATCGCTCCATTTGTAGTGTCTATACTTATTTGATCGGATTTATAAAAATTTTCTGATGTACAGCTCATACACAATCTTTGTCTCGATGGACTGATTCTGTGGGAGGATCAATTGCTAGCAGAGGTGTTGACCAAATGACCACTCCTGTTCTACAACCTCATTGCCAAAAATGTTGCTGAGCGACTGTGGCTTAAAGATGGGCTTCTACTTGGGAAAATGGAGAGTGAAATGGTGAGGGACTCAGAAGTCAGCAGTGGTGAATAGGCACTTAAGAAGTACCGACCTGTGCTAACCGTCCTTCTCAATGACGAGCTCATACAATATACCGGCCTGCGAATCCACTCGCTATTTAAGACTTATGATCGAGGAAAAACCTTACGTGGAAACGTCATTGTAGATTCTCTAATGATGATGGTCTCCCATTAGTCTACAGACCAAATACGCCCGATTTGGATGTACAGCTGTGGCCTCTGGGGTTCAGCGGCCGACTCCCACGTTACCGGGTACGACGCCTCTATCTTGCAGTCTGACCTTGACATCCAGCACGTACAAGCTGCCTTGCAGTCTTCCTACCTTTGACTTAATTCAAGAATGGTATACTATCCTAATCACCTCCTTGCTGACCTCGCGGACAGGATGTCACCACCTCGTCATCTACGATCTATGGCGATTGAAGTGAATACTGCCCAAAGATTTGTTGGTGGAAGACTAATGTGCATCAACGCTTATATTGTTGACAAACAAACTGAGATATCCTCCTGTGACGGTGTATACGTTACCGGGAAAGTTGTGAATCAGGGAATTACGAGATTTACTAGGGAATCGCGTGAATGACTACACATAGCTGAAGAGCTCAGGGATTGTGTTCATAACAACATTTCCTAGACATTCGCGTTTATCCCTAGCAGTCTCTGGCATGCAGTCGCTAGGAAATTAGGAATGACGTGAATTCCATGGAACGATGCCAAGATAAACAACATTGACTGACCGTGTTAGGCATTCCCTAGGAAATAAGTTATGCCCTATGTACTTAGGGATTCAGGGAATCACATGATCACATTCTCGTGATTCCATGATTCACAACATTCCCGGTAACGTTTTCATTGGTCGTCAAGTTCTTCGGCTCCCGCCAGGAGAAATCCGGTATCTTATAGACGGGACACTCTGAAGGAGCTCCGCGCGAAACACCTTCCGAAATGCCAATGCTGGTAAAGCTCTGATATGTTCGAGGGCTTACTGTAGAATTCTATCGAGCAACGAAGGGAGCTAGACTTCGATTTGCCCAGTCTGGAATAAGGATCATTAGAGTTATGAAGGGCAAAGCCTGTCGCTTCGCCTACTGTGCTGCCTTTCAAACACATTGGAGAATATACATCGATTTGCGATCGATGATGATCGATCTGTGAGGACACCGAGTAGCTGCCTCCAACGCGCCGCCTCAGAGCCCAGAGTGTATAACCCCATTAGTGAGAAGGTTGTAAAACTGTGACAGGTTGCCTAATAGTTACTTACACAATCTTTCAGCTTCCTAAGTCGTGCAAGGCTTTGTTCAACCTTTTAGCCAACTTGCTCAATGTTTCATCCTTAGTCGAGTTTTGCCTCAATCCAGAATCCCAGAAACTTGATCGGCACGGTCATTAGAGGGCAGTTCCCGATGGCTGGAAATAAGATCTTGGCGATAACTCGAAAAAAAAGTACTCCAGAGACAACGTACAAATCCCGATCAGAGTATGTAAAGCGCCGCACACTTAACTGACAGTGAACTGCAAGTGAGTGGGCATTTCGTCTCAGTTAAGGTGAACTGAACAGTTCAAACTGACAGTCTAAACTGCACGTGAGTGGGCATTTCGTCTCAGTTAAGGTAAACTGCTCAGTTAAACTGTACAGTTCTCAGTTCAATTGCCAATACTATCCGAAGATTGTTTCCGCCGTTTCAACCATTCCTTGCACCACTGCCTGCGTCTTTTAGGTTGGTTACTTTCCTGATGAATAATTTAATTGCACAAATTAAACCGAGAACGGCAATACGGTCCTGCTCATTCGAATCCATTATGTTGACTGAAGAATTGAACTGTACGTGTGTGGGGGACTGAACTGAACAGCCCAAACTGTCAGTTTGGACTGAACAGCCCAAACTGACAGTTCAAACTGCACGTGAGTGGCCGGCTTAAGAGTATATCATTACGTCCACGTCATCATCCACGTGTTCAACGCTAGAAATAGGTTTCACAGTTTTCTGTGCACTGTTATGAGTAACGCTCGTGCATCGTGCGTTCGCGTAGTTCAACATGCCTGTATGGATAGCGTTGGTTGGGTTGTTCGATGCCCTTCCAATTAGAATTTATTTACTTCCGGCCTTTTGTTCAAAAAGCAGGGATGAGTCGTTTTTCAAATTATAGTTGGAGCCCTCACTCTTCTTCCCCGGGAGCTCGAAATTTGTAATAGCAGTAAATGTCCGAGGTTATTAAACGTTGTTGAGTCTACGCCTATTTTGCCCCCCCCCCCGCAAACCACCTTTACGCCTCCTGGAAATGATTGCTCATTCATAAAGTGGCTCGGTGAAGGTATCAAAGGAATAACAAATAGATCCTAAAAGACTAGGAAAAGGAATCGCTATGAATAAATTATTAAATTTCTATTAAAAAAAAACTGAGCGACCTTTTGTTTTTGTTTCGCCTTAATAGTTGGTTTCAAAAACTTCGAGGTCTGCGTCGACCTTTTTTATTTCTTCATTTTATTCTATTTTACAGAGCGGCCTCTACAAAGTTTTTCATTGGAAAAATAAGGTTCAATTGTGTTACTGGACATCTTGCAGTCGTAAAGCATATTTTCTTCCCCTCACGACCACTCATATTGTCTTATTCCCGCTCAGTGCTATCCCGAGATTTTCAAAAAGGAAATTCTGACATCTTTGAAACAGTGGGTTCATTATTTACAATGAAAAACTAATAGAAATCGTGGATCGTGATGCTACTCGTCTCCTCCTACCTACCTCTACCATCCCCCCCCCCTTTGATTCTTCTTAATCTACATCGGGAAGTGATGTGGGTCGCGTTTGAATGGAAATTCAAGGTAAAAAAACGACGGAGAGGAGAGAACGAGTAACGAAAGAAAATTTGTTGAAGCCGTAAGTAGGGGATACAAGCGGCCTACGCGACTACGACTTTCCTCTCTTTTGATTCATTCAGTCAGACATTCTTCGTATCCTCTTTAGTTCGCAAGTTCGGACTTGATTGCACGGTTCTTTTTCTTTAATTTATTTTTTTAGTCTTCGTTTTCTTATGTGTTCTCATTAGAAAAGAAGAGAAAAAATATTCTTGTTATTATCTTATATCAAAATGCGATTTCGAGGAATAGGAAGTCTCAACATGCCAGTGAGTCAAACGCGCCGCCCTTCAATTTTAGCGACGTTACGGTCTCAGATTGTCGTACCGGCTGCTTCAATCATACTTTCAACGGCTATTAAGGAACTGAGAAAGGCCATCAATCTTTGCCAGTGAGTCGGTTATTAATTTACACGAGTTTGTCCTCCTCATGCCTGGGTCTGGGTGCGCAGTTCTAATTTTTATTTTTTATGTACTACCTATTCATTTTTTTTCGTGCGTGCGTAATCAGCTCCGGGGGATCGATCCGTGGGTTTTTATATTTTAAATTTACATATTATTTCGTCCACCTGGAAAACAGTGAGTGGGATAGTGGGTCGAGTCAGTGCACCGACGTCTGTGTGACTCCTACCCATTATTTTGGTTGGTGGCTCCTTTGAATGACGTAGTGGACTTCTTTTCTTCATTCAGGAAGTGTTTTTGATTTTCGTCTTATTTGTTCGCATTTATTCGTGCTCGTATTTCATTAAATCTTTTCTACGTTTCTTATGGAATTTTTACGATCTAACGTTTTGTGCAGACTCCAAGGACCTCTAGTTTTGTTTTCGTATTTAAAACGCCTCACACGAACTTACGCTCCTTTTTAAGCGACATTTTCCTCATGTGCACGCTAATTTCTTCTGTATTTCAAGCTTTTTGACGAATTGCTGCTTTGTTCCTACTTGCTCGTAAATCGGAATTCAGTGTTTGTTTTGATTTCGTAGAACTCTCTTGCTTCCTATGGCAGGATGCCATCAACCGTCGCAGTTTTGTTGGTAAACAAAAGTGTCGGCAGTGAGTCAGTACAGGCTAGAAGTTCTTTTTTTGCCGTGATATGCGGCGGAAATTACTCATTGGAATTATGTGAGAAAACCGAGGTCGGACTTTCATTGAACCAAGGAAAGAAGTTTTTGCGCGCTGGCTTTTAGTCGGGCGCTTTGCTTTATACGGTCGCGTAGGTAGAGAAGCGAGTGTAATGAGATGCCGACTCAATTAAGCCTATTAGTGCAATCCCATTATTCATACTGCATTGGACGAACTCGCCTAATTGCTTTTGCAGTGACTATCGGGGAATGACTTTAATTTCGTTTGCCATCTTTACCTCTGTTCTATGTCAGATTTCCTTGCATTTTATGTACATTGTTCACATGATCATTTGTCATTCGTATATCAGTTTATTGTGAAACAATTAATAATTTAAGAAATCGCCCACTCACGTCACGCTCATTGACGTTTAATCAGTTAAGACGCCTTCTAAATTTTGCTTAGTTGCGATTTTAAAAAGTCGTTACGCGTTTCCGGCAAAGGTATAAGAATGAAGGAGTTTTTTTTTATTAGCTCGGACCCGAGTAAAAAATGTTCATCTTTTGGAGTTGGATGCTGTTTAGGTAGGTGTTAGGTAACAGTTATTTTTAAAAATTAAAAAAGAAAATCAGGGAAAAATCAACTATTGAACGTTGTTGTGAAGTGTGATTTAATGTCAAAAAAAAGTTTTTTAAGAACAATATGTTCCACACGACGAGTGTTAATCCGCGTCCGACACGAAATCACTGCATTTTAGCTTTAAAATGCCTGCGTCATTTGCCAGTCCATGTATGAGGGTGGGGTCTCATCAGTTACACGTGTAGGTAATATTTACTGCACTAATTTTACTTTTGGTTGGTTGGCTCAAATCGTATATCTCACACCAAGTGATGTGGAATGTACAAAATATCGAGCGAGTGTTTTTTGACTCACTTCAACTGCGCTGCATTCGTCAAGAAAGTAGCAACAGTAGCTACATATTTCACCTTCCACTGCCGTGCCGAGTTATGTACGCTATTGTTCACAAGTCTCTAGAAATAACTATGAACCAAGTGCAAATCTTGGCAACGAGCAAGCGTGATAGATAGATAGAAGCCTCATCGTGGTAGATGAGTATCTAACCAAGAAAATATCGCTTGTAAATTATTATTATTTTACTACTATATGGGTGTTATTCCTTCCTTCTATTACAATTTCATTCAAATCAGTTAGCTATTTTAGAATGAAATCATTTTTTAAAAAGGTTTTCCGAACTATTTATTAGCGCAGTCTAAATATAATTTATATTCGTGGGCTAATGTAATCAAATGCGGGGTTCAAACACTCTCACTCTCTCCCCGTTCTCTGGGGTTATATTCCACGCATAAAATTCGCATTTCTCCTTTTAAATTACATTTATTATGCGAAAACTTCTTTCAGTGAGGGAAGTGTACCCATTTCTTTGTACACTTTGCCGCCTACGTTTCATATGGCATCCAAAGACTAAATTCCAAGTGGATTCGAATCCTATTTTATGTTGGTTTTCCTTGAATTGTTGGTTTTGAGGTGTCTCATAATTACACTGTCAAGGTTACAGCAAAACGCTGCCGAAATCTTTTTTTGAGAAGGTTTTGATACTGTACCCTCGCAAGTGTATTCTGAGTAGTCTGCTCCTTCTCCAGGTCTATGTCGCATGATTTTTCGGTAAGTGGGGCTAAAGGCGGGCATCTGCTGAGGAATCATTTTCAAGAAGCAGTCTTGGTTCGAAAAGACGAAGCATTATGTGTTTCAGTTTTTGCAAACAAGTTTCTGTTCCTTGAAACACCAAGTTTACACTTGAGCAACAGAATTCAGCATTTGTTTTTGAAACATGAATATTTTCACAGTATTTCCTCCAAGAAAACAATTTAAGTACATAAGTATCACTCAAGTTGCCCTGAAATGCCACTCCAAAGAAGATATTTTTGTGAATACGGGCGCGGGGCGTATGGTGTCTCCTCAACCTCAAACTGAAAAAATTCCGTCCAAAGAAGAAAAAATGTGTGATGGCCGCCGGGTTTTACATAATTCACGAAGAAGAAAGAAAGAGGAGAAGGAGATACTGGATCAGCTCTGTACTAAAAAGACGAGGTGACAGCGGTGTGGATACAGCAGACCTGAACGCTGGGGGTGAATTCTGATCGGCATACGGTTTGGTTAGGGTTACTAGCTTGAAACTTCAGATTTTCGATCAAAACGGGGGAGAAGTCCTTGGTATAGTCGAATTAGGCGTTTTTGACTGAATATCCCAACATTTCAAGCCTAATTTTTTGACACGCATGAGAGTTTACCCAAGTTTCCTGAGGCATTACGTTGCCCCTTTAGGCTGCTCAAGCACAAATCTTACATCATTTTGTGTTCCTTCATTTACATAGTCATAAATTCGAATGAATTTGTCAATAAATAAGTCCACCACGTAAATTGTTCATTATCCGTCAAAAACACTGAACTTATCTGCAGGAAAGTGACCTGGGCACTGACTATGAAGAACTTGTGACATGAAAATGTATTTATTTTCCATTGACAACTTGTTATCCCGTACAATAAATTGTCAATGTAGCCCGGAAGCTGTCGAAGTTGCCTGGGAACTGACTAAGTAACCTGGAAACTGACATAGTGACACGAAAACTGAAAAATGTGCCTGGAAACTGGAAAATTGGCCTGGAAATTGGGAAAGTGATCTGGAAACTGTCAAAGTGGTCTGGAAACTAGCTGACACAGTTGCTTGGAAACTGACAAAATAACTTGGCTATTGACAAAGTGACCTGGAAACTGACTGTGATTAACCAGGAAACTGATAGTAAGAGACTTGCCTGGAAACTTGGCAAATTGGCCTGGATACTGACGAAGTAGCCTGGAAATTGTATTTTTTGTATTTTTCTTTTAACGTGAATACGTTTTACGGGAGTAAGGGGACCAATTCGGCAGAAGTAGCAAAATAGGTCTCACAGCGCTTGCGCTGCCTAGTGTGGGTGAAGGCTATTGGGGTGGGAATGAGTGATCATATGACCAAGACCCCAGCTCAAGCCAAAGCCAAAGCTCAACTGCCTAACTGCCAGTGGCCAGCCAAAGCCGCTTTGAATCTTTAAATTAATTTAAATATTTGTCTACTGCTCTGTTGACGACTGGGAAAGAGAGAATCCAGCACAGGAAATGCTGATGAGCAGTCGTTTTTGAGGAATTATTAAGTATTTTGCCTTTTTCAAGGCAAAAACTACTGTCATCTCTTCCTAGTTCAAGTAAATACAACAGCACGAGTAAAGGGTGAGATTGGGCGGTTGAAATAGATGCTGACGGGATTTTTTTCCAGAAAAAAAAAAAAAAAAAATGCTTCTTTTTTTTAATGAAACGCACTAAAACGTATTCACGTTAAACTTTTGGACCGTGGACCTAACGTTTTTTTTTCTTTACTACAAACTGACTTTTTAAACAAAAGTATAGAAAAAGCTTCCAGAATCTCCTTCTTGGTCTACATTAGTACGAGTGGCGTAGCCAGTAATGGGCACGAAAGTGAAATCTATACTAGAAACTAGATAATTAGCATTTCAACAGAACATTTTGCCATTAAAAAACAACAAAACCTTGAAATTTCACTCGAGAAACAGATTTTCCGTGGCTAAATTGCGATTTTTTGTGAATATTCTGGCAATTGTTACCAAGAAACTGACAAAGTCACTTGAAAACTGACAATTTCGTCTCTCTCCCCCCACAACCACCACCACCTGGACTGAATATTCAAACAGAAAACTGCAAATTTAGACCCCGGAACCTGATTGGTTTGGCTATTAAACGTGAGATTAAGTCCGGAAAATTAAAAGAAAATTTGACTCGATAAATGACGGTCAAAAGTGGTTTTTTAGCCGTGAAACTTACGGTGGTTTATCTCAAATAGGCCGCCAGTTTCACCCTCCTAAACAACCACCGATTTGTTCGTTATTTGTAGAACAATTGAAAATAATTTGCCTTAGAATCAAACTGTTCAGCTTCTAAATCGCTCGTTCTGAATCATTTAGCTCGCCCTCGTTATTTTCGAGACGTTCATTCGCATAATACTCGCGAGAATGACAAGCTTGTGCCCGGCTCTTACCGATTAGCACTTACTTCGAAGAGCTTTCTGAAACTCTCGACGAGTCTTTAGAACTCCATAGCGGAGGGTTGGAAACGCAGTTATCAGCACAGAAATTCAAAATCAAATAAAGAGGATAAATTTTGTCGAAATCTTTTTCACAGCGTTGATGAATTTCTCGAGTCACGAACGTAGTCTTTATTTTACTACCTAATTAAAATTGTTAGTAGAAGTGCTAAAGTGTTTATTTAATGTCTGAACGTCGTGTTCAACCGATGATGTGGTCAATTTAAAACAAGTTACGGAGGTTAACAATCAGTGAACTTACTAATGAAGGCGTGAAATAGTCACGAAACTGCAAAGATACAGGGAATTAGGTACCAAAATGGTAAAATTGTTAATTTTGAGCCTAAATAGCTTCAAAAACCGCAAGAGTTGACGAAAGAGTCGATATTCGATGAGACACGAAAGTACAAGTTTTGAGGCTAAATATCCGTGAAATGCTAGTTTGGTACTACAGTCGCGAAACTACATGTTTCTGACTATAAAACAGCCGTGAAAATCACTAGTATTTCGGGGAGAAAAGTAGTGAAATTGTAAAGCGATCATTTTGTTTGTAAAAACGAAAAAATTGTCGTTGAATGAGATAGGTCGACCCCATGGTTTTAATGTTCTGTTTATAGTTCTAAGCTTATTTTAAGAGCTTTGACGCCAGTCAAAATTTAGTGTTTTGTACACAAGTTTTAAACCCTTTGTAACGCTTAAACGGACATTGCCGACTGGGCCCTTAGCAGATAAGTCATTCTATAAACATTGTAATTTGTATGACCAAAAAGTCGCTGAATTGCAACATCGGAACCAAGTCACAGCTAAATTGCTGCATTTGGTGATGAAAATCTGCAAAATTGCTGTTACCTGGTTTAAATACTAGCGAAATAGTACGTTTCAAGGGTCTTTACTTTCGCGAACTGGAAAGTTACGGGGCTCTTTTCTTTTTTAGATAGTGCGCCCAATCTAGCCGGTTCCGAAAGCTCCCAAAGTTTGATGAATAGACGCGAAATTTCATCGATCGGAACCAAATATCAGAAAAATTGTAAGTGTCGGGTGTGAATATGTTTTAAATAAAAATGCACTAAAAGTGTATGGTCTCAATTTTCCAAAAATTGCAAGTTTCGGGCTTTTCTTTTTTTTACCCCCGGGCTAGCCGTCTATGGCAGCGCCCAAAGTCCGCCACGAAATAACATCATATCTGCGGATTTTAAAATTTTGGGTCTGAAAATTCACGAAATTGCTAAACTTTCGTCTTTATTTGAGCGCCTGATCGGGGTAAATCGGACGACGGTGGCACCTGTGACTATACCTCCCAAGTGTATTTTTGTCTTAATGATTGATTCTCTTAACTAAGTAGTTTTTCTCACCTTCCGTCAGCCAGTGTGTAAATGAGACAACTCCCAGTTTGCTTGACACCTACTCGACACAAAACTTTAAACTTCTCTGGTCTACAGATGGTTTCATGGTCACTTGTCCGGCAAAGAGGCTGAAAAACTGATTCTGGAAAAAGGTAAAAACGGCAGTTTCCTGGTTCGAGAGTCACAGAGCAAACCCGGCGACTATGTTCTGTCAGTTCGGACTGACGATAGAGTTACACATGTCATGATTCGATGTCAGGTAAATATCCCCCTACCTCTCTCACCCTCCTCGTAAGCACACTATCGCTGCAATTCTCCCACCGTGTATATTAAGCCTATTAACATCCTTGTTACTGTTTTAGGACAATAAGTACGATGTCGGTGGAGGTGAAAAGTTTCAAAGTTTGAGCGAACTCATTGAACACTACAAGAAGAATCCAATGGTCGAAACAAGCGGTACAGTTATTCATTTGTGGCAACCTTTCAACGCTACCAAAATCAACGCGAGTGGCATTGACTCTAGGGTTCGAGAATTACAGGTAGCTCTTTCTTTCATTTTCTTTTGAACGAGTGAAGTAATTTTTAATCCTTCCAAACAGAAGGAGAATTCACAGTGGTCCGGGAAAGCTGGTTTTTGGGAGGAATTCGAATCTTTGCAACAACAGGAATGCAAACATTTGTTCTCTAGAAAGGAAGGCCAGAGGCCCGAAAATCGGAATAAAAACCGCTACAAAAATATTTTACCTTGTGAGTCTTACCGTTAGATTTGTCTTGTGATTGTCTTTGAATTACTTTCTCATGTGCTCCTTTTCTTAAAAAGTCGATTACACGAGAGTAAAATTAAAAGACACTGACCCTAATGAACCCGGCTCGGATTATATCAACGCAAATTACATCAAGGTGAGCTATTGTTGTTTTCGTACGTGTACCAGTTAAATTATCTGACCCTCATTTTTTCATATTTAACGGGTTGCTTTTTTTCGTCTTTTTTTTTTTTTTTTCAACAAACAGGGTGACGATGACCCGAACGGTCGAGTTTACATTGCCACTCAAGGCTGTCTACCAAGTACAATAGCTGACTTTTGGAAAATGATCTGGCAGCACAATACGAGAGTCATTGTCATGACGACAAAGGAGACGGAGCGAGGGAAAAATAAGTGCGCTCGATACTGGCCAGATGAGGGCGAGACAAAAGAGTACGGGACAATCAAAGTGACTAATGTGAGCCAGACGCAGCGAACTGACTACGTACTAAGAGAATTGTCAGTGACCGACGGCGTGACAACGAATACAATCTACCATTATCACTTTCAGGTATGTATTTATTTATCACAACTATGGTGATTTATTTCTTTATTTTTTGACGTTGGTTGCTTTCTTTTGTCTCTTGAAAGGGTTGGCCAGATCATGGCGTACCCAACGACCCGGGCTCCGTGCTCAATTTTGTTCACGATGTAAACCAGTGCCATGAAAGCACCGGCTATACTGGCCCAGTCGTAGTCCATTGTAGCGCAGGAATCGGCCGAACTGGCACATTCATAGTCATCCACCTCATCCTTAACTACATCAACACCCACGGTGTCGACTGTGAGATCGACATTCAACGAACTATTCAAATGGTCCGAGCTCAAAGGTCGGGCATGGTTCAAACGGAAGCACAGTACAAGTTCGTGTACCTCGCTGTTCAGCACTACATTCAGACCCTTTCGCAGAGAATACAAGCTGAGCAGGTACCCTCATTAAGACCCAATACTTTCCACTTTAAACCAAAAATCCCCTCGTTATTTGAATTTGTGTCTCTTTCTTCCTATAGTTATGCCTTCAAGCGGGACGAGAGTACAGCAATATCAGATATTGTAACGACTCCCCCACAACTTCCCCTCAAACGGCTCTTATACGAAAGTCGCCAGTCGAAATCCCTTTTGCAACATCGACCCCTGGCTTCAATTCCAATTCTTCCTCTTCGTCGTCGATAAATAACGTTCCCAATCCCCCTATCGTATCTCATTTTTTCCCTTACAAGCCCCCTGAAGAAGTGCCCAAACAGTTGTACGAAAACATACCTGTGAAAGAGCGACGAGTGAGCGGTCCTACTCCTCCACCGAGGCCTAGTAAGATTTAGAGCATTTTGTATTTTTTTGTTGAAGAGGGAGGGGGGTGGCTTAGAGAGAAATGAGACATTTTTTGTACAACTGTTACTATTTTTTAAAAAAATAGATCTCGAAAAATATTTTTTGGAAGTTACCCTGAAAGTTCACCCCCCTCTCCATTTCATGACAGTTATTTTAAATAGCTAGGGCCTAAAGTTTTTCGTCTTGACAAATTAGTACAAAAAAGTGATGCAACATTGTCTTTTTATATTTGAAGAATAATGTGATATTAATTAATTGTCGAAAGAAAAGTGTTTCGAATTGGTTTCTGATACAAACAAAGAAAAAGATTATGGAATTCAGTGTTATTACATTTATGTTAGAACTCGCTTTGCATAAATTATTAGAAAAATGCATATTGCATTATTATGTTATTGTTGGATATGTTAGACACATCATCATTGTACTTTATTCGACTGATTTTTAATGTAATGTTTCATTTTGTTCATTTTCCTGCAACGAGCTTTTTATTTATTTTTATTTTGAAGAATATTATGGAAAATAGAAACTAATTGAACAGTTTTCGCTGACGGAATTAATTACTGGTCCTTTGAAAGTCATCCAAACCACACGATATCATCAACCTTGGGAACATTAAATCACGTTAAGCTAGCCATTCACGAGCGTACCAAATGGAGCGGCTGGCGTGGTGTTGCGTCAGGCAATATTGGAAATACGAGAGAGAAAAAAGGAGAAAACGGCTGTCCATCGTCACGATCACTCCACTCCAATGCCTTGGGGGGGGGGGGGGCGAGCCGGGTGACCGTACGAGGGCGCCGTGTCCTAAAAGCAAAATGAGGGGGCAAAGGCGGACGAGAAAAAATGACCTAAGAAGCGCATTTGCATTATGAATATTTCAAACTATAATAACATTCTAAACAAATTAGTTAAAAAGGAGCAGATAGTTGGGGTTAGCTGTCGAGTAACTGGATTGGAATAATATGTGACTGGCTTTTTATTTTAATTTGTAAATTATTCAATTTCTACTCCCGTTTAAACGTTCCACGTTTAACCCCAAATTTGCTTCAGATGCCATGGGTTGGAGTATTTTCAGTAACCGCCGAAAATTGATTTTTTAGTGCATTTCATTCTGAAAATGCACTATTGGTCTCGTCGTGATGGTGGCAAACATGGGTCATGTCATGTTTTTTTCACGTTTCAGAACCTATAGAACACGAATTCAGTGGTCTCCAGGATTCATATATATATATATTTATAATATTATGGCCGTTTTCTTGTTAGCACGATAACTCTCGAAGAAACCAATTGAGCGGAACGCGCTTTGGCGCAAAAATCAGTAGTCATAGGACCTCGTTTGGTATTGCATTGGGCCAAATCGGTCGACTTGGTTGGGGGGGGGGGGTAATATGGCTTGAACTGGTAAAAAAATCACTAGAAATCACCAGTTGATTCCAGAAGCATTATATTACGATGATTTCATTTTGAAGTAGCCTTTGATTCCCATGAAGTTCAGCTTAAACAAACCCGGCAGCAAGCAGTACGATGGAGGGTCAAACGTTAACGAAACAAATCATGGTCTCAACATTACTACTTCTGGGACGGCTTAGGGTATCCATATACAAAATGAAGTGCACTCTTTCCGACCGCCAGCTGCCGGAGCGATTTTTTTTTTTTTTTTTTTTTTTTCAATTTTAGGCGCGAATTATCACTGTATCTTAATTTTAGCGGCGAACTCTCGTTTTTATCTCATGCTAGCGATGTTTCTCAATTGTTGCCACGAATAGGAGTTTCCTCAATTCTTGCTGCTTAACGATTTGTTACCTTTTCAGCAGTGAATTAGCACTTTTTTTGAACTTTTTTTGTTTGTGTGGTGTATGAACTTTTTTTGCCTCGCATTCATATTAATGCCTGAAATTGCCTTCAGAAGCCTCGGACTTGTGTTTTCCCAAATATTAACCCGAATCAGCGTTTTACTAAATTTTAGACGCGAGTGTTTTTCTCAATTTTAGCAGCGAATTAATTATCGACTCTTTTCATTCGTGTCCTCGACTTACGACTGTCCCAATTTTAGCTGCTAATTACAGCTTTTTTCAATTTCATTAGCGATCTTTCTAAAGCAGTTGTTTAATTTGCGATTTTCTCAATTTTTGCAGTGGATAGAGCGTGTTTGTTCCAATTGCAACTGCTAATTAGCCATTCTTCTAAATTTCAGTCAAGAGAATTATCGTTTTTGGCAAGCTGCGAATTAGCGTCAAGTTTTATCCGCGAATGAGCGTTTTTAGCAATTTCAGTTGCGAATTGGCCATTTTTCTCAATTTTAGCCCCAAATTAGCGTTTTTTCCATTTTAACCGCGATTTTTTCCACTTTTATAGCCTTGAATTAGCGTTGTTTTGTGCCTTTTTGCGGGATTCGTCTCAATTTGACCAAAGAACAACAAATTAGCGTTTTTTATTCATTTTTAGCCATATAGTGGCATCTATACACCGCGATTTGGCAATTATGAACGCTTTTCCACAGTTTTAGCCACGAATATTAGCGCTTTTCCCCACAACTTCCCCAAGATCAGCATATTAGTGCGCCTTCTCATCTTTATCGCTTGAGGACCTTTAAAAAAACTAAAAACTAGGGGCAGCCTATTTTCTCTATTTTGGGGGCGAATTAACCCCCACAAGGCGCGAGTTCTCTTAATTTAAGCCTTCAGAATATGCACTTTTGTGGGCTAAACGTAATATTCAGCTGCTCTCTTTGCTGATCACCTGCAATACGTTCCATTCCGACCTGGGTATATAGGTTGGACTGAAAATCATCGAAAGGAATTCAGAAAAAGAGTTAGTAATTCACGGTGAAAATTGGGGATCACCTCTAATTCGTGGCTGGATTCTAGAATAATCTGTTGTTAGTGGGTATAATGAGGAAAAAAATGCTAATTTGCGGTTAAAATGAAGAAAAATGGCTAATTATTGGGGGAGGGGGTTAATTTGAGCAAATTTACTAATTCACAGAGAATTGAGAAAGTGCATGGCAAAGCCGTGGTTTCCGGAGGCAACTTTGTGGCCAATTAGGAAAATGTGCCAAGTCACAATACAATAATAAAAAAATCGCAATAATGGAGAAAAATCGCTAATTCGCGGGAGAAAACGCCAGATCCTAGTGAAAGATTTGTCCGAGGCTCCAAAAATGTCTAAAGCCGGCACTGATCCACTGTATTTTCCTCTGTGCTGCTGCTGTTACATCTTTTAATGCCAAAGTGTTTTATAGTATATGTACTCATCAATATGGATGAAGAGTTTCTCCTGCATAGTATAAACGGGCCGCAACTGGGGGTTTTCTCAGGGTGGGGGCTTCATATTGCTGCTCCTGACATGGGGGGAGGGGGTTGGATGAGGGATCTTCATATTACCGCCCCTAGAAGGGGGTGGGGCAATATTTATTTTGCAGTTCCTAGAATTAATGAGAGGTCCGCCCGCTTGTTAGTTGTGTCACAACCCATCAGTTTAAACGAGAAATCGTTTGTTTTTGGTTGTTGTAAACTCGCCCCACTTGAGGGATAAAATCGTAGGTTTCAAGGCATATAATAGTCGTCAGTTTTGACGTAAGATCATCCGTTTGAGGCCAAACCGCCAGTTTTAGGGTAAAATCGTCAGGTTCAGTGTACAACGTGAGTTTTGGAGGTAAAATCGTCAGTTGTGTAATTTAAACTCCAGTTTTGGGGTAACACTTCGGCTTTTTGCTGAATGAATTGTCTGTTTTGGAATGAACATTTTCTGTTTCAGAGTAAAAGGGTTAAAAAACAAAACGTTCTCTCGTCCGACTCCCCGTTTTAGATCGAGGGCTAAGTCTTTCCTACAAGCATCAATATTTCTGGGTGAAAACATTGTCAGTTTTTGGACAGAAAATCCTGAGTAAAAGTCTACGACGATAGTTTCCCGGCGGAAGTGTTGGTTTTTGACGGACTGTAACCCTTTTTTGTGAAATTGAATTTCTGGGGAACAATTTGACGATTTATAAAGCGCCTAAATCTGAGTTGATGAACTACCACTTCTCTTGATGGGGTGCATCCGACATCTTCTGCTCACCCATAGACCAAGGGCTAGCTACAACCCTGCTCGAGCACAAAAATCACTTGACCACAACAAGCACCAGTCACAAAAAGTCCTATCAAAGAAAAATCAAATCAAATAATAATAAAGTTTTTATTGCAGTAATGCCGAGTAAGGCAGAACAACGTCAAAATAAATTAGTTTCATAATTCAAGTAGTTGGCATTTATCCAAGAACTCTTCGGAGCTGTAAATTACATTTTCCGTGAGCCATCTACGTATCTTATTGTTGAAGGACCGCGGTTTCAGGGACCTTACGTTCTTCGGGAGTAGATTGAAGAACTTCACTAGCAAATTTAAAAAGCTCCCAGAAGTCTTTGACAGTCTATAATGATTCTTGGCGATGCGGTCTCTGCCTCTAGTTGCATATAACCATGCTGGTCAGGGAGTGTCGAAAGGCTAAACCACTTGAACCCAAAAGAGACCAAAACGCCGAAAGCTACGATCCCAAAATACTCTAACAAGAAAATAAATGAACCACAGAAAGCAGCAGCCCTAAAATGCACAAATAACAAAACGCATGCACACAAAATGCACTAACCACAAAAAGCTCTCACCACAAAATGCTTTTACCACAAAATTCTCTATCCACAAAATGCTCCAAACACAAAATGTTCTAACCACAAAAGCTCTAACCACGTCAAACCTTGATCACAAAAAGTCTAACCAAAGAAAAATTTAACCCAAAGAGACCAAACGCCGAAAGCTGCAACCCCAAAATGCTCTAACCCCAAGCGAAGCCTCATGCACAAAGCATTCTTCCGTTTAAACAAACACAGTGAATACAGAGCATAAACATACATACAGCAAATAAAGAGAGGTACGCATATTACGCAAACAAAGTGTTGTCTCTTTTGTAGCGCCTAAAGCTAAAAAGCTAAACAAACGAATAAACGATTCTGTTCATGGTCCGAGTTGTGATGTATTGGCCCGGCACGTGCAGTTTAAGAAAAAGTATCTGAAAGGTGAAAAAAAATAAAATAAAATAAAAAATGGGCTGATCAAACGAATAGGACGATTTTCATTAATAATTCTCTCTTGGCGAATCCCGCTTCACGCGCATCTTCATTCGAAGACTAAAATTATTACATGCCCAACGTCCAACGTCATTTCTTTTTAATGTAGAGCAGAATCCGGGACACATTGCGTCCCGGGATGACCTTGCCCGGGACAAGGTCATCAAAAGTAACCAAAAACCGGGACTTTTTTATTGTAATATAAACATAATTTTGGTTGTCTGTGTGGTTTCACTTTTTAAAATTTTAGTGCATTTCATTCTGAAAAATGCACTATTGGTCTCGTCGTGATGGTGGCAAACATGGGTCATGTCATGTTTTTTTCACGTTTCAGAACCTCTAGAACACGAATTCAGTGGTCTCCGGAATTCATATATATATATATATTTCTTTATTATATTGGTTTATTTATATCTTTATGCCGTTTTCTTGTTAGCACGATAACTCTCGTAGAAATTAATTTAGCGGAACGCGCTTTGGCACAAAAATCAGTAGTCATAAGACACCGGTCGGTATTGCATTTGGGCCAAATCGGTCAAGGTGGAGGGGGGGAAAATCGGGCTTGAAGTCGTCAAAAAATCACTAAAAATCACCAGTTGATTCTAGAAGCATCATATTCGGTACGTATACTCCATGTTAGACTAGCCTTTGATTCCCATTTTAATTTTTTGAAAAAGTCAAGGGGGAGGGGGTGGTGCCCCCGGGGTGGAAGTAAGTGTGTGGTCTTGTTAGCACGATAACTCTCGTAGAAATTAATTTAGCAGAACGCGCTTTATCTAAAAAATCAGTAGTCATAAGATCCCGGTAGGTATTGCATTTGGGCCAAATCGGTCAAGGTGGAGGGGGGGAAAATAGAGGTTGAAATGGTAAAAAAATCACTAAAAATCACCAGTTTATTCTAGAAGCATCATATTCGGTACGTATACTCCATGTTAGACTAGCCTTTGATTCCCATTTTAATTTTTTGAAAAAGTCAAGGGGGAGGGGGTGGTGCCCCCGGGGTGGAAGTAAGTGTGTGGTCACGTTAGCACGATAACTTTCGTACAAATTAATTTAGCGGAACGCGCTTTGGCAAAAAAATCAGTAGTCATAAGACCCCGGTCGGTATTGCATTTGGGCCAAATCGGTCAAGGTGGGGGGGGGGGGAAATAGGGCTTGAAATGGTAAAAAAATCACTACAAGTCACCAGTTGATTCTAGAAGTATCATATTCAGTACGTATACTCCATGTTAAAGTAGCCTTTGATTCCAATTTTAATTTTTTGAAAAATTCGAGGGGGAGGGGGTGATGTTCTCGGGTGGAAGTAAGTGTGAGGCCTTGTTAGCACGATAACTCTCGTAGAAATTAATTTAGCGGAACGCGCTATGGCACAAAAATCAGTAGTCATAAGGCCCCGGTCGGTATTGCATTTGGGCCAAATCGGTCAAGGTGGAGGGGGGAAAATAGGGGTTGAAATGGTAAAAAAATCACTACAAATCACCAGTTGATTCCAGAAGCATTATATTCGGTATGATGATTCCATTTTGAAATAGCCTTTGATTCCCATTAAGTTCAGCTTAAACAAACCCGGCAGCAAACAGTACGAGGGAGGGTCATACATAAACGAAACAAATCATGGTCTCAACATTACTACTTCTGGGACGGCTTAGGGTATCCGTATACAAAATGAAATGCACTCTTTCCGACCCCCAGCTGCCGGAGCGAATTTTTTTTTTTTTTTTTTTGTGGCAAATTATGTTTGAGCAGGAAAAATAGCATTTGAATAGTTTACTGTGGAGATAAAAAGTCCATCCTAAAGGCCTGGTCACACCTATCATGCACATGCACGCTTCCGATCCGAAAGCCGTCAAACATCGCCCCGAAAAGCCTTCCAAGCCACTCCGCTCCTTAACAATCGTCGTGAGTTATCAGACATTTTAAAGTTAAGTGGAAATATTCTTCTGTGTTATTTTTATAAGTGTAATGTTTCGAAATTTCAATAATTGCGATTTGGCCGCAATAGCTTTGGCTCTGGAGGAAGAGGAAGTTGAAGAAAATGAGAGGCCCAAGAAAAGAAGAATTTGGGTACACCCTGCGTGGAAAAGTCATGCAAGGGAAGGCGAATTTTCAACGTTGCTACCTTTTCTTTTGGACGACGAAATAAAATTCTACGAATATTTTCGAATGTCTATGACAAGTTTCAACGCCGGTAGAGAGTAGAGAGAGGGCATAGGCGGTAGTGAGGGAAGGGGAGAAACTTTCACACGTCCTGCACGGGAATAAAGCCCAGTTCACACCTATCATGCACGCTTCCGATCCGACACCGATCATGCATTTTTTGATAGGTGTGGGGACCGTAATAGGCGTAAATACCGAATAATTGACGGCTATTACGCTTCTCAGCCCTCTCAGATTGCCTTTCCAGCCCAAATATAGTCTAACCGTTACGAGGGTTTCCATAGTCTCCGATCCGACATGCATGATCGGTGTCGGATCGGAAGCGTGCATGATAGGTGTGAACCGGCCTTAAGTCGTTCAGACGGAGACGGTTGCCACGGCCGCGGAGGCCCAAGCCACCGCGCTCCCGATGTGCTTTCCGTAGCACGCGTTGACAGAGACAGCGATACCTGACGACCTGAAACGTAACTTCAACTATCAATGATCGCCTTTTAGCTCCCCAAGCCCAAACAGCTGACTGCAGAAGTGCAGTACAGATTTGAAGGGAAGACAAAAATGATCTCTTGCTCTACCCGTTGCGATTGTTGCGAAAAAAGTGTGTAATTTAAGATTGTTGTGTGCGGTGTCAATCTACAATTGTGTGAGACGGAAAGCGGAAAAATGGATTTACTTGGCTCAATTCTCAGTTCAATGGAAAAGCCGCCGTCGGTCAGCGATAAACAAAAAGAACTTATTAAGCGTAAGAACTTGGAATGCCGATTTCCAATCGTAGACTAATGAACTGAATTTTCTCAACTCTCAGGCCAAAAAATGGAATTACAGAAAAAGCAAAACGCTGAAAAAGAGATGTTGAACAAGTTCAGAGTGAAGGTATGAGCGATGCTGGTCCAACTTTTTCGTTAGGACGTATTTATTTTTGTCGAACTATTTTCAGACGGAGAAACACTTGAACGACTTTTTAAATGACCCGAAAAGAACTCGTTTAAAATTTCCTCCGATGGAACAAATTTATCGAGCTATGATGTGAGTTGTGAATTCACATGACTTGAGTATTCCCCCAAAGCATGCATGCTCTAAAATGAGTTGAAATTGTGTTTTTAAACAGCCACGAGTTATCCGAAGAGGCCGGTCTCAGTGCTCAAAGCTTCGGGCAAGAAGGAGTTGACAGGTACATAATGGTGTTCAAAAAGGAGTACCCACCATCCGAGGATGAGCTCAACGTTCTTCGAAGGGGTGACGAATGGACACCAGAGAAAGAGCGAGAGTTAGCTGTCAAAGTCGGTATTCAAACCTTGCCATCCTACGCTGACATATGAAACGTTTCCAAGTTTGTACCGACCGTGTAAACTTGTCATGTCCTTAATAGCGTGAATTGGACAAAGCCGAAGCTCTACTGGAAATGAAGAAACCCAAGAATGAAAAGTTCGAGCCGACAAGTAATTACCGCGAAAAGTATCAGCACTTGATCGGGCTGGATGCAGCTAAAGAAGCGGCCAAAGTTACGCAAACGAACAAGCAGTATGGATTCGGTAAACCCCTATCCTTCCCGTCATGTAAACACTTTTCCGGTCAATAATTGATTAACACTTCGCGTTCATAGTTCCGAGCGAAAATAAAAAGGATCACAGATCGATAGAAGAAACACTGGCTGATATCAGGAAGAAAAAACTTAAAACAGGTCATCCTTCGACGCCGCAGCAGCAATAAATTACCTCATTAGTACATTGTTAAGACCAGTATTTAATAATACAACTTTTTGTTAAGGGACTCTTAATCCTATCTGTTACTCTTAAGTCTTGAACAATTTAACATACCTTTTAAATGGCAAGTCCAAGCTGCACCCTGTATTTCAGGAGGTAGCTTCCCGAGAATCATCAGTCGTTTTTATGCGTATTTCCTGACGAGTCATCGAGCTGCGGAACAGCAAGCTTCCCCGTAAGTGGTATTTGATGCTTCTCGGTGGAATTTATATCCTAACGATTATGATACGAGTGACTTATGAACCATGCATAATCAGTGCAGATCTAGGATAGTTGGTGGGCCACATTTAGTTGACCGTGACTGTATGGGCCATTTCGTTTGTAATTCAGGGCAGATGGAGGAGACCGGGGCAACAAACAAACAAACCTAACAGTACAATGTCATTGTAATTTGTGTTGAGAAAGAAGGGAGTGAATGACAATTCCGTTTCTGTAGAATTTGGGTGGTGACGGGAAGTTTCGATAGGTTAGGATTTCGCTGGGCTATTACGACGGCCAGCGCAAAATTAATTATGTAGTTGCCTCTTGAGGCTAGTTTTACATTAGTTCACAATTTTTCTGGCTGTACCTTTCTCAGTCAGAATTATGATACTGCGGTGCATGGTCGTAGCCTGAGGGGGGCAGGAGTGGGCCTCTGCCCTCCCCTAGACTCAAAAGCGCACACTCAGTAGGGCCCAGATACCACCCAAAAAGTTAAATTCCAACAGGGTCATTTTATTTCGTCAAAATTTTCGTTTCAGTAATATACCATTTTCTCGGATTTCGACCATTAAAACACCCACTTCGCCGCTTTTTTCTTGCTGGAAATCTAAATTGTACGGAGTGGCCCTAGTTACTGCAAAAACCACTTTCATGGGTTTTCCACCCTAAGACCATTTTAGCGGCTCGGGTGATCTTATTACATTGAAAATTCGTCTCAAATTCAAATAAGCTCGGGGTTGGAAGGTGATATTTTTTCAAAATGTTTTGATTCGAGCTAGAAGCGGTTTATATGAATCCCACAATCAGTTCTATTGACAAATTGACCAAACGGCCAAAAACGTCCCTAAAGGGCCTTCAGCGGCTTTAAAAATGGCAACAGTAAAATGGAAACGTTATTATGCCTTCCTTATTCACTACATTTTGGTCAATATTTCACGACTCCCGACTTCCAGCGAATGGCCCCTTAAGATTCGCATACGCTGATATTCGGGAAAGTTTCCGTTAATCCGTGGCCAAAATGTAGAAAAAATCCGCAGCTTTTCGTTGCAAGATCCAGACGAAAATTGAGAAAAAGAGCAATGTTATAATAATGCAATGGCCCTGAGGCCTAAGTCCGTGGCCAAAACTCCACCGATTCACGGTTAAAATGTAGGAAAAAGGTAATCGCGGATAGAGTTAAAATTAAGCTCATATTTGCATCTAAATGGAAACAAAACACACATTCGTAACCACCAATGTGGTAAGCGATGTGAATTCGCGGTTTATTAGGAAGACCTTTCGCACGGCTAAAAGTGTGAAAAGGGGCTCGTTCACTGTCGAGTTAAGAGTAAGTACGCACTTGCGGAAAAAAGAAGATCATACGGTTGTGCGGAATTTCCTGAAGATTTAAATGATACCTTGAAATCTAAGACTGGTGCAGAAATACGGCGATAATTTACGTAACGCCGAGTAGGCGAGGTACAATTGGAGGGGTTCGAGGAAACACATGTACAACTCCCCCCTAACCCCCTCTTCGCCGCATCATCCATTTCAAAAAATAAGTTTTGACGTAACCGAACCCTCACTCAAAATTTTCAAAAATTCGCTAAAAAAGCATCCTTGATTGATTTCAAAGTTTAATGTGAGCAATAGACTTGTAGAAGAGCACTCTTTGAGAAACACTAACTTTTGAAAAATGTGCAAGTTCCCCAATGCAATATATTTTCACATAATTTTGTAGATATGAGCCTTTCTTTCTTGCAGAGAAAAAGATCGTTTGTATATCGCCCTACGCCGTAAATAAGGGTTCCGCCTCGTTCTCAGAGCAGCTCATTTTTCCCCATGCATCTTTAAAATAAGCTGGTACTATCCGAAGACGAAGAAGAAGAGCAATTGTCCAATTGCCAATTGGCAAATTGGCGGTTTCTAATTGTACCTGGTTTCGAACAAAGACAACGGGATCCCCGAATATAGGCGTGAAAAATGGCAATGGTGCATCTAATATTTTTGCCGTTTAAGCTGCCTAGATCAAGGGCTGGCTAGGCCCCTTCGGTGCGGTGGTCTACCAGAGCGCTATATAGTAGACGATTTTCGCGAATTTCCCCTCAAAATATATTTAAAATCCCCTAGAACCTTGAAAATTCATGCTTTTTCGATTTTGGCTTGAAAAAAGGGGTAGTGCGCATCACGAGATTCTAAATGTTTTCACATTGTAGAAAATATCTGATATAGGGGGGGGGGGTGTATATATGAGTTATCTGTATGTCCTTCCCCCCATACATTTTACGTAACATTGAACTTGGTAACCCCTCACATTTTCTTGAATGCTAAAATTTCCCTGGATTATAGACTCAAAAACTACCTCTAAAGTTTCAATTGATTTAGAAAATAACGTACGATGGGGAACTTGCACATTTTTCAATCACGGTGTTTCTTAAAGAGTGCTGTTCAACAAGACAATTGACCACATTAAGCATTGAAATCAATCAAGGGTTTTTTTTTAGGCGAATTTTTAAAAGTTTTGAGTGGGGGTTTAATTACGTCAAAGGGCAGTTAATGAAATGGATGGTGTTGGGAAGAGGGGCGAAGACGCGTTTTCTGGGTTTAATTTTTCTTGTTATTTGTAAACAAAACATTTTAGAGTTTCCTTAAATGCTTCAAAACTGCAATTTGTCATCATTTTTCCCCCATTTGCCATCATTTGGGGGGGGGCAGCATCCATCCCCTCCTGAAGAACTTTGAAATTCATTTAAAAATCACCAGACGCACCAATCGGGCTGCAACTATCGTTGATATCCTTGTCCGCATGTGCCAATTCACTGGTATACTATTCCCCCAAATCGGGCATTCATGCAAGTTCCACATTGTGAAAAGTCGAAGTTAATTTTCACGCAGTAAGAGCAACGACACGATAAGGGAAGTATGCAATTTAAAAGGATAAGGGAAAGTTGCGTTCCAGCGAGCGATAAATGAATTTATGTGAACCATAGTCGCAGTAGTAAATACAGACCGGGGCCGTGATAGTTTTGCAAGAATTAAAACCTGCAGGTGCAGAGTAAGTTTCCCGGCGTTCATTTATCGCTCGAACCATACAAAATAAAATGGTATTATACAAAAAAAAATTATATTCTCCAAGCGGTCGTCATGAATTTTCGATTAAGTTCGGCCAATATGATGGAACATTGGCGCCCTCTTTCACCCGTGAGAGCGGGCAAAGGTTCTTCCTCTTCCATTCCGTCCTTGTTATTACTATTTGTATTGGTCGAGCGTTTAAGCGAATTACTGTTATTGGCCTGTTTGGCTGGTTTAGTCTTTTTCTTTTTCTTTTTAAGAGTTAGCGAGGCGGCCGCAGCCGTTGCCAATTGCTGACGCAAATGATTCGGAGGGCGTCCAGGACCTCGACCTTCTACTTTAACGGGCGCTTCGAGCGACTTCTCCGTTCTTCTCGTCTGAAAAGAAAAAATATATAAATATTGCAACCAGATCAACCCCATGCGAGACGAGATGAGATTGACTAGCTAAAATTTATGAACACATGGCTGTGAAATCCATTCTCATCTCGTCTCACACGAGTTTCACTTATCTAATACAACCCTCCCCCCCCTGCTCTAAAACACCAAACAATTATTCACTTTTTTGGCTGGCTTCCTTTCGAATTCAGACGCGTCGTAGAAATGGGGTTTTTCACGTCGGACTCGTTCCGTACGTCGCCTAAGCCCCATCGTGGTGGTGGGCTCGGATGACAGTACCGTCGTTGAGCCTTTTTTCGCGTTGACGAGCGATTGCTGGCAGCCGGGACACGTTTTACACGCGACAGCGACCTAATGAAATAAATGTCATTGTATTAATAATTTGTAGAATCAAAGAAGAACAATTTTAAAGTTTCCGAGAACTTCTGTAAAGGACGCGGACACCAGCGTCTACATCAACAAATACAGCGAATCTATTTCAAAAAATTAAAAATAAACCCAAAAAATTAAATAATAAACCCGGGTTTGACCTTCAAAGTTCAAATTTCGGTCGAGAATAATACCGTAGAATAAGAGTAATAAATTAATAATAATAGAATAAAATATTTTTGGGAAATGTGGAACGTCCTCATTGCTCACAAAGTCAGAGGTCGACCATGTAAGTTGAAGACCAAATTAGACCAAGAGCATACAGGCCGTTCCAAATTTCTCATTATTGTAACAAAACCAAGTAGACATCGACCCGACCCAATTGACCATAAGCTTAGTTTAAGCTAAGTTTACATAAACTTAGCTTACTTAAGCTTAGTTTACTTGAGTAGAGTGTAATAAAAACGCATGATGAAAGCACGCAACGAGTGCTAAAATTCCATCCACCTACTTCTATAGAGTAAAATATCCACACAAAAACGTTTTCTACAGTAAAAACTGCCTACTGCCTTTCGCTCTCTCCATTGTATTCCTACCCCCCATTGCAAACTCCGTAAATCTGTACGCTTAATTTCAGAACAGATACCTAGCTGGAGCTCGGCTTCATTAAGCCATCTACATCCAACACAGATGAAATTTTCATTTTTGAATTATATAGCCTACAATTGTAAACGAAGTATTCTCAGGTTAAAATTTGAAATTATAAAGTTACTTCGCTTTTTCACAGCAACAAAACCCTCAAATGTTACAAGCAACGCCAAGTACAGACTTAGCAGATTTTACCATCGAAATTCAGCTAACGTTCTGCGAACTTGAATTTCACAGAAGAAAATAAACGGCTTCTAGCTTTTCCCCATCAAAGTACCCTGTTTTACTGACCTAAGGTATAGTTTTGACTAGGAATTGTTGAATAATGTAATTGGTAAATATGGGATATAACTGTCATTATATGGAATTTAAGCAACAGAAATATAATTGTGAAGCACACAATTTTAAAACTCACGTGCATTTCACAAAACGGGCAACATTTTGTGATTGTTTTATTCTTGGCTACGATTTTTTTCGACATTTTCGTTTGTCAATGCTCACAGTCGCTGTTGAGAAATTATTGTCAAAAATAACTAACGTGATGCACAACTACCGGTAGGACCTTATTTCTGAGGCCAAAATAAAATTATTCAAATTCATTTCTAGGAGAAAAATCTATTTCTTTAAACAAATAAAAAGTCCACAAAGCAAAAATAAAATTTTTTTGGCTGAAGAGTCGAATTTACTAAGCAAAATAAATAATAAAGCTGATAACCAAACTCACAACAGTTTTAAAAGGTGACATATTAGGGGAGGTACAAAAAATCATCTGGGAACAGCAAAGGAGGGAAATGTTCTTTGCGTACCGATTTTTGTTATTGTAAGAAGTGTAAAGAAAAAAATTGGGTAAAATTAGACTTCATTTGCGATCGAAAACATACCCCAAAAAAATGGTCCGAAAATTAAAACTTTTCGATATTATGATTTTTCTATTAGGATAACGTCATTTTCCTCGACTAAATGCGAGTAATTCGCTTCCCAGCTGACTTTCTGCAACTTTTGACGATGGATTCGACGTGCGAAAATTAGCCAACATTTTTCCGTTTTATTAGTTTTATTTATTTATTTTATTTTATTTTATTTGTCACAGTTAGGTTCTGTGTTATTGTGGAAAAAACGCTGCAAATTTTTCACTAGGGTTTGTTATTCATGATTATAGACAGACCAGGAATAAAATTACATGAAAATCGACACCCCACACCCCTATGATCTCAAACCCTTGGTAAATCCCCTTTTTGGACCCGCTTTTGGCCCCTAAAAACCCAGGGAGTTAGTTGATCAAACTGGTCAGATGTTAGGACCAACTAGATCCCAAATAGAGCCTATGTCAGAGCCGTATCGGGGGGGGGGGACTACCAGGCTATAGCCCTGGGCGGCAAATTTCGAGGGGCGGCAAAATGTTGGAAATATTTTTAGGCGAGGGAGGGGGAGAAGACAAATTCAACCAGAAGAGATGAAAAGAGAAAGAAAATAAATGTTTTTTTTCTCTCTCTCTCCCTCTCTCTCTTTTTTCGCCTCATTTCATGCTTCGTGCCCGTACTATTTTTTTAAAATTTTTTTTATAAGAGGGCTCCTCCACGCACCGCCAGGAACGCTCACACGAACCCGCCGCAGCCTCATAGTGAATTATACAATAGCAGGATCAGTGGCGGAACTCGAGAACTCCACGCTCCATCTATCAGCCCTGCTCGGAAATCTCTACGAGGCCCCTTATCATCCTTTGTTTGCCCAAATTGCCGAATTCAAGGACTTCGTTCTTCCGAAAAATAACATTTCGTGGTTTGGCACTTTTTTAGGACCAATTGGGCGCTTCCAAAAACATGTTTATGCCTATCACTCTTTCAACCCCAATATTGCTGTTTACTTGATCGCTTAATTGCCACTTTTTTCTTAATTTTAGCAGCGAACTAGAGCTTTTCCCTAATTTTAGCCGTGAGTTAGCGTGTTTTTATTTCAATTTTAGCGGATAGTTGACGCTTTTTCTCTATTTTTGCCGCGAATGAGCGATGTTTCCAACTTTTGAATATGAATTAGCGCTTTTCTCAACTTTAGTCGCGGATTTGCCGGAACTACACACCAGCATTTTTTTTTCAATTTTGGCCAGGAAGTTGGATCAGAAACCACGAATTGACGCATTTTCTCAATTTTAGCCACGAATGAGCGCTTTTTCTCAATTTTAGCCGGGAATATTGGAGTTTTTCAAAACGTTTAGCTAGCCGAGTAATAGCCCGCAGAACAGTGAAAAATGAGCGTGGCTTCTTAATTTCAGACGTAGATTTGTACGTATAAGCTTGCTCTGAGAAAACAACTGCGCACAATGGGCCTCGATAGGCTATTGCCGACACCCCTTATGGGAGCGTTTTTGGCACAGGATGGTTGAAGAAGGACCTGAAAATCACCTAATAAAGCCCTCGGTGGGTTAGGTAAAAATGGCCAAAAATTTAAAATTGGAAGGAATCGCATATCTCTGGGGGTTTCGACCCAGGGAATCCAACAATCGAATAAACGAGCGACGAGTTTTTGGTCAGTTCCTTCCTGGCATAATGGCTCCTGGCGACGGCCTTGACACACTCAATGACTCAAAAGTAGCACTGAGGCCATTATTTTGAACCCCTTGGTCACCACACGGCACGGATTATTCCCAGAAGTATACAAATCGAATCCGAATTGAAGGCAGAATCGAATATTTAGTCACAAAAACTGCTGGTCACCTGATTTGTTCTATTCTCCTAGACGGATGGAATAAAAATTGTCGGATGGGGCCAAAGCGTTCCAAGCGGATACCACGACACCTCTTTTTCACGATCGTCCATCCATGAGCATGAAACTTAAAAATCCTCATTCTTTCATGTTTAAGCTCTCAGAACAGTGGAACGGGGGAGGTCTGTCCCCCTCTAGACACCATACCTCGACCTCGGCAAGCTCTGAGTGGGATTGACACCCAGGCACTCTGGGTTGCCCTGAAGCATTTATCATGAAAAGCCAGTATGTCAGCTTTCCTGTAGTAAATTTCTTGAATCCATCCTCTCGTTACTTGCTTGACTCCTCAAGGCTTGGTGGAATTGAGGGGGGGGGGTTAGCCGCATGGGGCGGCAAAAACAAATTAGCCCCGGGGCGGCAAAGAGCAAGATCCGGCCCTGGCCTATGTGCGAAAGAACGAGTGAAGTAGTGAACGAGTTTTTTCGAGCAATCCTATGGCATGATATATGACCCGGACGGCTTACGGCGGACGGACATTCCAGAAATCTATAGACATGTTAAAACGTACACAGAAAAAGTTCGAGGGTGGGTTGTAAAAATTTGTTCTTGACCGAAATCATAAGGTATATTATTCATTCTGAATGAAACTCATGATGATGGTTTCTTATTGAATGTTCTGCAACCTCTGGAGCAGCTTCGGAACGAGTGCCCGGTGCCCCGCACGCAATAAGGGACAGAATGTTCAATCAGAATCCATTTTCATGCGTTTTTTCAACAATAACACAGAATCTGACAGCAAAACTGTTGTGATTTAAAAAATAAATAAATTTAAAAAAAAGAACAACAAAAAAACACCCTAATAAAACGGAAAATGGTAGGCTAATTTTCGCATGTTTGGGCCTGTATCTCCGTAAAAAAAAACAATAATCCAAAAACCAACCAGTCATTCCGAAGCTGTCGAACGGCAGTTGTTTTCCCTAATTTCCTACACTTCCTACAAGGGCTGCACTTGGATTGACAGCTGTCGGAAAGACTTGGGATTTTCTAAAAGTCTGACGATCAAGTGACTATTCAGCCTCAATTAAATCGCATAAATATTGATAGATCTAGAGTTACAAATACACATTTCCACTGAGACTTTAGTGCTCTTTCCAATGGTGTTATTGAAAATTCAGTGATACCACTTTTTTCATGAGCTACGGCAGATTTATAGTCACGAAAACCCAGGGTGCATTGCCAATTTAGACAAACCTCATTATCTCCTAAACCGTTAATGATCGGGCGATGTACCAAAGGGTCATTTAGGTCCTAGAATCACCCATTTCATTTGTGCCGTCTATTTTCGTTCACCCTGTATAGTTAGTACATAGTACTGGACTTTTCCTCTATATCAGTTTCATCTGTTATTTTGGGCAGATCTACAGAAGTGACATCTTCTTCCCCCGTAAAAACTGTTGCCGCTTGGTGCCCACAGGTGCCCACTGGTGCTACCGGCGCACACTCAACGTCATGCAGTGGTGGAGCTACACCTTTGTATCGAGGGCATGGGACCGTGGGGTGGAAATCTCTAGGAGCCCCCGTACAGCCTCTACAAATCCAAGGAAGATGTATAATTTTTATGTAACGTTCAATTATGGCTTTTTCTCTATTGCCACGAAGTTGCATAATATATGATCGCCTTTTCTCAATTTTAGCCATGAATTAGCGATTTTTCTCAACATTATCCCCAAATGAGCGCTTTTCCTCAGTTTTATAGCCAAGAATTAGCGCTTCGTTACTTTCTGCCGATAAATTCGTGCTTGTTTTCAATTTGAGCCACGAAAGACCTTTTTCTTAATTTGATCTGAGAATTCGCGTTTTTTCTCAGTGTTAGTCGCAAATTAGCGCTTTTCTCAATTTTAGCCGTGATTTAGCACTTTTTCTCAAACCCACTTATTGGGCTTTCACTTAATTTTACCGGTGAATACGCAATTTTTCTCAATTTTATCTCATATTTGTGCTTTTTAAAATTTTAACAGAGAATGAGCGCTCTTTCTTCATTTAATCGCTGAATTATCATATTTTCTCAGTTTAAGCCACGAATAAGCGCTAAATTTCGCTGCTACTAATTAGGCTTTTCTCAATTTTAGTCAGGAGATAGCGCTTTTCTCAATTTTAGCCGTGAATTAGCACTTTTATCGCACAGGGACCTCGACAGCTCTGAAGTTGGGAAATATCTTCCCAAACCAACGACAAGGCAAACCGCAAAGCAAAACGTTACATTTTCGGCGCTGAAAATCTAAAAAAACATCCCTAAAATTTACCCATTTAAATCCTCGGTAGTTTCGGCAAAAATTGACAAAATTTAACATTGGGCGGGTCGGAACGGTGAATATTCTCGGGATTTCACGAGGCGGGGAGTCTCATAATCTATAGGAGCCGTTGAAGGCCCCCCCCCCACCACCGATGCCCCACCGTTCGGTACACAACGGCGGCTCCTCCTCGAGTCCTGGCGACAAAATCGAGGCGGACGCTGCTCTGCACGATGCTTTTGATTTCTCCGATATGCTAAGGTTGACAGCTGCATTTTTTTTTTTTTTTTGTACCTCAAATACTTATCGAATAGGTTATAGGGGACTTTCAAAACCCCACCGATGAAACCGGCTTCTCTCTTTCCAAAGCTCAAACCTATCAGTCGTAGCGATCAGTGATTGCTCTCATTCGATCGATTCAGCGGTGAAAATATACAAAGTCCCTATCCATATAAAGAGGAAATTTTTACGAGGAAATTATATTCAAAGGTATAAGTAAAACATTTTGGAAAAACGCATTTATTTTCGCGCGATTCATCCCTTATCCTAGCTCCCTCCAATGCACTTTTTCATCCCTAGCGGGCCAAACACTTCGTCACATACTAAATAATAATGTACTCATAACATTGCTGCGTTGGAGCTATAATATCTCTTTTTCATACATTTGTGAAAACTAATAGCGTTTTCCATTTGCATAAAATTCTCCTCTGGAGCCGAGCATTTCCACCCGTCTTCTCGGAATTATATCATATGGTAACGGAGAAGACGGGTGGAAATTCTCGGTTCCAAAGCTGTATTTTATGGAAATGGAAAACGCCATAAATTTTTAAAAGGAAGAAATTCATGGTGATCCTATGATCGTCTGAGGCATCCCACTCTATTCTTTACGACAATTTCAAAAATTCTCAGTCCCCCTCCCCCCACCAGGAATGATACATGTCCATTTCGCCTTTAATTCCAGCCCAAGAAGCCCGAGCAAGGAGCAAGGAGGCAAGGAGAAGTTGGTAAATGGTAAGCGACATGGTTTTTGATCATGAGACCAGACATGTCCCTCTGTAAAAATGGAATTTCTTTTAATGAATGATACTATCAAAAATCTCAGAAAACGAGATGCATAATTCCAAACATGTCACTGCGGACGAGATAAAACAACGATTTAGCAACCCACTACCCTTTTATTTCCAATGTCATGTGCGTGCCTATACGGCCTAATTCGATACTGAAATAAGCTTTCAAAAAAGATATGCAGGTCCCTATCATTTAAATCTCCCTAAATACTAATTTAAATTGATTTTGAATGCGCTCAACCTTGCCCCTCCATTCCACGCGTCAAGGTGAAAGCCATGGCCGGCCAAAGTAAGAAAATTCTGGTTGCCCTCATAAGTGGAAGAGGGTAGGTAAAGTATTAAAACAGGCAAAGGGTAGCGAAGAGTGGCAGATGTAACACTATTTTGTCGCTTGTAAGTTTATTCAGTAGGTACTTTAATTTTCGTCAATACGCTCAAAGTAAAGGCTTGGACATATTTTATTTTTCTTGAAATCTACGTGGGTTTTGGCGATGTAAGACAGTTGTCTCTTTTTACGTGGACACGACTTTGCTCTTGACTAGTAAACTAACTCAGAGTACATCTATGGGATGTGGTGTGAATTATTAGTCAAGGTAAGTTTAATCATGCAACATTAAAAAAAAAAAAAAAAAAAAAAAAGTTTTCATGCAACAACCAGGTAAAACTGAACAAAACTGCTTCATTCAATGCATCAAAAAAAGTTCTTAATGGTATGTATACAACGCCGATGATTTAGTCTTCTAATGAGGAAAATTGCTCTCTCTACTTTTGTAAAATAGACCAGTGAGTGTTCATTCAACATGTTAGTACAGTAACTTGATTCAATGCAAAAAGAAGCTTGTACCCAATAGTACCTCGTGACTCGTTCTTATTCTTCCTGTAATGGGTGAAATGGAAACGTGTCTACCATCAATCAAAGAATGGGGCATTCAAGAATGGGCCGAATACCTGGTGCTGTTCTTCATGCTTGTCGGATCCTGCGTCATCGGTCTGTTTTTCTCCTGGACCGGACCCAAATTGGTCACGTGTGAGGATTTCCTTTTGGGAGGATCATCGATGCCAACACTACCAATGTCTTTATCGCTTTGCGTCGGGTGTGTGTAAACCCACGACATATCGTACCATCTCACTGTTATGTGTTCATAAAAGTCGGTCATTATTTTTAATTTTACAGTTTCATCACGGCTATAGAAATATTGGGCAACCCGACTGAAATGTATTACTATGGCACTCAGTACTCAATGATTGTATTCTCCTTTTTCCTTGTCGTTCCTTTGACGTCGCATTTCTACTTACCTGTTTTTCGGGAGCTCAAACTCACATCGTGTTACGAGGTTACATGATTTCATGCCATTAGACGATCATTATCAGTATAACTTGAACTAAAACAACAAAATTTTCAGTATTTGGAGTTGAGATTCAGTAAATTTTGCAGGATTTTGGCTTGCGTGCTCTGTTTCTCTCAGATGGTTAGTAATTGATTTTCTAACAGCGGCGGGCTTATGAGGAAATATAATTGCTAAATTGAAATTATTTACAGCTAGTGTACACTTCAGTTGCTGTGTACGCCCCTGCTCTTGCATTGAGCCGAGTCACTGGATTAAACGTCTACCTTGCTATTACCATTGTGTACATTATTTGTATGATGTACTCTTCGCAGGTAAATTCCGACAAATGCTATTGAATGCTTTGAAATGGGAAACATACCCCATTGAAACATACAAATGGGAAACATTTGGGATTTTCTTAAAACTTACAGGGAGGCCTTCGAGCGGTCATAATGGCTGATACTTTCTTAGCTCCCATTTTGCTCATATCCGAAATAGTTGTCGCGGCCGCAGGCAGCTACAATGCTGGAGGTGTTTTTAAATTGATTGAGTACTTGTACAGATCAGATCGTGCTGAATTTTTCATGTATGTAAGCCTCCTAAATGTGACACGAAGATTTATCGTGGCACATGTAATGACTTTTTGAATAGTTTAGATATGGATCCAACCGTTAGACACAGTTTTTGGTCTGTGGTCGTCGGGGGAACGTTCTATTGGGCGACGTTGTTTTGCGTGAATCAAGCTTCGATACAGAAATATCTATCGGTGGTTACCATTGAACAGGCCAGAACGTAATGACAATTACTTATAAATCTGTTGTCTGTTGTGCTGATGTGTATATTTATAGTGCTTTGTGGACCAGTGGAATAGGTCTTTTAGCACTGTTTGCCCTGAATTTTTTCACTGGTGCCATACTTTACGCGGAGTACAGAGAGTGTGATCCTTACGAGAACGAGGCAAGCACGTGAACATTTGCTGCAATACAAGATAACTATTTGATTCGAGAATTCACTTTAATTCCAGGAAGTTCTTTCGAAGGACGAAATCCTTCCACTGTATGTAATGAACGCCCAGGGGCAGTTTAGAGGAGTTCGAGGATTGTTTGTCGCGGGAGTACTGGCATCCTCAATCGGGTATGTACTATGGAACACCTGCGGTGCCTTCTATTCCGTCTAACCTTAGGGAAGGGATTATTAATCTTTTTCCTGTGTTCGGTGGTTATTTCCAACTGCCAGAACTGTAGCTGCAGCGATTTCAGCCCTAGCGGCCATCACAATAAAAGACTTTATTCAAGGGATGATTGGAATCACGATAAAGGAGGATAAGGGAGCGTCACTTTGTAAATGGCTTTCCCTTTTCTACGGTTTAGTTAGTCTCGGCTTGGTCTTCATTGTTGAAAAATTAGGAAGTGTACTACAGGTACATATGCCTATATCCCCCCCCCCCATCAAAAGCAGAAGAACAGCAATTTAAAAAAATCCCAGGCAGCTGTCAGTTTCAACGGAGTCACTGGCGGAGTGACACTCGGTTTATTCACACTAGGCATGTTCTGCCCTTGGGCGAACGCAAAGGTTTGGAAACACCCCCTGACTTGACAGAAATAAAAAAATAAATTCGTGTTTATTTTTGCCTTGAAGGGCGCGGCAGCCGGAGGAGTTGTTTCGCTTATAATTGTATCATGGATAGGACTCGGAGCTCAGATCGCAGTAGCAACAACTGGCTACACTTCGGCGGTTCCTAAGCCCATTTCGATGAAAGGCTGCCCTTGCTACGATACATCCCTGCCCTCTACCATTGACGAAGAAATTGTAGCGTGAGTAAATTTCAAAATACAAACCTCGTTCTCCTTCAATAATTTGAAAAATATCGTATATCGCGGTTCCAATCCAGTCAACCGTTATGGCTGTACAGAATCAGCTACATGTGGTACTCCGCCATTGGATTTCTGGTGACGATTGTTGTTGGAGTTATTGTGAGTGGCTTGACGAAATTCCAAAAGCCACTCAATATAGACCCAAGACTTCTGTCACCACCCGTGCTTCATCTTATGAAGGCACTGCCGAATAAATGGAAGCGATGGCTCAATATTTCTTCTATGGTAGGACGCCTTTTCACCCAACGTCAATCCATCGATAATATTAATGCTCATTTTAATAATGGATATAAATTAAAAATATAATTACTAACATTCTCGTTGTTTAGGATTGTGATTCTATAACTATCAAACTGGGTGAGAATCGTGACGGACTGACTCGGCACCAACGAGAAATGAACCGGCGTCGCTATTCGGCCACCACATTAGAAGATCCTAATCACCTGTTGGCCTGAACAATACTCTACACCTAAGCGTCACGTATCTTTAATATGAAAGAGTAAACACTCAGTTTAGTTCACAAGCAATGTGGGAGGGTGAAGTGAAAAAATATCGAATCATACCAGGTGATGAGAGATTTCATCAAGAGTACATACGTTGTAATACGTCTGACACAGTGCCCGTTCTTGGGGTTCCGATAACTGAATAAGTGAACAAAAAGTGAAAGTAGGCCTAGGGCCCCCTATTATTTTAATATGTTAAAGACTATAATTAATACATATAACATATATTTCCTCGGCGGCTCTCATCGCCTTTGCAGTCCGCACCAATTTTCAAACACTTACATGGTCGCCTATCCATCTCGTCACAAATGCGTTGAGGATTGCATCGGATCGCTTGGATACTTGACCAGCGCGTCAAGATATCACTTTGTCTTTTGTTACTTTCGATCCCAATACATGTATGTATAAAATGAGTACTTGAATGACCTTCACAGGGCATTTTGACTAGGTACCAAGCACGTTATCGCCCTTACCCGAAGAACCGCCAATGTTTTGAACTTTTGATGGATTAAGACACACGATTACCCCAGGAGGAATGACCGCATTTTCAAAGTTGTCAAGCTGTGTTCGAGGGAAACGTTTTTTAGGAATTTTGTTTGTAATTGAAAACATGTATTTTTCTCTGATAATGATATCGAATTTGTTTACTGGAGGATTATTTTCATTATACCATCAATCCAACCGAACTGGGGCAACTCATTTACCACTGGGGCCCCTCCCTTGCTATGGTCGAGGAAAAAATTTTTATCAAAACCGCCTCCAAAATCCCATCGAGTGGGGGTCACCTCAAATTTTAGGGTCATTTTCTCACAGACGTGATTTTATGAGTCCCCTGAACCATGCTTTCCAGGAAATACAGGCGGGGTTCCAGCCTGACACGCAACAGAGTAGCCGCTATAGTGCAGTGGGTCTTAAACAGTCCAGAAATGAATGTTTAGCGTCATGGTAGCTGGTACCAGCCGATTTTCTCCACTCTACGGCCACCAGCACAAGCGGTGCTGCAATTTTTAATTGTGACGCGCGATCAAAGCCGAAATTGAAATAGTTCACATTAGTTTCCCACGTTTTCAGGTAATCTGAATCTGAAAATTAAATTTCCCCATGATAAACGTCGTATCAAAAATATTCTACGATACACAAATAACCTCAAGTTTCAGCACTTTTTAACGTGCTTTTCTTGTTTGCTATTTTTTAGTACAGTACAATTAGGTGAAAAATTGACTAAGCCCAGACACTCAAAAGAGCATGAAAATTTGTGATGCAAATTGTTTGATACCTTTTCCCCAACACAGCATAAAAAACTCCCAACGATTCTGCCTCGGGTTTGGGAATAGCTGTCGGCGGAAGTTGTACTTCAGCCGTTTTTCTGGAATAATTCTGTAACTATTGGGATTATCAAAAAATGTACTGTAGCTAATTTGAAGAGCCCAAACTTTTACACAAGAAACTGTTAAGCGGGGTTTATACTTGTATAAAGTACTGTAATAGGTACCTACATGCCATATTTCAATTGAAAAGAGAGGCATTCCCCCACAGGTCCAGGTTGTGAAACTATTTCCTTCCGAAAACAACAAGCGAGTAAATTGTGAGGATCCCAACCACTATTGAGGCATCTATTGGAACCGAATTTATTCATCATTTTTTGGCACAACCTCTTCTTTTTAGGTATAACTGCAATAACTTTCCTTCCAGCTGTCATTATGGTAATTTTGACGACAAATCCTGAAATAAGACACTTTTTTCATTGTGGAACGGTCGCATCAAACAGCACAAATCATCCTTCTCAAGGAATAAGCCTTCTCAAAAGAGGTTGAAAGTTACGTGAAATAGCATGCTTTACATTTTCGCTAAACTATCCATCGAAAATTTTGTCGAATAAGTTCTTGAAACGAAGGTGCTCAATTTTGCTAGACGTTCTTCAGATGCATGCGTTTACAATCCCTCCCTACTATTTTTTTTAAAGCATCCCGGATTTCGATGAAATCAGTTCGCCATAGAAAAAGTTAGGTACTATACAATTTTGCATATTGTTCACTCGGCTTCCACTATGCTATGCGATCGAGGAAAACAGCTCATGAGAGCTTGATGTGGGGTTTTCTGTGGTCTTCAAAGTAAGCCTAATAGAATGATTAGTCAACACTGATGGTTGCTCAGATATTTCAGCAAAACAAACAAAATGGTCCTGAAATGCAAACTCTAGCTCGTGCAGTGCCAACACCCTACGTGAAATCTTCGGAGATTTTTCGCACAGTGGAAGGAGGCGGGTCAGAAAGAGATGGCACCAAACATATATCAGTTTTTCCAGCTTGCAAGCTTCGGTCAATTTTCCGTCAGCTTTTACTTTCCTGCTTCTGTTTCAACCAAAAGGCGAAGGGAAGGAAAAAAGTGGTGCGGAAGTTTCTTGTGCAAAACTGTGCTCTTCAAATTTGGTCTGGTACATTTTCGCGTTAAAACAAATGGTTCACTCACTCTTTCAACTCACCCTTTCTCTACAGGTCACTGGTATTCAAATTAACACATTTGTTATCAATGCAGTTCACTAATTTTCAAGTCTGAAAATTGATCTGGTTAATCGTCTGGACATGTTTTCACTGATTTTCGTATTAACACAGATCTTGTTGAACGCCTAATCTTAATTCGTTGGGAACGTGTTTTGGTAACATATTTTGAAATGTCATTTTTGTTTCTTTGGAAGCCCGATTTTGGTCCTTTACCGCTTGCCCTGCCTTTCAAACCATCATTCGCTACTGGTTCGTTGCCTAACCCACAAAAAATAAGATATGAATAGCTTGGGTTTGGAGCAATGGCTTATTACAAATGTCACAGTACCCACAAACATAATATTCAGCACAATATAAAAGGTGGGTAGGTAAAAGGTAGGAGGGTCTAAGTAACATTAAAAAAAAAAATTTCGCTCCGGCAGCTGGCGGTCGGAAAGAGTGCATTTCATTCCGTATACGGATACCCTAAGCCGTCCCAGAAGTAATAATTTTGATACCATAATTTGTTTCAATAAGCCGAGCTTCTTCCTCTATTTTCACCACCATCTCTTCAAAAATGTCGACAAGTTTCGGTAGTTTTCTAAGGGCTTTGTTGTATTAAATTTTTGTGCCGTATAATAAACGTGTGAATTTAAGCGATTTTTGTGAAATCCCCCCCTATCAAAGTTTTCGATAAATCTCAATGGAACCCAGGGATTTCGTTACATTAAATTATTGAGTCGAATTTTAGAGCGCTAAGATGAACTAGTGAAGTTCAACGCTATTTTTACACTTCCACACCGGAAGGACCACCCCCACCACCTTGACTTTTTCGAAAAATTAAAATGGGAATCAAAGGCTACTCTAACATGGAGTATTCGTACTGAATATGATACATCTAGAATCAACTGGTGATTTGTAGTGATTTTTTGACCATTTCAACCCCTATTCCCCCCCTCCACCTTGACCGATTTGGCCCAAATGCAATACCGACCGGGGTCTTATGACTTCTGATTTTTGTGCCAAAGCGCGTTCCCCTAAATTGATTTCTTCGAGAGTTATCGTGCTAACAAGACCACACACTTACTTCCACCCCGGGGGCAACACCCCCTCTCCTTCGACTTTTTCAAAAAATTAAAAAGGGAATCAAAGGCTACTCTAACATGGAGTATACGTACCGAATATGATGCTTCTAGAATCAACGGTGATTTATAGTGATTTTTTGACCATTTCAACCCCTATTTTCCCCCCTCCACCTCGTCAGATTTGGCCCAAATTCAATACCGACCGGGGTCTTATGACTACTGATTTTTGTGTCAAACCGCGTTCCGCTAAATTAACTTCTACGAGAGTTATCGTGCTAACAAGAAAACGGCCATAAAGATATATGTATATGTCGCATCCACTTGGCGAAATTGTCCACTTCATGAAATGGATGTCCGTTTCACGAAGCGGCTCCACTTTCCGTAATTTCAAAAAATTCCGTCATCTGGACAAAAAATTGTCCATTTCTTGAAAAGGAAATCGCGTTTGTCCAGTTGTTGAAATTAAGCTTTCTTACTGCAAGTGGATGCACAACGTCATTTTTTAGCGGGTTTTTGAGTGCTCAGTAAAATAACCTTTTTGAATAAAAAAAAAATTGTTTCAGCACCTGAGATTCCTCACTCATCCATTTCACGAAATGAATAATGTTGTTGCATCCACTTGTAGCATGGAAGCTTGATTTCAGCAACTGGACAAACACGAGTTCCTTTTCAAGAAATGGACAATTTTTTTGTCCAGATGTCGTAATTTTTTTACGTTACGGCAAGTGGAGCCACTTCGTGAAATGGACATCCATTTCGTGAAATGGACAATTACTCGACATGGATACGACATATATATATATATGAATTTCGGAGACCACTGAATTCGTGTTCTAGAGGTTCTGAAACATGAAAAAAACATGACATGACCCATGTTTGCCACCATCACGACGAGACCAATAGTGCATTTTCAGAATGAAATGCACTAAAAAACGTAGCTCCCATTGAACCCGTGTTGAGCGTGAGTGGGTGATTCCTCCCGCTTCCCCAGAGACTCTTGCTATTGAGGCGGCTTTTCTCTTTGAAGTCGTACTTTTCTCTTTCGGGCGATGTTTATGGAGGAAAATCAAAAACCCAAAATTATTTGGTTCCCGAATATTCTGCTGCTTCTTGGTAAAAGGCAGTTTTTTCCAAAAAAATAGTTCAAAAAAATAGTTTAAAAAAAATTAAATTCCACATTTTACATTTACACTCAATTTAAAAATCACAGACCTAATTTCCGAATTTTCTATGCTTTTAACAAGTAAGAATCCGTTGAAAAAACTAAAATCGGTAAATTTTTCAAGCCGAGAGAGGTGCCGCAATTTAGGGCGAAAGTGGCGCGATCTGTTGACTCAGAATCACACCAAACCACCGCTGACTTTAGCCTTAAATCTTCAAAGGAATAATTTTCTGATAAGTACAGTGGAGCCTTAATTAACCTACTGAGGCATCATGGCCAGCGGTGGTGCGTCCACAGCCATTTCTCGGCTCGGGCAGTTGAGTTCTCAAAAAGCCCGCCCAGCAGTTTTTGCTTTTTTATATTTTTTGTTCATTCGCCGGCCCTGATACTTCCCATTTCAAGCCTCTAACCGAGTTTCCATTGTACTTAAAATTTGACAATTACACTCGTGCGGTGATATCAAGAGCCCTGTCCAGTAAGCCCTTCCCTCAATTGGCTAATTATTAAATCAAAAATTAATTAATTCATCTTTTTCATGCTTGAAAACTCTCAGAAAAAAAAACAAACAAAGAATGGACTTCGTTCCTTGGACAGTTGGGGGATGGAATTCTTTGCAGACAAGCTGCTGGTCAGCTTCAGCAGATGGTCCAGACTCCTCAGCGTTGTTTTTGATCCCAACTTTATTTAAGCCTGTGTGCTGTAGAATCACGATTGAAGAAAGGACAAAAAACAATAACGTGAAAACTAAAGAGAAACCAAAGGCTTCCTTAAGACAGTGTCGAGAAGCCTTCCTTTTCCATGTTTGGGTATGTATTGACCGTTGATGAAATGGGTACGAAGCAACATAAACTTAACAGTATTGTTTCGTTATTTGCAGACTGCTAATGATCTGGAAGTATCATTAAAAACCAGTAGGAAGGACTCAGAAATGAAAAATTAAATTTACAACCTACGCCGGTCATCGTCGGTCATATAACCAACCCTACAGCATTATACGTTTTCAAGTACGCTGCCCCATCGAAGCAATTCACCAAAATATCTGCAGTTTCAGACTCGTAAATAAAATGTACCTAATAAATGAAATAAAAAGGTTAAAACGTTTACCCTCAAATTTCACTGCGTTCATTTTCTGGTCCTAGTACGTCGTGCTCTCGCCCCTTGTTATATTAACTGTTACGAGTTGGAAATAATCGCTGGCCCCCAACGCAAATTTTACTGCGTCCAATTTCTGGTCAGTGTACGTGGTACACTCGCCCTTTGTGAGATTAACTATAACGTCGTAGAGAAAAATCGTTGGCCACCAACGCAAAGTTTACTACGTCCACTATCAAATTTTACTATGTCCAATATTTGGTCCTACTAGTGTTTACTGAAAACGGTAATTGAACGATTACTTGGACGAAAAACGTAAATTTTAATGAAAAATTCTCTCGTCCACGGAGTACCACGTCCTCGCAGTAAATATCACCAGAAAAAGTTTTTCAGTGTACAATAAATAACTAATAGAACAAATCAATTAAACGAATATTAAATCAACAAACGACATAACAATGAATAATAATACACACTACTATGGAACCACGTAACAGATCATAAATTATGAAATAGACAAGTATGACTGGCCAGTCAAGAGAACAGTGGCCGCTCAGGAGGCACTGGAGGACTATAATATTCTATCAAAATATTTTTCAAATTTACAAAAAAAAAAAACAGTGGCTTCCAGAAAGGTCTCAAACAGCAAGAAGATATCAAAACCCGTAACAAATTCAAGAAATTCGTCGAAGAACGCTTATTTATTCTACATTCCTGCTATATTGTATGCTAACATAGTAATTAAGTCTGCCCCGCCCTTACCACCAACACCTTTACTCATCTTTTGCCCTTCCCGACAGACATCCTCTTGCTACGTACACTCGCTATTCTTGTTCGGTGATTTAGTTTATCTTAGGGTGCGTTCATAGTGAATCACCTTCACTGCGATACCTCGATGAGCGATGCCCCGATGAAACATCGATGAAGAACAAACATCAATAATTGTATGGGACTGTTCATGGTGAAGCACCCTCACTGCGATGTGATCTTCGATACCTCGCTACCATCATCGATGATTTGAACCATATGGTTCCTCGACCCCCCTCCTGACCATTGCTTTTTTTTTTCTTTTCAAAATCTTTCAAAGTCCACCTTCACACAATTTACGTAAGTCATACACACCTGTTTCCTTCAAGCTTTAACCCTTATTTTGAAAAAAAAAAAAAAAAATCAACGGGCAGGAGGGGGGTCAAGGAACCATATGGTTCAAATCATCGATGAAAGTAGCGAGGTATCGAAGATCACATCGCAGTGAGGGTGCTTCACTATGAACAGTCCCATACAATTATTGATGTTTGTTCTTCATCGATGTTTCATCGGGGCATCGCTCATCGAGGTATCGCAGTGAAGGTGATTCACTATGAACGCACCCTTAGTTTCAGTGCTCTCAAAATTTCCTGATCACCAGGTTCCCCTCCAATTATTGTTGTCAATTGTCTACTAGCGTTCTCCCCCGACTTTTTATCCACAAGCCCTTTATCATCGTCTAACCATACAAAGGTATTCTCGTTTACATTTACTGCGTCCCCTCGGACTTTCACATTTACGTTTTTATTTACTGCCTTTATAGTCTAGTAAAAGAAAGGTAGTAGATTGAACCAGCTGGTAACTCCAAAGTTGTGATTGGGATTTGTTCGGAGGGGTCTGGACATAGATAAAGGAAGTATACTATAGATGGGAAACTGGCGGTGGTGGGGGTAAGACAGTCTTTTGCGCTACCTGGCGTAAAGCCGCCCAACTATTTTCACCGAAATCACCGGTAGATAGCGGTAGTTTTTCTCTTTCTCGTACTTCATTAATAGGTCTGTTCCAGTGAGGTGTTGGGAAAATATTCGGAGTAGATTTGTTATAGGACCAGCCAATATTTTATTGGCTGGCCCCATGGCAAATTTGCTCCAAACATGTTTCCAAACACTTTACTGGAACAAACTAATATTCCTATTGGTTCAAAAAGAAAAAAACTGATCCAATATTTATGGTTGTTATTTTATTGACAAAATTTCACAAATAGGAGTAGTCTGCCTCGCGAGGCCGCTGGAACTTTGCACTGGGAGTCGAAGTGCTTGTCACACACAAGTACCCGTAATTTCTCGCATTTCCGAAATCGGTCCATTAGACTTTTATCCCCAATGCTCTCCAACCACTTCCGAGCCAAATCACGATTGGAGGGCAAATAATGTTGGGGCAATGTTCTGTCCTCACAGCCGGGTACACAGCACTTGTGCTTCCCACCAGGCATTGTTACTATGTGTGGATGTAGAGACAAGGCTTCAAAGGAAAATATATTCCTGAATAACTCAGAAATACCTTTAAGGTAGGAACAGAGGTTCGTTCTCAGAACGCTTGAAAAGTAAAAAAAAGGAATGCGTTCTGGAAGAGAACAAAAAAAAAAAATCAAGGCGAGGGAGTCGTTCTGAAAAGAATGGTTGAAATATAGACAGGAAAAAAGGCAGGAATGAAATAGAAAAACGGAAAAACAAGGATTTGAACAAAGGAACTAAAGCAACTAACCAAGCACGAGGCACAGAGCACACTGAAAGGCTCTGACCGACGAGGGTTTCTAAAGCGCTAGGTTCATGAGCGGCTGGCCTTCTAACTAAATTTCGAAAAGGTAGCGCTCCAAGCGTAAAGCCGACTAAGAACTCTGTCTCAATTATGAACAACAGAGTTTCCACCCCATGGGTCTGGAGATGGTGTACTCAAAAGTCCCCGCCTCTAAGCCCACGAGCTAGCTGCTGGACATAGCAAAACGTGCATAATTTTTCACTTTATTACCTGTAGTTCGTAAACTCTAGGTCACACCCAAAAACTTATGGGATGACAAAACAAAGTTGACAAAATTCCTCAAAAATTAGTTTTCGACAAGATTTTTGTAGCTTCAACCGCTTAAGAGATAATAGCGTTAAAAGTGACACTATTCTCGAACCCCTTCACTGCTTTTTATGAACAATGCGTTGTAGCGTCCTCGCCGTTGACGTTACGACATTGATGCATAGCAAAGAAGTTAATCATCATGAAATTCTCTTTACAAAAAACAAAAATGATACTCGCTTATCTCCGATAGGTGTCGAGATACACGCAGTAGGAGAAAATTCCCTAACAATAAAAACTGTATTCTTATGGGATGGTCCTGTTAATTTGATGAAAACGGCTATTTGATAAACTAGTATTGTTAACTTAACACAGGTAATTTGAAAAATAGTTTGAACTATGTGTAATAGTTTGAACGGTTAATGTGTCTTTAACCGTTTTAAGGCTCATTTTACGTCAAAGTTAGCTGTAGATGAGGATATTCGGTCTGTCCGTTCCGAGAACTGTAATGATCGCGGGGACATGGAAACAAGCGTTCTCATAGCGAAAATTGCTCATGTAAAGGTCCCAGGCAACTAAGAAATTCCAGCGGAACCTTTTTTCCCCTCGGGTTACTGAAGCAAGCCGAAAACCTAACCGTGTTGAGGGGTATATAGAGCATTGAGGGCAGAAAAAGGGCTCTGAATAACTGAGTTTTTGGGAGTTCATCAGTTCATGGTGAGTTTCTCTCTTCTACTCATTATTTGATAGCTCTATGAGTTTGAGCCAAAAAATTTGAATAAAAAAACCGATGAATCAAGCCAAGTATATCCCATTTTGCTCATTCCTCCCACTTTTTTTTGATGCTGAGGTCGATATCTCCATGAAAAATGAATCGATTTCATTTTATGACTAGGTCATTCGATCTTATGAAATGAGGAGTTTCGGCCTGAAACTAAAAGAGCTACCTTCACTTCAAGAAATCGGCGATAACTTCGTCCGAACATTGTTAGGATATTTCTTAGGCACGTTTTCTATTACAGATCGAGAATTTTTTTCGACTTATTTGATAATGGACTTCTATGAGAAATAACACGTCAGAAAGGTAATTTCGTACACTTTCCAACCCACTCCTCAGTTGTAGCGTGGAGACAAATAATTGGCCTACAACAGTAGTTTTTAAATAGATTAACAACTAACGGCATCATATCATACTATCGTCATATCGGGGCATGGTTAGTAGTAGGCGCAGGTAAAAGTGGGTTAGTGTTCTAGGGTTAAAGAGATTAACAACTATAACAAAAAAAACACCAAAGAACTGTAATTATCTGTACGACTGAAGTCGCATTGCAGGTAAATCACGTTGTCCACCACGCAAGTAAAAGTTTTGCAGTACGTTTTCCGGCTTGCTTCTGTAAACCGAGGGGAAAAAAGGAATTTCTTAGTTGCCTGGGACCTTTTCATGAGCAATTTTCGCTATGATAACGCTAGTTTCCATGTCCCCGCGATCATTACAGTTCTCGGAACGGACAGGTCGAATATCCTCATCTACAGCTAACTTTGACGTCAAATGAGCCTTAAAACGGTTAAAGACACATTAGTTCAAGCTATTTTTCAAATTACCTGTGATAAATTAACAAAACTAGTTTATCTAATAGCCGTTTTCATCAAATTAACAGGACCATCCCATAAAAATACAGTTTTTGTTGTTAGGGAATTTTCTCCTACTGCGTGTATCTCGACACCTATCGGAGATAAGCGAGTATCATTTATGTTTTTTGTAAAGAGAATTTAATGATGATTAACTTCTTTGCCATGCATCAATGTCGTAACGTCAACGGCGAGGACGCTACAACGCATTGTTCATAAAAAGCAGTGAAGGGGTTCGAGAATAGTGTCACTTTTAACGCTATTATCTCTTAAGCGGTTGAAGCTACAAAAATTTTGTCGAAAACTAAACTAATTTTTGAGGAATTTTGTCAACTTTGTTTTGTTATCCTATGAGTGTTTGGGTGGGACCTACAGTTTACGAACTACAGGTAATAAAGTGAAAAATTATGCACGTTTTTCTACGTCCAGCAGCTAGCTCGTGGGCTAGAGGCGGGGACTTTTGAGTACACCATCTCCAGACCTCTCCGAACAAATCCCAATCACAACTTTAGAGTTACCAGCTGGTTCAATCTATGCCTTTCCAAGAAGCATTCGTTTACTAGACTATTATATTTCTCTTCAATTTTAATAGCGTAGATTGTTTGCGCCTAGTTTCTTGCGTAAGATCTCTGTCTACACTTATACCCAAGCCCTTCAGGTTCCTTATATTTTGGAAAATACGAGCGACACTATCCTTATTAACAAGTTTCACCATAATGGAAAAATTATCAACCCGCTGCACACCAAGCAAGAAGCTTTCACTGATGCAGCTCCCCTCCAGTTTAAATACCCCTTCCATTATCTTTTCAACTAAAACATCACATGGATCCCCTTGTTTATTATTTACACCTCTAAGGATAATATTGTTGCTCCTCTGTTTATTTTCTAGTGACTCTAACTGGACTTTGATCATATTCAGCTCCTTTTTGACAACCCTCACTTCTTCTTTAATTTCAACATTTTCCTTTTTTATTAAACTAACACCCTCTCGCACTAACTCCAAGTCCTGTTTTGTAGCTAGGTGTGACAATTTATCATCTAATAGGTCGCTCAAAACCTTTGTCAGCTCACTTACGGAAACTTTTCCTACTTCCATGGAGACCATTTTCTTCTTTTCTGTTGGGTCCTCCTCATTTGCGGGCGAACGTCCTCTCTTCGGTGTCCTGCTAATCTTTGGCGTAAAATACTTCTCTTTGCCACTCATCCGTTGTGCCCGACGACTCTCCCGAGCGTACGTCCGAATCGAGCGATTATATGTTTATTATAACCCTCTCTCTCCTCTCACCACCATACGAGTCTGACTAGGCAGTAAACAACAAAAACCAACGAGACCACAGGCAACAGCCGCCTTCTTCGGCGCACATATACAAGTGTAAATGTTCACCTTGTTCGTGATACTCTTGAAGACCAGTGTTTAAACGCAATGCTGTATCTCTTCCAGCTCTCTTTTCTAACCTCGCTCCTCGTGGCCGGTTCTATGATACGCCCAAAGGCCGTCCCGTCGCAATCCCTGGTCGGCTTTTTGACCTCTATGCCTGACCGAAGACCTTCTCCAGCTTCTGAATTGCTTGCGGCACGATTTTTTTACTTTTAAGTTATTGAAAAAACACTTTAAATTTAGAGACTCTCAGAGCGCGACTACCACACAACCTTCTTGAAACCTTCTCCGACTAAATCGTTAGTTTCATAAGGAAAGAGTAAATTTTTTGATGTAATTCTCAATTTTAGGGGGAAATTGTCAATTTAATATGGAAATTGCTATTTTTGAGTGAATTTTCAATTTTATAAGGAAATTGTTAGTTTGAACAAGAAATTGTGAATTTCGAGTGGAAATCGTAGATTTTTGTTAATTTCATGGCGAAATTGTCAGTTTCAAGATGAAATTGTAAATGTTATTAGCGAATTGTCAAATTAAAGTAAAAAATTGTCAATTTGAAGTAGAAATTGTCAATTTGAAGCAGAAATAGTCAATTTGAAGTTGGGTCCTTGATGTGGTTGGGCCTAGACTGGTTGGGGCTAGTCGTAGACTAGCTTGCAGAAAATTGCCCACTAAAGCTCTCCGTGTCGGTGGATGGTGTGTTATGCAAAAATGGCCAAATTTAAAACGGGATGGAGCCAAAGAAGACAGCAAATAAAATGGCTATTTCCTGAATATTTCACGAGGTGGGGTCATTCCCGTGACGGACAGTGAAAAAGGGGGACGAGGAATGGGAGACGTATGCTTCTATTATTTTAATTGTACTCTTTTATTGACTTATTAAACTACACGTCCTACCGCCCCACATCAGTTTTATTTATTTGTATAGCGTTTCAACAACGGAGCTCAAGCACGATCAGAGAGAGAACAAGAACTTTTAGCAACCAAGAGAGCCAAAATCCAAGACAGCAAGACTTGAAGAAACTCTCTCAGTCTCTCTTTCCGGTCGACGACGCTCTTTTTTCTATTTTCTCCTTCCAAGGAGTCCGCTGCGCCGCCGAGTGGGGTCGTGTGTTCCGGGTTTGTTGCTTGGTGACAATATTCAGCCACTAATGAATCAGTAATTTTTTTTTTTTTTTTTCGTTGCTCTTTTTTTTTTGAAATGTGCTTGTTACGTGCCACCAATTGGCCGAAAACCAAAACCAAAACTAAGGCGCTCATATTGGAAAGACCTTCTTTTCCAAGATTCGAATCCTCAAAGAATAATAGGTACATGGTGTTTCAAAATAACTTTAAAAAAACAAAAAAACAAAACAAAACAAAAACAAAAACAAAAAACGGATGAAAGTAGACCTGATTTGCGATCAAAAAGATGAAATCCACCACAGTTCGGAAGCAATATTTTTCCATCTATGTTTTTTAAACGTTTTTAAAGGCATGCGTTACTTTTTGTGGTAAAATGTGATTTGGTAATTTTCAAGCGAACGTTTTCAAATGGTGCCAGATTCGAAAAGAGCCTACTTTTTCGATTAGGAGTGGCCATTTCCGAGAGAATTGTTCTTTTTTCGTGTCTTATACTGGTAACTGGTACATACAACAATTGAACCGACCTCGGATCCGTGTTCTAGACTAGACGATCTGAAACGTGAATAGAATGCATCAGTATACCCAATACCCGTGCTGGGCGCCACCTGGGCGAGCCCAATTGTGCATTTCCATATATACTAAGGGTGCGTTTATCAGTGCACTTAATCTTCAACTAAAGGTCTTATTTGGTTTGTATTTTTATAAACAGCAGTGCAACTGAAAGTTGATCTATGATGAATGAGTATTTCAGACATTGATAAATGCGCCCTGAAAGTAGTAAAATCAAAAATTAGGAACTCACAAATCGTCTACATTTATGAGCCGCGATAAAAAATCAAGATTGAATAAATATTTAAATGCCTGTTAGAGATAATTTAAACATGTTTTCAAAAGGTTGCACTTTGATTTTAGTGGTCCTTATTCTAGTTTACGCTTAACATTGCTTGAAATAAGTAAACTTCTATCACAGACTGGGTGATGTAGAACTTGAGTGTAAAAAAATCAATCAAAACCGTATTCCTAACTTTAAACATCGACAAATTTTACTCGGGATCTAGCACTAACGCTGGGTTGACGATGCCGCCCGATGAGTGTGGAATGATTGGGTTTGGGCAGAATTTCACGGACTGCGATACTGATGACACCGTTGGTTCTTTGTACTGTGAAGTGAAAACAGTGGGAATTAGTCGAAATTCTTGTTTTAACAAAGTGAAAAGCATTACCTCAATCGTGACGTTAAGTTTTGCTTTCCATTTATTAGGAAGGGCGGTAAGGAGAGTGACTATTGGAGGAGAGAGAAGATTGTAGTCTATATTGGACGGTTTTTCGAACGTTGTTAGCCAACTAACGACAATTCCGACGACAAATGTCACCATGGCACCAATGACAGAGTACCACAAGTAGCTTATCCTGTACAGCCACATAGGCTCGCTGAAATGAATTGTATTAACTGAAACATACATTGAATGATCATGTTGGGGGGGGGGGATGTTACGCGATGGGTTGTTGAGTGACGTCAGGAAGAGTTGAGTTGTAGCAAGGACACCCCTGTGTAGAAATAGGTTTGTCTATTGCTGAAGAATAATCCGTGGTAATGGCAGCAATTTGTGACCCGAGACCAATCCAGGACACAAGAAGAAGGGAGACCACGCCTCCAGCCGCAGCACCCTAAAGGAATGAACATTATTATATTTTCTTTCAGTTGACTCAGGTTAGTGCTAGTGTTAGAAATTAATGCTCACTTTAGAGTTTGCCCAGGGACAAATCATACCTAATGAAAAAAGGCCAAGGGTCACTCCACCCGTGATTCCGTTGATGCTGAGAGCCACCTACAAGTACATCTCTCAAGTACGTCTTAAGGTCGTACAAAGCTTTCAAAAAAAAATAAATAAATAAATAATAGAACGAACCTGAAGGACGCTACCAAGCCTCTCAACAATAAAAACTAACACGAAGCTTAGAAGTCCATAGAACAGAGAAAGCCACTTGGAAACCACTGCTCCTTTGTTGTCTGGGATGTTTATACCCAAAACTGTGTTGATTAAATCTTTAATTGTAATGGCAGCCAAAGAAGAAACTGCTGCTGCAACGGTTCTGTACGAACGATCAATGACATGTTTTAACAGGGTGAATGGATGCGTGATGATATTTGATATGAAAATTCTCACCCTAAAGAAGCGGCAAAAATCCCAGCCACAAATAGACCGGGTATTCCTCTCAAATAACCTTGGACATTCATTACGTACAATGGTAACAATTCGTCTCTAGCTGCGATTTCCTGCACACCAGGGCACACTATTTTAAAAAGGAATTCATTTGTTGAAACAAACCGGGTCTCAACGTCGAACATTCAACTGACCTTATTGCTGTACGGATCGCAGTCTTTGTACTCGGCATAGAGAACGCTGCCTGTGTAAAAATTGATGACGAAAATCAACGTGAGTCCAAAACAGCTAGTCCATAGAGCTCTGCCAAGTGTCAAAGACCAGCCTTTAGTTGAAATACGACTATTTTTATTATGGCTAGAGTTTTTACTTTCTTGCTTGTTGAATAGTTTCCACTGAAAGATACTTTTGTATCGAAGCTTGATTCGCACAGAACATGGTTGCCCAATAAAAGGATCCTCCAATGACAACTGACCATAAACTGTGCCTCACAGTCGGATTCGGATTTAATCTGAAGGGACAGTAAGTCATTTAGTGGAATTTTAAAGACCTGTTTGCAAGTTCCGTGCCTTGTAGAGCCTATGACATTTATGACAGCGTGCACTTCAAGGGAACCTATTTGTACGGCTGATTCTTGCATAGGCACCACAGCACGCGTTCATATTGCGGGCCAATTCTTACATAAAAAACTCCGTTCTCTTCGAATTGTCCATGTACTCCAAAACTTTATGGAACCCTCCAACTCTGTAGCTTCCAATGACCGCAACGACTATCACAGATAGGGTCAGAACAATAGCTTGGAATGTGTCGGTCATTATCACCGCCTTTAAGCCTCCCTGAAAGGAACAACTTATTTTACTTCCATGTACTCTATGGGAATGGAAGTATGGTGTTCGTGAAAAAAAATCGAGTCCGATCTTTTACGGGGAAATTCAATGTAGTTCCATGCCAGTGCATACTCACTTGGGAGGAGTATACGATGCAAACTATGTATACTACAGTCACAGCCATGTACACGTTCAATCCGGTGACTGTAGATATTTCAAGATTAAAAAAACAAAAAAAATAGTGTAAATGCGGAAAAAACGGATTGCTTATTAAAATATAATGTTACCTCGACTAAGTGCAAGGGCAGGAGCGTATACAGCTACGGATGTATACAGGCACTACACAATTAAACAATTGAAATTTATTGTTGTAATAATAGGCAAAAGGCGTAGGGATGATTTTCGGTTGTTACCATTTGAAGGACGTACATCAGTGATGCAAGAAGTCTACAAAAACGGCTGAATCTTAATTCTAAATACTGGGAAGCAATCAAATCACAGGTAAAGTAAACTGCAAAAATGAATTAGTACGTTTCAAACCATTTCGTTTGAGCCAATACGAGAATGGTGCTTAATATACGCTCGTTTGTTCAATTGAACAGGTCCCTTTACTTTTTACTGTGTGGATTATTGTTCTCAACGCATACACGACCCACTCTGGTCCTTATTATTCTAATCCCATCGCCATCTTGGCTCAAGTCGAATGATCGAAAATGAATTGATAAAAATATGTCTCACCTCGTAACAAGAAGTAAGTTGAAGTCTCATAAAAACAGGTAAATAAAAATAGGATGTGATTGGTATAACTATAAAAAAAGAAAAGATTATCATAGAGAATTCCGTCCCGTAATAATACACCTCCGCGGGATTCCCCAGAAGTTCAATTGCTGTAATAAATCTGAAAATGCAATATGGAATAAATCGAAAGAGTCCAACAATTAAGGGATGGCGGCATTCGTAGATATACCCGGCGGTGAGTGAAAGTGCCATTGGCACGGTTCCCATGGACGAACCGCCCAGTAGGAAATCTTCTGATGTCGTCTGTTTGGGCCCCGTCCAAGAATAGAAAAGTCCGACGAGGCAAGAACCGACGAGCATGCCAGCCAGTACGAGGTAATCGGCCCAGTGGTAAACAGAAGCCGGTGGTATGCAGGATTCCGTTCCGTCCATATCTGCAACAAGAAGATCGAGATTGCTGTTTCAAAACCATAGCCTGTCTGGGGGATCGAAGGGGAAAGCTCATTGTTTGACAACTTTTGAAGTGAGTTCTCCAGAGGGTTAAAATAATATTTAAAACGAATAAGATTTAGGGCACATTTAAGTATAGGAAAAATCGCTTTATTTCGGGTATTAACGTTCATAACTTAATAATAGCTCGATCTCGGAGAATCGAGCTACCGTGCATTAGCTTCAGCACCAAAAAAAAAAGTTCAGAACAACATATGACGCGCCTTCATCACTAAATGTAGGGCGTGAGGATTTTAATAAAGTAATCAAGCCAAAAACAAACGTTTTTTCGTACAAATTATGCCGTAGCTCGAGAAGTAATCAGCCCACGGACTTGGGGTTGATTTTTATCGACGGATTAGTCACCTAGTTTGGGCAATTTTTTCCATCCCTTAAACGGATGAGTTGGCCAACGTCTACCCGCCCTTAAAAATGGGTTCGCCACCCCGTATTGTTGCGGACTCTTCGAATCCTCAAAGAATACACCAAAAGGAATTTTTTGAGCAACATTCGAAATTTGGCCGAACTTTGCTGCTAATCTGCCTTTATTTGGACTATTTTGCTAAGGTCTGTTGTAATTGGCCCGTTCACAAGCTCTATGTTTGCGCTATGATTGTGTGGAGTCTATGCAACCAAACAATTCCCTCGAAAAATGAAGCATTTTGATAGGTTGCGTGGACACCACACAACGAAAACATAGAGCTTGTGAATGGGCCTGCAGGGGCATATTCTCAAACAAGAAAGCAATATGTCTATTTCATTCATTTTCTTCAAACTGACTGAAATAGAAACATTGCTACGAAAAATATATTGATTTTCTGTTACAGAACAGGCCCCCTGGAAATCGAAATTGGAATCATTTTGTCATTCATTTCGTTGTGGCATATTTGAACACATTTTTCATTGAGGAATTCAGAAAAACCACCAGGCTCTCGATCCGATCATTCCTGAGGCCACTAACAATGTGCTAAGGTCATTCATTATAAATCAAGCAAGTGCGACTATTGGTCCTAAAGTCGACCCATAAACTATGTAATAGAAAAAGGCGGTCCTAGAATTTTTCACGAAGGAATCCGGGGAAACCAGAATATTTCCGAGATGATCTATAGCATATGTATTATGTATAGTATACCGAATTAGAGGCGAGGGGGCCGGACCCGCTTCGGGCACCCGTTCAGAGGGGACCCCGTAAAGCTTTCAAAATGGAAACGTGGTGGTTCATGGTTTCCGAAGACAAAAGTTCGGCTAAAATCGAGAAAATGCTTTTTCTCACTACTTAGGGCGGAAGCCGTACTTTTTTGCGCCATTTTCCAACGCAGAAGTTGAGGTTATTTCAAACTGTTAAAATATGATTCTTATTTTCACTCAGTTAAAATATTAATCATATTTTAACACTTTTCCTCTTTAACATCAGTCTGGTGGGTCTGGTGGATGCAAAGGGTATCCTTCTTTTGTTTTTGTTTTTTTTTTTCACCGGACTTCAATAAAATAACCAAGGCAGGTATTTAGTGAATTTTAAGAATCGTGAGAAAAATTTTGTACTTAACTCGACGAAAGTGAATTTTCCTGCTCGTCTTTTTTAGCAGGCTGCGCCTACGCCTCGCCAGCCAAACCAAAGACTCGCAGGAAAAAACCTCACTTCCTCGTCTAGTTAAGTAAACTACTACAACTCATAAAACTAAAATTAAAAAAAACTGCTAATTTGAAGAAAAAAAAGTAAATTCGCAGCTAAAAAAAGAGAAGCATTGCAAATAAATTAGCGCCTTCGGGAAATGCGCTAATTTGTGGCTAAAATTGTTAAAAGTGCAAATAAATCACGGCTAAAACTGAGAAAAAGCGTTATTTGCGGATAAAATTGATAATAAATCGCAGATTCCGGGGCTTAGAGGCCAATTTTCGGTAAAATTGAGTAAAAAACGCTAATATGCTAGTCTACGCCCAAGCTCCCGCCTACAAAAAAAAATGTTAATTCATAGCTAAACGTGAAAAAAATCGCGTACAAAATGAAGAAAAACGTGAATTCAGGGCAAAAATTGAGAAAAATCGCCAATTCGTAAAATATTAGCGAGAAAAGGTGCTTTTATTCGCGGCAAAATTGAGAAAACACGCTAATTATCAGCTGAAATTAGAGAAAACGATAATTCGTGGCTGAAATTGAGAAAAATCGCTAGTTTGCAAATAGAAGCGGGAAAAGGCGCTAATTCGCGTCTAAAATTAAGAAAAGGTGGTTATTCACGGCTAAAATTGAGAAGAACCAATTTGTTTTTTATGAATACACATTCGGCTATAACTGCACATATAACTGAAGAAAACTGCTAATTTGCGGCTAAAACTGAGAAAAACTCATAATTTATCGCTACATGCATGGAAGTTATATTCCTTCATTATTTTGAGACTAAGGGGTCTTATAAATATAGAAATATCCAACTTGGGTAAGGCTCGTTTCACACATATACGGTTTCCCGAGGCGCGGTTGCTACGCGGCGCGAACGCGGAAGGGAACGCGGAAGGTGCCTCGCATGTGTGAACCGAGAAACCTCTTCAAACCGCTGCCGCGTAGAAACCGAATTTCGGTTCACACCCTCGGGAAACCGCGTATGTTTGAAACGAGCCTAAAGCCGGGACACGTGGTACCTATTTGCCAAGTAACTTGCAAAATATTCAATCAATTTCTAGCAATTGCTTAGAAACCAACCAGCTGAGAATTTCAAAAATGTGTTGCTCGTTACTTGGCAAGTACCGCATGTGTGTATCCGGTTTTAACGATAGGTGTGTGGGTCTTCCTCAGAGGCGATGACTGCAGTGGCCGTTATCCAGCTGTGCAAACGTCAATTATGCCTTATTTACATCTTCAAATGGGGCTGCTTGCACCAAAATCGACCACTAAAAAAATTAAAATAGGCGATCTGGGTTTTTTTTTATCGAGGCATCCACAGATACCATCAGATTTTATATTCAATCACTGTTGGGGTTTTCATCCCTGGACGCGTATGCGTTTAAAATTGTAGAGTCGATTTCGTCGACAGGTCGTATAATCTATAATGCTATAAAATTAATGTAAGAAGAAGACGGTAAATGTTGGCATTGTCTCATAAATGTACAAATTCACTGGTAAAATGTGTGCCTGTTTGCTGTTTTACCGGTAAACGTGTATAAAATTGCCGATGTACGCTCTTTAACCGTAACATCAGATATATATTTTCTGGCTGCCTGTTTGACTTTCGCCAAGTGGCAAAGCGCCGAATGAGAGGGAGCAACTCGGACCAAAGGATGAAAAAAGAAAGACGATGACGAAAAGTGAGTGTCTCCCCCTTTCGTGCTAAAAATTATAACGATAAATAAAAATCGTTGAGTCCGTTTAAAAAATCCGTCATCCACTTGGACGGATTTTCCCCCCGTCAGCCACTTTCAAAACCCGTTATAGATCTGACGGGAAATCTGTCAAATCGGCAACGTTGCTGTGACAAAAATTGAGTTACTATACATACATTTTGAAGGCAACTAAGGAGCATCTTTCGAGCCGACTACTCATACAGAGCAAAAGAAACGTTGCGGGTGAAGGGGTCAAGATTGAGAAACCCAATCATCTCTTCATTTAATGGTTCATGCGCTAGTTTTTTGTTTGTTTGTTTTTTCTCTAATATTTGTAGTACTCCTCAAAATGACTTAGTGTGCTTCTTGTTTCATCATCCGTACGCTGAGAATTAAGTTTAATTTCTGTCGGACGAGCCAACGGCCCCCAACCGTCTATTGCCAAGTAATTCGTTTGTTTACTTGTTTGACCTCCCTAACACTGAATAAGTGCGAAATGAAAGGACCTCGCATTTAATGTAATTACTCTCAAGGAGGGATTATTTTACAGTCTTAAAAGAAAATTGATTAAAAACATCTTATGATGTTAATCAAGGTAAATCGCAGAAAACCGTAAACTCAAAATAAATTTTGTTTTACCTGACGTAATTTGAAGCATTGTGACGTGTTGGATATAATATGAATAAGAGACAATAAACGTGTTTCAACTACATTGTTACAAGGTATCAACCTGTATAGGTAAATTGCCCTTAACTTTCTGCCTTTTTAGACAATTTATATACGCGTCGTACTAACCGGAAATTTCCGCTTATTGTTTTGAGCTTTCACGCATTACGGTAGAATCGATTCCAATCTTTTCGTGAATGATATTAATCGGACAGGAACCCATTAGCATCATTTTATCTAGTGTAGTCCGTTTCGCCATCGAAGTACGTAACGTCTTCCTGGCCTACTCCTCATTTGCTTATTCAAAAATCAGGTTGTTGTTTTCTGTCGATTGATAGGATGTATTGAAAGTGAAATCATTTTCAGTTCTCTTTCATTTTTTTTTTTTATTTGTGTAGATTTAAGCGATACATTTTTTTTTTTTTAATAAAGGACCCCACTCAATGCTACCCGTCGAAACGTGTTGTTCCTTTCATCTCCCGCTTTATTTATTCATCATTGCAGTTTTTATTAAGACCCTTTTCTCGCTGTCAAAGGATGGAAAATGCTTTTTCACCGGTATTTCATTTCTCCCTGTAAATTCATTGAGCTTGATTGCTATGGAAAGAAGAAGAGAGAGAAAAAAAACAGCCAGCTTTTTCGGAATGAGAACCTTGACTAAGAAAAATGTACATATTAGTCCTTGACTTGTTACCTATATTTGCGACGTAAGAAAATAGTTAAGTTCCCGAAAAGCCGTTCTGTACCTACACATCCTCTTTAATAACGATCAAATTGTCATTAAGGCAATTACATATTTTTGGAACATAAAAAATCCGATGGACCTCTCGATCCCTTCAAAGTTACCCCGTCTCGTTCTTGCCCTCTCTGTGGACCAAGATATGGGGTTTTCACCTAGATGTAGAACAATTTAATGACTGTTTGGTTCTTCCCGTTCTAGGGTGGTATGAGATACCAACAGGTAAAACTCAAATAAAAGCGTTGTTTTTGATAAACTCAAATACCCGAAGTGTACATATAAGCATAGGTATATGGCTGCATTGACAAAGCATATGCTGTGCATCTATGGAGTCTTGCGCCCTATCAAAATGCAAATTTGTTTGGTTGCACAAACTTCGCAGAATCCATACATAGAGTTTGAGAGCGGGGCTTATACCCTGCGACTGGGCTACACCCTATACACAACGGTAATTTTTCCAGCACTCCAGTAGATTTACGATGGCATATACGTGATTGTTAGGGTAGATCTATACTCTCTCTGTTATATGAAAAATGCGTTTCAGAACTCGCGTTTTTGAGCATGGATTGGCTGGGCGTAAGATCGTTTTCTGAACCGTGGTGCAAATAACTTTGCGTTGTTACAGCCTCTTTTTTGTATAATTTCAATCAAATTTCCCTTTAAGCACGTACTTAATCAGTGACTAGTAGTTTTGTATCCCAAAGCTTAGTTGCTCAAGGAATTGACATGCATGCATTCTTATAGCTGCATGCGTCCATGCGGCGACTACAATATTCTGGAGACAGCAACTTACTCTCATTAATAGAAGTTAGGTGAATTTCGTAATCCCGAGAGCTCCAGGAAAAGTTAAAATCCAAGGTAAACAAAATAATAATATCATAAAAATCTTTAAAACTTGATCGTCACTTTCTGTTCACTTGATCTGATTATCACGTTGTTTACAATCTGCAAGTGCCGATGAAGTTGAAGCGCTGTTTTTATACGTCGCCCTCCTTTTCCGAATTCATCCCACCCAATGAGTGAGGGGTATCAGCGCGTATATTATTATGTGTGTGAATTGTGATCCGTTCGTGGTGTACTTCTTTAATAATTGTCCTGTTTAAATTAGAAAATGAGTTTTAGAATTATTTGTCACGTCGTCTTCAAAATAAACCGGGCAATTTTTGATCGTGTAAACTTCACCCCATTGTCCTTGAGGGCGGCTAGAACAAGAGAAACTCAAATTGTTCTTTCATTTTGCGATAACCATCTTCGTGAGAAGTTTCTAGCATAATTAAGAATAGAGAGAATCGGGTGGAGGGATGCGTACGGTTACGAACGAGGTAGAAAATTGACGAGCGAGGGTAAAGTTGTTTCATCGTGAGTACGGTCACGGAGACCACTTTATACCGTCCGAATCTTTTGAGTTTTTAGTTCTCCTCGTCTTTAAAAAATAATAATTTCAATAGAATAATTCGACTGAATAGATTAATTGCTTTTTATTTTTTGAGCTTTCATTTGGTGCCAACGCCGATGAAAGACCCAGTACACGAGCTCTATCCTGTGTAAGTGCATACCTATACGTCTGTGGAGTTTAAGCACCAACTGTACATTCCTATATATGTATACACGTGCACTTTTCTCGGAATCATATGGACTCCACAGTGCGCATATGCGAACAAGGCATATCGGCAGACTTGAATCTTATGAGTGATGGCCTGCTGACACCTACAATGGCACCTTAAGGCATATGACAGTGGTTTTCAACCATTTGCGCTCGCGACCCCTAATTCGGCTATAATTTCTTCGCGACCCAATGTGCATAATACATAATACATAAAAACATGGCTTTCAGTGACTATACACGTTACTGTGAAAGCCCCAACTCAACGGCGACGTTCACATTCACCATAGCAGAGGAAATTATAACTGTATAAATTTTGGCTTTCACTGGTGGATGTTATATGTGTATACTATTTATCATTATGGGATACAGGAAATCAACGCTATTTAGATATTCATCTAGGTGCAACTTAAACGCTGTATGGAATTTACTGTGCTTGGTTCGACTTATCACAGCCGATCCTTGTTTACATAACGCGCAACGAATTTTTATCTTCAAGTCCGACTTAAATTTTAAGCCAAACCTTAAGCCGAGATGGTACCATTAACGGATTTGTACGAATTGTCAAAACCCTAAAATACAAAACTTGTTTTAATATATTTTTCACTCCTATTTATAACACTCCTGGAAAATTGCACCTGGCCATGCTGCATCTGTGGTCTTTTCGTGATACGAGCCACAGCCATTATAGGTATCAGCAGGCCATCACCCATCAGATTCAACAGCCTTGTTCGCATATGCGTACTTTGGAGTCCATGTGATTCCATAAAACGTTTTCCATACCGTGTCAGAATGACATAATTAATAGTCCAGCAGCTCACATAATACTACTGCTTTCTTGGGTTAAGAATCTACTCTACTTTGCTATTACGGTGTTAATTGGCGATAGTTAGAGTTTTGGGAACAAATTCGCCTTCCCCCCCCCCCTGATGGTAGGGGTTTGTGTCATACAAATGCATCGGTTGTTCGAAAGTTACCTTCATCGCTAAATATCTATTCATCTGAGTGATTAAGGAGAGTTGCACGGGTGATTCCTCGATCCCCGTCCAATCATCCCTCGTCTACTCTACTCGGCCCCCTCCCCATCCCCCCATCGGCCCACTTCCCCTCCTTATTTATGCACCAATCCTGGTTTTTAACGAGTCGTTTCAATCCCCAAGAAATTCGGCATATGCAGTAATATTCCTTTTTTCAAATACGTCAAATACGTCGAAGGAAGAGCGTGAAATTTTAAGGTGAAAGTTCAACGCGGGTTTAAAGTATAGCTTCAGGGACGACATTTGAAAAAATGTTACTCACGCATGTGCGAAATGCCCTGGAGATAACGCATGCATACGAGAACGTATGCGTTATCAATCAATTCGCAAATATTTTTTGCCTTGCCCCCACTCCTAATCATGGATTCAGCACACCAGAAACACAGGTAGAAACGGCCAGAAATACAGATAAAAGATGTCGGTTGAAAATGACGTTTTCTGTCTGAGAAACGACATTCGGATTCAGCCTCCATAAAAAAAAAAAAAAAAAAAAAAAAAAAAAAAAAAAAGGTAACTTGAAAAGTGGAAATCTAATGTGAACTACGTAAATTTCAGCTTTGGATGCATGTACCACACTGGGAAAAATGCTGAAATCGGGGGGTTTTGCAGTTTTTTCTGTTTATAGGCTATAGCTTCTCTTCTTAGGATTTGGGGGGTTAAAATTCAGATTCAGGACATCTTAAAACGTAAGGAATGAGCGGGAACCATATTTTGAAAAATTATCACGCGCGATCTCCAAAAACCACGATAATCAAAAATCTATTCAAATTTCGGCGTGTTGCCAGAGTTAAAGGCAAAGTTAAAATTCGGATTAAGCACACCTGAAAACATTAGAATCGGTTATCAAACTTAATCCCGGAGTTTTTTCCTGTAACCACACGACCACCCCTTTTGGTAACCTGTGCTTTCTGGACAAATTATTATCAAATTAGATAACGGGAGGAAATTATGCTCGAACATAGCGATTCATTTAATTTGTGTATGCTATCAGGTTTTGGTCAGTAAAGATAATGAAAGTAAAACATTAAAATGAAATTAAAAAGAAAAAAACTCTACCTTTAGAGGTCTAATTTTTAATTTTACTGGGCTCAGAATATTCCCAGCTAATACAAAAAGCTTACAAAACTTGCACAAAGGTTGATAACGCTGAATGTGTGTTGAAATGGTCTTTCAATACACATAATGTCACTACCTATAGCAATGCTCCTTAAGAGCATTATACGTCAAAGTCATTCAGACTAGCACGTTTCCGAATTCCGACCATGGGTCCATCCCGTCGGGAAAGCGTTAGGAAAATCTGTGGGAGAATTTACGTGGTTGTGGTAAAAGTCTCCTCAACAATCTGATTAAAAGTGCGTTGGCACACTTCCAGGGTGTTTAAGTAATAATGAAAACAATTCATGAACAAACCATTATGTGGGATGAAACACATCAGCATACGCTTTACGAACATTTAGGAACTTGAAGACCCGTGGACTCACCTTAGCAAATAACAGTGATGAAGTAAAATGATCCTAGTTCAACCATTTCGAAAATACGTAGGCACACATAATGTTATAGAAGGAGCGAAAATAAAAATAAAAATATTCTAACCACGTCATCCTCCGCAAGCTTGTTCGTAGAACAAAATCGGCTTTCCATAATTCGAAAGATGTCTGACTCTGACACGGTGACGATGTCTGTAGATAGAATGTTTAAGGACTGTAACTATAAGTTCTTCGGCATCTCTTGTTGATTGTTTCTCAGTTTTCACAGTGAAAGGCTCCAAAGGCCCAGAGTAACTTTAAAGAAGCCTAATATGATTCGACACTCACATTGAACTTTATTAATGTGAGATTAATTCAAGATTGCACTGGTTCGCACAGCTTGAACTCTTTACATAGAGTTGCGTTGGGTGAGTATTGGCGTTTTTTCCTGTCTGAACAATATAAATTAGGCCATCCCCTTACAGGGTGACGTTGAAGGCTGCGGAGTTGGCAATTCAGTTAGGCAAAATTTGGACCTTCGCGATGATGTTGCAGACAAAAATCGAATCATAAGACGTAGTTCTCATGAGCTGTACAATGATTATCAACGCTGAAAATTCAAAATTGTTTTGACGATTTTTTAGTGGGAGGCAGGAGTGATTTACTTAGTTCAATTTTATACCCCTCTCCATCCTTATTCGCTTCTCCAAGCAACGTTTCAACGTTCTCAGGCGTCTTATTTTTGAGTTTTTCGTGTTTTTCTTGACGAATATATTCAAAACAATATACCTGCCAATTCAAAATTGTGCCTTTTCATTTTAGCAATGGGGTGAAGTAGGAGTAGTGTATTCATCTAAAAAAATCATGACCTTCTCTCTCAAAATGAAAATAGAAATAAATGACAGCACGAGAGAAATAGGTGAACGGGAAATAGACTTTCCCGGGAAATAGACTTTCCCCATCTAATGATTCTTGTTTCGTATATACATGAAAAACGAATCCCTCGACCTGATACCAAGGTTAACTTGAAAGCACCCTGTTCTTGATCGATTGGAAATTTTTTTTTTTTCGAAGAGCATAATACACACTCACTTGCTTTCATAATTTATTTGCTTTGTGTTCAGTGTGCTGTAGAGTCAGTATCAATATGCCAAGTTTGTGTGATAAATGCCCACTACGCCGACTCGATATACAATATACCTACGTTTTGAAAGTTGAGAAAGACAATGTTTCAAAAAAAAAAAAAAAAAAATGAGTTTGCGTTGAAAAATATCACGCAGGTTTATTGCCGAACTTCCAGTATGGTTCTCGAGGTTGAACAAAAAAAAAAATGGGGGGGAGGGAAGGGCTTCAATTAATTTGTTATGTCTACACGAACGGAAATATCCTGGACAAGTCCGGTGACGTTACGGGAGGTGATTCCATTCCAATTTGGATGTTCAGCGGAAAACGCACTCGCATATTTCGCTGATAATTTATAAAGTTCCTCATTACTCCAAAGTGATTTCATCAACCGCACAAAATAATCCAATTTGCTTGATGACAAGTACAAAATGTTACCTGCGCAAATTAATTGGGGGGGGGGGACAATTGGGTGTCAATGATTCCTCATCTATTATACTTATTAATCAGAATAATAATTGAGATCGTTAGAAGTAGGAGTTATATACTCTAAGGGCGAAGCACTTTAGGGGAGGGGGGGTTGATTCTGTAACTTTTCCAAAAATTTCTGTAAATTAATCAAAATGAAATGTAGGTACTAAAGATGTAACTGCAGTTCACTACAAAGCACGCGAAAAATAAAGAGGAAGTTGAAAAAGCGAACTAAGTCGCTCAAAGTTTCCTATGAGAGTTGGATAGTTGAAGAAAACAAATACTTGTGTTAGGCGATGAGTCGTATCAATGGAAAAACAAAACTAGTGCTTCGTTGCTTTCTTTGAAGCGAGCGAATTCTTGCTTGGTCTAGTTTCAACCAGTACACAGATTTTTCAAAATAAAAACAGAAACTAGTAATGATTCAACGGGAGCAATGGTAAATTCTTATAAAGTAATCCAGAGGCGATAATTAAATGAGAAATACATATATTCGACCGGGATTATCTATCACCGGAACGAAATCGGTGAAACTTAAGACAGCGCGGAAGAGAGACGAGGAAAGATTCCCGCTTTATCCGGATGACTCTAGTAGTAATCATTTTATTCCTTCCTATTCTAAACGAGAAGCAAATTTTTCGCTCGTTAAACATCGCTCTAAATGAAAGATGGCATTAAAGAAAGAAATTATCTCATTAAAGGCGGGCATACAAGTATGTGTAATGAGGGCCTTTCGGGTTTGCATTATATGAGAAGCCGTCAATTGAATTGACTCCCTTTTCATTGTTCTTGCCCGCTTGAAAATATTCCGCGAAATGGACCACCGGCTAAGTGGCCATGGGAAAATAAATAAAAATAAACTATTACCTATTGCAAGTGCCGATACAAAGGTGATTGTATTCTTTAATAGTTTGTCTTTTGTTCAGCAAAAATGGTATGTGGATTATGCTAGGGTGCTTTGTATCACAGAGCCAATTGAGATAACGCACCGTGCAGTCGTCGGCAGTATAAACATGCTACTAAAGTACTAAAGTGAAGTACAACAATAATATTTTGCTAGCTTTTGATGGGGATTCACTTTTTTTTAATGAAATAGGCGAAAAATAAGCCCCAAAAAGAAATCCTAATTCCTAACCTCTCACACCTGACAGTGATCGGTGAACTGTCTGGTAAAATTCCGGTGCTGGTGCTCCCACTTTATTCGAAGCATTTCGGACTTTTACCAATGCTTGCATGAGAATTCTTAGATTTACCGTATTTCGAGCGGTAAAAGTCTACATTTCACGAGTCATTCGAACTTTAACCAACGTCGCTGGTGAATGCTATAGGATTTACCGGTAAATGCTAAGACTTACCACTCCAGCTCTCGGTCCTTTTCTGTAATATACAGGGTGTTCGAAAATTCGATGCTCAGCCGAAAACTGGTCATAGTACAGCTGATTTGTGGTCGAAATTACTAAATTCACTTTTCTGGAATTCAGCTTGGTTTTCGAGTTATTACACCATCTTTAATTTTTTCGTGGGGCTATATTTTTTTTGGAATACTTGCTCCCGGCCGCTCTAGAATCAATTCTAGCTCATGAATTTGGTCATTTCCTCAGGGCGCTAAAGCTGCTGGAAAGTGATGTTTTTTTATCTTTGTATCTTTCCCATGTTTTTCAGCTGCGATTTTCTCCCACTCCTTAAAGGAAAATATTTTTTTGGGTTTATTGGAAAAACTTCCTCATTTTGTCAGCTTTCAAATGGAGTGCAATAGCCTCGGGATTTTACAAGTATTTGTGAAGAAGTAGCTGTTTGAATAGTAAAAACCGACGGGCTTTGATGGGGAATGAGAGATCGTTTTTAGATTAGAAGTATGTTTTGAAGCCAGAGTTGGTGAGGGGAGAGGCAGGGCCTCTCAGAATGTCTGAATGTGAGCTAATAAATTACAAGAACAGCATAGATAATATAAGTAATAATTGAAAAAACAGCCAATGTTTTAGGAAAAAGTGATTAAGAATGAGGAAAAAGTACGAAGTGCCGTTCATTGTGGAAAGAGCGACCCTTCATCTGCAACCAAATGTTCCTCCTTATGTGTAGACCGACATCAACCAAGATTCGGCGCTGCCTTCGTAAAACAGAATTTGGATGAGTTTTTAGCAGTAACGATGAAATACTTTCACTGGTCTCTCAACGGATATAAAACGTCCTCAATGCGCTCAAAAAGAGCAGAACCGGAAATAATCGGTGTATAGGAATCTACTGATGAGGAAAGAGTCGTAAATGATTTTCTGCTCGTCATACCTCGACGTTTTAGGTTAAGGAGGTATCTGAGGGATCACCCCGATTAAGGATTTAAAATTGCTGAAGTTCCCATGTATTGGGGGTTTAATCCCCATGCCACGAAGGTAACTCATTACATTACCAACACCAGTTTCGAGTGAATGTGCTTATAGGAAAAATGAAAATGCAAATTCTTTGGCATTTAATTTTTCGCGATTGTTTCAACGATTACGTCTTCTTGTAATGCACAAAAACGTCGCCAAATTCCTGTTTGATGTCCCTTTTCGCACAAGGAGAACTTTGGCTCAATCAGTTATCGTTCCCCTCATTCATTACCCATCACTAATTCCGAATATCGGCTGTTTTTTCAATTTCTTTAATATTATCTTTGCTATTCTTGTACTTTTTGTAATTTATTAGCTTACATTCAGACACTCCGAGAGGTCCCTGTCTCTCACCTCACCAACGCTGGCTTCAAAACATACTTATCCTCTAAAAAAGTTCTGTTATTCTTCACAAAGCCCATCGGGTTTTACTCTTCAAACAGCTACTTCTTAGCGAATACTTGTAAAATCCCGGGACTATTACACTCCATTTGAAAGCTAACAAAATGAGGAAGTTTTTCCAATAAACCCAAAAAAATATTTTCCTTAAGGAATGGGAGAAAATCACAGCTGAAAAACAAGGGAAAGATACAAAGATGAAAAAATATCACTTTCCAGCAGCGTTAGTACCCTGAAAAAATGGCCAAATTCATAATACAATACAGTCATTTTAAAGATATTTGTGCGCTCTTTCGAATGACCCAATTAGTTTTGGGCTAGAATTGATTCTAGAGCGGCCGGGAGCAAGTATTTCAAAAAATATATAGCCCGCAAAAAAATTAAAGATGGTGGAATAACTCGAAAACCAATCTGAATTCCGGAAAAGTGAATTTAGTAATTTCGACCACAAATCAGCTGTACTATGACCAGTTTTTGGCTGAGCGTCGAATTTTCGAACACCCTGTATACATGAGCAAGTTTATTCGGCAACTTATCGTGAAACTTTTTGTTCTGTTAAATCGGCTACTTTGATCAAAACACTTAAGGTGCGTTTACACTGAAGTGTCCGGCATTTATGTCGCGACAGTTATGTCTCGACATAAATGTGAAGTGTCAGACATGTCCGGGAGCCCACCGTATGAAAAATCCGTATCATCTGATCGCGCTTGAAACCATCATCACGACGTTACATGGTCACTATAGCAAATGCGCCTGTATCGTCGCCAGAAATTTTCAGCGGGACAACGCCGAGCAGGGCGTCTTGCCGTAAAAAAAAAAAAAAAAACATTTTTCGAATCATTTGATCGTGTCTGGCGTTTTGAAAGCTCTATTATACGCCTAGAGAGGTTTCCTTATTAACAAACGCCAGACAATTTCAGTGGGAACTAGAGGGACGACAGCGTTCGAAGTTTGCAAAAGTTGTGCCCCGAAATCGGATCATTCGAACATGTCTGGCGAGGGTCATTTCTTACTATTTGGATGCTCCGTTACCGGAGTATCTCAATGCCAGACAAATCGGATGGGACACTGAGTAGATGTGGTAGGACGAAATTGCCAAAAAAATGGGGGGGGGGGAATTGGAACACGCTGTCCCATGTTTTTTTTGTTTTTTTTTTTTTAAATGGCATGGATTGTGGAATCATACAGCCAGGAACATGTGTATGTACGGAATATTATAGAAATATCGGAATAGGAATATTATACGGAGATTCAGAACGTTAAAGGATTTAACACCTTGCAGGATTTAGGGGGATTTCTCCCACGCCAGGGATCCTCGAATAAACGGCTTCTTATCGCATTAATGCGGCTTACGCAGGTTTCCCTGACGCCAGAGGCTTGCTAGAAGCGTTATTTGAAGGTATTAGAAATGATAAGCTGGAGGGGTTTAATGAATTAATTGCGGAGATACACTGAGGATATGAAATTATAATTGAGATTAACCTCAGTCTCGAGGAAAAAAATGTTTTTTATTTTGGGTTGGGATATTTGCTCTCGTTAAGAATAAAGAAGGAGAAAACCCGCCAAATACAAAAATTATTACATTTATTTTCGGTTTGAAGTTATAGCGTGATATCTATCTTGATACCATATGTTTTTTCTAACACTTAACTTTTGTATAATTTTTGAATTTAGCGGGTGATCTACTTTCATAGTCGAGCAGCCCAACGTAACGGAAGCAAAAATCCTAACCCACGAACCGCTTCATTTTTTTAACATACAAATAATACAACGTTTAATGACTTGGTTTTCCATATGACTTTGACCTCGACCTTAGGATTTAGGGGGATCTCTCCCACGCCAGGGATCCTTCAATGAGCGGCTTCTTAAGACTTTATTTAAGATTACGCAGGATTTACTGAAGCCAAAGGCTTATTGATAGACGAAGCTCTATTGTAATATGTTAAAATTTCGTGTTTGGAGGTGGAAACTGATGAGCGGAAGGATTTTAGTTGCTGTCCCATGTGTGATACAAAATTTCAGGAAAGGATTTTGTTTGTTTACGTTCACATTGCCCGGACGTGACGTGGGAACACGTGGGATGATGCTTGTCAGAGCAATGTGAACGTAAACAAATAAAAGTCTTTCCTAGAATTTGTATCACACGTATTTGTTCCCACGTCACGTCCGAGTAGTCTGTATTAACCTTAAAGGTGCAGTGCCAACACTCGACGTGCAATTTCCTTTTTTTTTTTTCTTCGACGTGAAGCCGACTGATTTTTTGTTGGCAAAGTTCAGATTCGGATTCAGCACCCCAAGAAACATATAGATCCGTTGACAAAACTACTTCTATACGTAAAGTCCCGGCTCACATTGCTCACAAAAACAAATTTCACAGGTTTTGACTCCGTAAAAAGTTAAATTCGGGGGATTAACTGGTTGAAATAAGCAAATCCGCTATTTAGGCACTTTCGAAGTAAGTTCACGGATTTGGCTGCACTGACAGAGTTCAATTTCGTCGCGCTTTGGCTAATTCAACAATCTTTCACATCCAGCACCTTTATAAAAAGTCATTTGCTCTTTCTGATAACAAATTTTGCGAATCTGGCACATTGGAAATGAATTTCACGGGATCGCGAGGTTGCCTCCCTGAAAAAAACCCCTCTTCGCAGTTCACAATTTTTTTCCAACGTTGAAATTTCCATCGTGTTTATTCAAACTGAGAAGTAAACCTTAATGTTTACACTGTCAACAAATATTGCCGGAATTGAGAAAATTGCACCACAAAAGTTGCCCGGCAACTCATGGCAATATTTATTGCCGCAATTAAGCCCGGCGCACACGATGCAATTATCTCAACAATATTTCTTCCAAGCAAGTTCGTTTGTGAATTGCGCATGCCCTCTTGCGAGGTGGTGACGTCAGTCCAAGGAGCTGGGCAAGTTTTTCGTTATGGAACCTGTCCTATTTGCTTTCCAAGATTGCTTGAGAAGACCAATCAGGGGGCTCTAGTAAAGTTACGTGGTTTGGTGGAAGGGGAATGTAACCTGGTAATTTGTCCGATAAAGGTTTTCGAAGTTCAAACGGATCGTGTCGTGTGTTTTTAATCAGTGTGCATTTTGCATAGCATTTTTGTGTGTTGTTCGTAATTCACAACAAATTCAAGTTTGACTCTTGGGAAAGATAATCTAAAGGGAAGGTATCGTCGCCAATTCCTTCAGCTGATCAAGAGGCACCCCCACCAAACCACTTAACAAGCAAGAAAATATTCCTGTGTGTGAACACTACTTGCTCACCACCTCGCGACGAATTTGGTGGGAGAATTTTTCATCCAAGAAATATTGCGGAGAACCTTGTATCGTGTGCACCGGGCTTTATTCCACATCACGAGCAACATTTCTTGCCGAAGGTTGCTCAATAAATGTTGCTCCATAAACATGGCTCAATTTTTACGTTTACACTAGAGGGCGATGGGAAAAAGTTGCTCTCGATATGTCTCAAGAAGAGACTGACGTCGCGGCTGCGGTAACGATCATCGCAGCCCGTGGAAGAAGTAGGAAAAAAATAAATATTTTTTAGGATCCGCTGCGTTCATCGCTCTTCTCTCAAAAATCCCTTGCTCGGCGCCATGCCCCCTTCCCTGGAGATACCAACGTTATTGCCCCCCCCCCCTTTGAACGTGTTTTGTTCTATGGATTTCAATTTTTCACATTCATACAGGGTGGATGCATATAAGTGTTAAGAAAAAAATTGGGTGAAATTGGACCTCATTTGCGAACGAAAACCATGGTCCGAAAATCAAAACCCTATTCGAGATCTGATTTTTTAAACATCTTTTTAAGATAACATCATTTTCTTTGACTAAGGGCCGTGTTCAGAAACCAACCTTAACCTTTACATCTCCTTTAAGCGCTTCAAAACAGATGACACATTTTTATAAAACATCACATTTTTCAACTCCTTTAGTTAAGGCTTTGTAAAGGAGGGTTTCTGAATACGGCCCTAAAGCTCGGTGCACACGATGCATTTTTTGAAGCATGAAGGGCTGCCTGTTCTAAAAAAACATTCGGTCACTACCGGAAAACATATAGTTTTTTTCATCATGCAAGCAAACATGCTTCGAAAAATGCATCGTGTGCACCAAGCTTAAATGCGAGTAACTCGCTTCCCAGCTGACTTCCTGCAACTTTTGACGATGGATTTCGGAAAAGCACACTCTTTTCTCTCAGTTCTAGCTATTTTCGTTAAAAACAACTATTTTCTGTGTCCTCGGCAGCACTTCCAAGTTGTGTGAAACGGAGATTTTCAATTTCTCAATAAAAGTCAACCCCAACTTGCCCTTACTAAAACTGCACCTATCGACTTCCCAAGGATCGGAAAAACTTTTTCAACGTGTCTCTTTCAAAATTACCTACTCATGAGCGTTTGTTTCATTAATTGGCGATAATTACAATGTTTTAGAAAAAAAGTGTGATTTTTCTATTCAAAAACGATTGTTTTTACCTGCAAAATTCAAACATTCCTTGTGAATTTCAACATGCTCAGCGTCATGAAAACCTCACTTGAAGTGGTCCATTGAATGTAACTAATTGTGAACGCCTACCAGTGTATCAAAGCATTTCGCTCCGGCAGCTGGCTGTCGAATAAAGTGCTTTTCACTAATACTACGAAGTTCGACGTTTTCAGTTGATTTGCGATTATTAAACAAAAATTACTACCTACTTAGTGTGACTATCTACTTTTATTTAGCAATTTCTGCCAAGTAATCGATAATTTACAGAAATTCGTAGCAGTGAAATGCACTATCCATTCGACAGCAATGACAGCCAGCTGCCGGAGCGATATCTTTCGGTGCTCATGAGCGTTCATATTCAGTTCCATTCCAAGGAACGCTTTAGATGAGGCTTTAAAGATTTTTAGCGTGCTGAAATTCGTAAGGATTGTTTGTATTTACAGTTAAAACAAGCGATTTTCAATAGGGAAATCACTAATTTTCCTAAAAAAAATTGTCATTTCTGCCGAAAACTCGCCAATTAATTAAACAAACGCTCATGACTAATTTTGAAAGAGACACGTTGAACAAGTTTTTCTGATCCATGGGAAGTCGATAGGCGTGGAATTAGTATGAACAATGAACAAGTGGGGGTCGACTTTTACTTAAAAATTAATAATACCTATTTATAACCGTTTCGCGCAACTTGGAGGAGCTGCCGAGGACACAGAAAATATTTATTATTTACGACAATAGACAGGCCTGACAGAAAAGAGTGTGCTCCTCCCGAAACCATCGTCAAAGGTTGCAGAAAGTCAGCTGGGAAGCTTAAGTATTAATTTACTTTAATGTTAGTAAGTATTCAGTCAAGGAAAATGATGTTGGAAAAATCATACCTCGAAGGGTTTTGATTTTCGGACCATGGCTTATGGGGTGTTTTCGGTCGCAAATGAGGTCTAATTTTACCCAGTTTTATTTGTTTACATTTATTTGCATCCACCCTGTATTTCTTTTTGAAAGCCATATGAAATAGTTAATAATTTAAATTTTAATAAATACTAAATATACTATAAAATACTAAAATAAAATACTACATAAAATACTTTAATAAAATACTAAATATTATTATTATTTAATATTTAGATGTTTTTTGCATGATAACGCTCAATTAAGAAATTACAACGCTCCAAAATAACGTCTCGAAACCTCTCAGGTTCGAAAAGTTGCTGGAAGTTTTCCTGAAGCTGGTGATTTCGGTTTTGTGCGAGTTACCCAATAATCGCGTTTTTATTGTTAATTTTAATAGGCCAAATCACGGTTTAACGCTTTTCCTCAATTTTAACCCTTTTATCACCAATAAATAGGCCAAAACGCGGTTTAATACCCAATCTGCCAATCTGACGACCTCCGCCCCGGGCAATAGATGTCACGCTACGCGCTGTACGCCCATGGGCACAGCACGCAGCCTTGTGACTAAACTTTACTATAGGTGCCGCAGATTTCCCCCTGCCCATTGGACAGGAGGGGTGGAGACTGACGTCACCAGCAGTCCTGTGCTCCCGATTGCTCACCCTAGAGCAGCAGAGCAAGTTAATTTTGAAATTGAAGTTTATGAATTCTCACTATGATTCTCAAAAATCATAACCCAATAACAATTAATAATGTACTGGGTCCAGCGCAATAATACTTGAATACTTGGGTTGGCTTGAATAATACTGATGAGGAGGGAACTGATGCGTCACTTTCCTTAAATTATACTAGACCCAAGGCGTAGGGGACTGTTCGTCCTGTCTCAGGACGGACCGAAACAGGACTACTCGTATAGCAGTGAAAGAGCAGAGATTTAAGAGCCTTTTTACGTTTCAGAAGCTTAGAGCTTTGCAATTTTGCGCTCAAACCCGCAGGTCATTTGTCACGCTCCTTCAATTCTTTACATTCCCTAGAAATAATGTCAGTATTTTTTTTTAAGTAACGACATTTTCTATAAACTGTCTATGAAGATTAGAAACACCCCTACTGCTCCATCCATTGTTTTATTCATTGTGGGCCCCATTTGAAGAGCTTGACGCTAAAATATTCTGCTGCTACTAATTCGCATTTAAGTATAAGTAGAATTCCACTCACTTGTCTAAATTAAAATTGTTGCCTTCCTTTGTATTTTTTTAATTTTTAAGGATAATCTTTTATGTCGTCACTTCACACTGGTTTTTATCCGTTTTCCATTACAATTGTTTTGACCGAACCCCTGATGAGAACTGATGGCTGTATATTTCGGGTGTTTTATTTATAAAAAAAAAAAAGAAAAGGGAGTACGACAATAGTTAACCGAGGAAGAGAACGATAAAACTGACAGTCTTGCTAAAATTTGATAAATATGAATGTAGGGTAATGTGAACTTTCATCCTAACGACATTATTTGGCAACACCCCACTCCACCTCGTTCACTTTCAAACCAGTTTTCACATTTTAATTCAGATGCTTTATAGCGTGCAACTTTTAATTCACCAGAACAATATTATTAGAAAATATACAAAAATATAGAAAAAGTTCATTAAAATTCGTCGTGAAAATTTCGAGCTGTGTTAACCATTTTTGATCCAAGAAATAAATCCATTTTCGACAAAACTTCCTCTAAGGTCAACTTTCCGTCCTTGTCTTCGTCTCCCAACGTCATTAATGTCAATGATTCCTCTTTGGCGTGACGTGGATTCCTCGGATCGATATATTTCTATGTTTCACGAAACGCGATTAGTGAGAATTAGGAAGTGGGGAAAAGATGAAGGTAGAGTGGAGGAGCTTACCAACAATTCTTTCCGGTCGGCCAAATTATTCTTGTCAAGATCGATGATCTCGTTAAACTCTCTTCTTCTGTGATCTTCACCTTGAGATATGAGCGTTTCCCCTCCACTGAATTGCAGCACGGCGAATTCTTCCTCCGTCAGTAATTCGTCGCCGTCACGGTCTGTCGGAGGAATGGGTAAAGTCATGTTAATTGAATAAATTGCTCTGGATAACGTTCAGGGATGACAGAGACAGCCTCTATTTCTTATTCAAGAAGGTTTCAGTTATAGAAGAGAAAAATTGAGTCACAAAAGTCGACCGGAAATAACGAAATATGACTTTAAAGCGTCTTTAGTGATGAAACTTTACCTAATTTATCCATCAAGTCGTCAACCAATGACAAAAGAGTGGCATCGCTTGATTCCGGATGGCGGAAGGCGAGAAATTCTTCGAGCGTTAAAAATTCTGGATCGGTTCTAGCTGCCTCGTACCATGAGGCTCGATCACGCGCTATGACTTCTGAAAGTAAAAACTTATATTTATTTTAATCACTTGAAGTAAAAACTTATTACATGCTTAATAACGTTTATTTAGGAAATTTTGTGATACACAAAATTTGGATGAGGAGACCCTCCAAAAATAGGAACTTCAACGAGAACAGCTGCACAGCTACAGAAAACAAGGGAGATTGTAGGTATGGAAGGGAAGGAAGACATAGTTTTTCCTTCTCCCGTACTAATTACATCCGTTTTCGTAAGCTTTTTCATTTTTAGTAATATTTCGGGCACAAACACTAGCCCCTCTTCAGCAATACAACCAACAGCGCACATTCAACAACAAAAATAATGTTGTTGAATGTGCGCTGTTCTATGTTATTGTTCGTAGTTGTGGAGGTTTGTCTTCCATATTCGTCGGTACCAGGTGAAACTTTTACCTTTCAGGGGGCGCCCGAGACCAGGATGTTTCGCGTCATGATTTCTTATGTAGTCATCGTCAACCCCGTGTTTTTCCAGGAAATATGTATGGTATTCATTCCAAGTTATAACTTCTGTATTATACATTTTGAATTGATTCGTTATGATGCCGTTGTATGAATTGAATTTGCCTATTATTACCATCTTTTGGTGCTATGTCGATTCGCTTAAAATGCTTCAGATTGTCTGCCATCGCTGTTTCAATGTGCGCATTGGTCCTTGTGTGAATAAAATCTGTGAGTTCATTCACAGTCAAATATCCGTCATAATTAAGGTCTGCCCTGGAAGCAGTCGTGAAGTTTCCTTTAAACACCAACAACATAAACAAAAACAACAACAACAACAACAACAACAACCACAACCAATAAAACAAAAAACAAAATTAGCGCTACTTTAGAAAAATGTCTGTCAACAGTTGAATTGGAGGAACAGTTCCGTTGAAGAAATCCTCGTTAGTGCTCAACACTTGGCGCATATCTCTTGGTTTTCTTTTAGTTCGCTCCAGGTACTTGTCAAGGACACCGGCCGAAGAGCCACTGCCGGTGTCCTCGGATTTCAAGGGCAGCGAAAATTGAAAAACCAGTACAAATAGGACGAGATATAGTATCAACGGCACCTTTAAACGAAGGGGTGCAATACGTATTGAGTTTCAGATATCTGATATTTTTAACAAGAAGTATAACTTACCAAAAGCGAGAAGATTGCAATTGACACTCTGAACATAAGCTCGGCGTAGACGACATGCACAAAATAAACATGTGACACGGCTTGCCTTGACGGATTTATCTTCAAGAGGCGTTTACTGGGTCAACCTGACTTGGCGTTCCACATAACGCGCGTCCGAGAAATCACCATTTCTCGAGTCTCGCTCAATCGAACCCGTCTGCCTACCTGCGACTAACATTATTTTTTGGGATATCCTCTTAGGAATGAGGAAAAAGTTTCTTTTGCAGTGGCTGATATGATGAAGTGAAAAAAGAAAGGCTCTTGGAGGAGGCAAAGGCCGACAAACCAAACAACCACTTTCACTAAATCAATGACCAACAGAGGCTTTATCTTTACTGAAAGAAGGGGAATGAAAAGTTTCACAGGGGCTGTTCAAAGGGGGTGGCAGAGTGTAGGAGAAAATGGGTGGCGGCGGAGAAGGTGAATTTGCCCTACAGCATCGTCACCGAAGAATATATGAATGGGCTGAAGAAAAGCATGCGCTTAAGAAAATCCCTCCGGTAACTGTTTGCTATAATTTCGAGTAGCCACTAAATACCTTGGAGATTAAAAGTCCAAGTTACATATATTTTATTTCATTTCTGGGGAAAGTAAGCCTCCTTAGGTGCTCGCGTGAAAGAAAGAGAAAGTAATGCATCACATACTATAGGTACCTGTATTTTCCTTCTTCTTCTAATGTGTATCAGGAGTGAAATTCTTTTGCACTGGCATCACAGTGTACAATGGTTGGTTTGATTATGTGATATTTTTTTTGTTTTTTTCAGCATTCGATGTCAGTGATTTGTGATTTTCATTAGCTTCCTTATACTATGAATAATGTATTTTGCCCTGAAATGATAAAACAAATGGAAACAAGAAATGTCTGACGATTATAAAACCGGGTTGAAAGTATTAGTAGACTTCCGCCCAAGGTGTTGAGGAGCGCGGAATTAAAAAACAGCTAAATAATAATTATTATAAGTATATAAGATTAACGCCCCAAAATGAAAAAATTGACAATTCGCGAATTGAAAATGACTCAAGGTCGATACAGACTACTCGGACGTGACATGGGAACACGCTGTCTCACGTGTGGTACAAAATTCCAGAAAAGGCATTTTTGTTTGTTTGTGTTCACATTGCTCTGACGTGACGTGGGAACACATGGGATTGTGCGTGTGCGAGCAATGTGAAGGTTAACATACAAAAGCCTATGTTGGACTTTTATATCACACGTGGGACAGCGTGTTCCCACGTCACGTCTGAATAGTCTGTTCTGTATTGACCTTAAGGCTACGGTTACTATGCATGCGATTTCTGACGAAAACGCGTTCTGACGAATTTGCTTAAACAAACTAACATCTGTTTTTCAGTGAAAGTGGTTACTAATGGTGAGAAATCCTCGTCAGAATACGTACATCGTCGTCAGAACGATTTGAGCGTTCAAATTAATTTGAAATTTTCATCAGAATATTCGTCCGAATTTGCGGTTATTTCGCTATCCAAAGTGAGGGATGTGGAGAGTTTACCACAGACAACATGAGGGGCAAAGTGATCACCAAGGACATATTTCTCGGCTACAGAGGGCGGTGGTGGCTTCTGAACTCATCACTGGTAGTACCTAAGTTTTTTTTTTGTTTTTTTTTGGCCCAGTAAAGAAATTGTTTTTTTAGGGACGAGACAAAACGTGGACAGACGAAGCCTAGCCGAACCAGACCATTTATTGGGTCTAAAATCACAGCCAATCTGTGTTTTGGCGAAATAAAGTCACGAAAATTGGAGAACTTTCGATCCTTTCTTCTGTGCGCTTCAGTATGTATTCGAATGTTTCTGAAAAACTCGAAAAACTTTTCATGTTGGTCCCATAATTCTTGAAACACCATTTCGAAAGCTCCTGTGTCGTCCTTACTGCTGAATAAATGGCTCAAGCGCACATGTTTTCCAAACTAAACTGACTATACCTGCTCATGCGCTATAAAATTGCTTGACTGGTTAATCACGTGCCATAAAACTGGCTAAACGGGACCATTATTAGTGACCGGAAAATGGCGAAACTTACCATTCGTGCTTCAAAAATGGTCAAACTGTGCCTTCGCGCCTTAAAAATGACTAAACTGTAGACGATTCGTGCCCTAAAAATTGCTAAACTGAGTTTTTGCGCCTTGCAGATGGTGTAGCTCACAATATTCATGCCATTAAAATTCCATGATTAACAGTTAAACCGCTAAATAAGTAAAGGACGTAGGCGCGCGAGACACGACGTGGCGCGGACGAAGGTTCACGGTTTTGTGCGCTTAGTGGATGCGCAGGGGGGGGGGGTGAACCAACTGATTCTTGAGCCATGAAATTATAGCAGATTATTCCTTATTTATTGATCGCTGCATCGCAGGCATGCGACTGAAAGAGCAGCTTATGGCGCGAAGTTACAAGTTTAGGAGCTGGATACATTATTTTGGGGATTTCATGATTTCCTCGTCTTTTCTGTAGCCAACGTGAGAACCGGTTTATATCTAAGCCAGACGTGGTTTATTAGTCCTTCGAAAAAAGCGGAACGCGGCCGATTCCGGCCAAAACGCATGCACCTACGTTATATAGATGGGTGTCGTCAGCGGCTCTCGAACCAACCCTTCCCTATCTAATATACAGAGTTGGGCCAAAATGAGCAATTTTCAACCACAGAATATCTCCAACCATATTAAAAAGCTCCAACCCTAAGGCAGCTCGAACTACTAAAAGATCCGAAAAGCTCCCAAAACTGACTATTTGTCAATAAAATGGAAAATATTCAAAAATTAGGCGATTCTATTATGAAACTGCGGGAATTTTTAGCGATTAATAGCAGATTAAACCGAACAGAATCTCGCACTTTATGGACAGGACATTTGCTTGCCCGGGCAATGAAATTACTGATGTAGTCCGCTCGGCTCAGTAGCCGTCAAAAGTGCTTCAATTAAGTGGCTTAAACGAAGGAGCTGGAAGCTTAAAGACCCTTTTCAACTCACAAACTCGACCGCGAAACGATCAATTTGACCTAAAGTTTAAAAATGCCAGTACCTAAACAAATGTTTGCGGTCGGCTCTTTCAAATAACAGTTTAAAGGATTTTGGCTTCACCAATAACCCAATTTCTTGAGGTTTCCCATTTGAACATACAATTTCACGGAGTCTTTGAAAACGAAATATATATGTAGAAAGACCAATGTGTACCTTTGTTATAGCTCCATATTAACTTGAAGCTAATTCTCTTCTAGAAACATCATTTCTCGGGTTTGGATTACTTTAGCAAACCAACTTTAAGGATTTGGCAATTTCAAATTGAAATGTCGGGTGTTTTGCTCAGCCAATTTAGCATTCGTATATTTTGCTCTTTCAATACCCCCATTTTGTGGGTTGGTGCCTTCAAAGTAAACGCGGTTTTCATTATTCAAAATCCAATTTCCTGGGGCTGAATTCTTCAAAAAACCATCTATAGTTTTATTTGGATTATTTTCGCAGAATTTCTCTCCTTCGAAAATCATTGTTTCGTGAGGTTGGCAGTTTCAGAATACCAATTCCATGGTTTTAACATTAAGGCCAGCTTTATTAATCGTCGATTGAGAAATTTAAAGAACTGGGGGCTTATTCTATAAGTCCTTAACGGAAAATGAAAGGAGGGCTATGGTTTCGCCCTCCTTTTGGCTATAAGGTTGGCTATGGCCTGGTGCTATGGTTTTTACGATGCCTGTAGATTAAAACTTTGGGATTTTTACGCTAGATTGGGAGGTCTCGTAGGAAAAGTAAAGAAAAAATAATAAATGTTTCCGTTAAAATCGTAAAAACCCTTACGCGGAAATTTGAGAGTAATAGAATCAGCCCCCTGATTTAGAATAATAATTTCTGTGACCATTTCAGTGGACCATAACTTGTTTCGGGGGCGTTCGAAAAAAAAGGGTTACTAGCCGTTTTTGTAGCGCTAGCGCATATTTGTAGAATTTCAGTGATGATAGCGAGACTCCTCAGATTCCTCAGAAATGTATTCTTGGGCGTGACTTTGAAATGGTGCAAGCTCTCTAGTGCGACTGCGCGAAAGATTAATTAATGAATGTCGGAAGACGTTTGTGATCTTGCCCCACTAACTCCAGACATGATTTTGAGAGGCATGGAGGAAGCTGGAATACCTGCAGATTTGGACTTTTCGTGGACAAGAGACTTCGAAATAGAAGAAGGCAGATAAGGCTTCGTGAAGTTCACCTATAGCTGGAGGATGAGGGAGTTAAGGGGGAGTTTTACGTGTGTTTCCTCGACCCCCCTCCAATCATACCTCGCCCACTTCGCGTTAAGTAAATTATCGCCGTATTTCTGCACCAATCCTGGATTTCAAGGTCTCATTTAAATCTTCAGGAAATTCCGCACAACCGTACGATCTTGCTCTCCTAAATAAGTCGTCGGAAGAGTGTGAATTTTCAAGGTAAACGTTTATGTGCGTTTTAAAGTTATTTTAGGGGTGAAATATGAAAAAAGAAGATCGTACGGTTGTGTGGAATTTCCTGAAGATTTAAATGAGACATTGAAATCCAGGATTGGTGCAGAAATACGGCGATAATTAACGTAACGCCGAGTAGGCGAGGTATGATCGGAAGGGAGTCGAGGAAACACAAGTACAACTCCCCCTTAATTGGACCAAGAATTGCCCTTTTGGCTCTTTTAGATGAAATGCCGTTTTTACTGAACCACTAAATTTTAAAGGTTCAAATAAAAAACCTGTCGATAGCGTTTGTGGCGCTATCTCGAAAAACTCTCAATTTTTTTGATATTCACTTGTAAATAACAAATTTAAAAATATGAATAACAGTATATTAATAAAGAGTAACAAAGTTTTATAATAGTGGACGAAAAACAAAATATATTAATAGTTACATTTAAAACAAAAATAATAGGATAAAAGTCATTTAGAGCGTGAACATTTATTGCAAGGCCCATTTCGGAGTTGTTAGTTATTACATAGCTATATTTTAGCCCTTTTCATTCGTTGTTTTACTTTGCTTCCCTATTTTCTCTGTGGTTAACTACTGAGGAGTGAAGAAAACTATAGTAGTACAGGTTCTGGTAACTCCCACAAAACATACTAAAAATGTATGGATACTATTTGTTAGTTTTGTCAAGAAAACTTTCTTACGTAATTCGATGAGATCCTTAATCTACTAGTAGGTATTCCATAGGCTGCCCACATTTGGCAGGTAACATTGGACTAGATAAATAAAAATATAATTTAAAAAATATCGCCTAAGAAAAAGGTGAAACGGATGGCACATTTTTTATAAGTATCATTTCTTTTTTTTCTGGCTTTACGAATTTTACCAAGGCCTCCAGACTTCTTCCTCTTCTTTCATATCTTCTGATTTCTTAACGCTGAAGTCTATGGGCATTTCTTGGGACTTGGCTAGCGCCACCTCAGATGCCGCCACAGTGGGATCATGAACGGCGGATTCTTTAGAGAGCTGCACGTAGTGGCTAGGCAGAAGAAAAACGACTTGGCCATCTGGTAGCCTCGAGGGAATCACCTAAAAATGTAATTGGGGTAATGCTTTGCAAAGATTCAAATATGTTGTCTCCTACTTGGAGCACGGAGACTGGATTGGTGCTGGTCGAAGCCGAAGTTGAAGAGTCCGCTTGAGTTTTCGGCTTCGGAGGTTTTTTACTCATCATTGCAGTGTTATTCATGAGTGAGGCCGTGCCCACTCCGCAGCTTGTCTTCCTCACGGTGGTGGTAGGTGTGCCTGACGACGTGTTGGTGCCGGTACTGTTATTATTGTTGCTATTGTTGTTTTCGTCACCGGGCGAACTGGTGCTTGAGTCAGGCCGGGCGCCGACTCCACACCCACTCTCGCCGTCGTCACCACTCACCAGAAGCTCTTCCAGCTGTTCTAGACGCCTTTCAGTTTCAAGATCTATTGGTTTAAGAGGTTCGACGCCGCACTGAGCGAAATCCAATTCAATTTCCGAAGCGCACGCCTCCAAGTGTCGAATGAGACGTTGCCGAACAGTCGAGTCAACGGCTGGTTTTCCTGTGATGGACGTTCCTTGAAGCTCGGGCGTATCCAAAAATCTGGTTACTTCACGAGCACACTCGACGAAACCCGCTCGGTACTTGTCCACGGAAGAAGAATTTAATGCCTTCTGCCTTTGCAAATGTCTGACAGTCAATTCTAGAATATCCGCCTTTTCTAATTTTGAGTGCTTGGTGTTCTAGAAATACATAATCTATTTCAATGATTACTGGTAATTAAAAGTCGTTGAAGTGGGTGTACCTCTAATTTAGCTGAGTCCAAGATTAAACTTTTGAGAACGGCCAACGACTGATTGATTCGGGCCCGTCTCCTTTTCTCCATCAGTGGTTTATTCGCCTGAAATTAAATAATTTGTAACAGTCGTGTTGGGGTTTATTCAATTAATTCTGTCAAAATAATACAAACTCGTCGACTAGGCGTCTTTATTTGAGACGTACTAGAATCTGGCGGCTGAGTCTGAGAACTCTTAGCGGTCATCACCGAGCATCTCGTATCTCCTAAAAAAAAAGTGGTTCAAATTCAAAATATTGGCTAAGTAAAGAATCGCTCCTTTCTAATCGTAATCGTCAGTAGTTTAATTTATTATTATTATTTTAAACCTCTCTTTTCTCTCCTCTCTCTGTCCCTGATTGCGCTCAATCTTTGGAACAAAGACACGCGCCTAATTGGGGAGGGGGGGAATAAAGAATCAAACCAGTGACATTCGATACCTTTGCGTACCGTTTGGGTGATCCAAAGTTTATCGTCGAACTTAAAGGTACCGTAGTTAATGGAACTCGCATAGACGGGGTTCATTGGTTTCGACAGCAGTGACGTTTTATCCCTGCACCTTTGTAGCCTCTCAACAAGCTATTTGTGCTACGTTTTCAAGCCGAATAATCAATCATTTTTCATTCCCAGGACCATCAGGACTATGAGTAGTACGATTCTATATCTTTGCCATTGTAAAAGTATCGCATTAGGAAATTAGAAACTGTTCAACAGGATAAACTATACATGTTACCCGCTTTAAACTATTCATAATATTCCGTGAGTATGAAGTATTAGTATAGTATCCGATTATAATACATATATACATAATAATATAATTATTCACATACCAGAAAAAAATTGAAAATCGTTATGGGATATAAAAAACTTGTGGATAAACCACCATTCTCGCCTCATTATATCAGACAATTTTTGTTTTCTCCAACACGAAGGGGTAGGAAGCTTTGAGGAAAACGTTCCTATTCATTTCTCCAAATTTCCAATTAAGGCTGTGGCAGAATGTAAGGTTGTAAAATAAACAAATCATCAAGCGAGCAGGATAAAAATCGACATTCTGAATTAAGAAAAAGGATTACATACATTCTCTGTCTTCTTCCCCTTTGCGAAAAGTTGAACGAAGAGGAATGAAGAAAACTTTCTTCTCCCGCCTCCCATTCAACGTATACGTATAAGAGTAATCAAATCACGTGTTTCCTTAGTTTCGCGCGTCGATTTCTCACCTTGGTGATAAGAAAAATACTGATGAGAGCAACAATTTAAATTCTACGGAAAATCCTGAAATTCTTCAAATTTTAACATTTCGTCTCCTATATCTCCTTTGTTTTATTTAGGAGATTATATGAACCTACGAAATGTTTTACGGAACGTCTTAAAATGTCGGGTGGGCAAGCGCGGATCCAGAGGGGGGGTCATGCCCCCGAACTCATTAGAATATGAATTGCCTTATGATAGATATGCGTAAAATTAATAAATATTCTCGATATTAAATAGTTTTATAATAGTTCTAAAATAAATACACCTACGTAAACGTTTAACGTATACCTTTTAGCTTAAAGGCTTATCTGATCAAACCCTCCCCCCACAAAAAAAACGACCAAAAAAAATAAATGAATAGAAATAATTTGTACGGCCTCTTTCAAATTGAAGGTCATAATTGAAATAACTTTCTGTACCGACTTTAAACCTCTTGGGGAAATTAGTGGCACATATTTTAAGATTTTCCGTAATTTAAAACCTTCAATGATGACCCTCCCCCCAACACCCTTTGACTTTTTCAGAAGAGATACGACGATAAACCGCAGTATCAGGTCTGTTAAAGCAAGTTGTTTGGAACATGTTTGGAAAAAAGTTCCCAAGGGACTAGCCAATAAAATTCAAGATGATTACATTTTATTGGATGATCCCATCTCAACTCTGCTCAGAACATGTTTCAAACACCTTGCTGAAATGCCTATTGAACCCCCCCCCCCCCCCAGCTGGTCACACTAGTATAAAGGAGTGTTTGTTGATGTTTTCAAATTGCAGGCCCTATTATAACCCCCCCCCCCCATTTCACTCCAGATCCGCATTAGTAAGTTTTTTGTTCAAAAATAAGTTCAATCTGATCACAAACAGACAATTTGAGGTAGGGAACATCTGTGAATTTTTTTCAAAATGGCTACTTTGATCAAAAAACTTACTCGTGTAAAAGGGGCCTTATATGAATTACGAGCGATGAAAACGTAGCCGAAATCCGAATGAGCCCTGACAATTTTTGCGTGGGCCTCAAATTATACACCTGCAATTCCAAAGGTACTAGCCGATAGAAACCGGGAATTTCCGCAGGTGTACAATGCGAGGTTATGCAGTCCCGGATCTAGACATTTCTGTAACAGCGGGGGGGAGGATGCACGTCTCACAGAACAGACTTCCGCTCATTCAGTGAATAATTTCGGTCTCCCTCCCATTCTGTGTCTCCCTTGAATAGCCAGCAGAAGAACCAACCTCGAGAAATTTCGATTTTGAAGGAGCCTATCCCGAGAAATTGGTTTCGAAAGAGCCAGGTCCGCGAACTATAGGGGTGGCCGGGGAGAGGGTTTGAGAGCTGAGACTACGAATTTATGCCTACATTTATTTATTAATTTTTTCAACGAGTTCATAGCCAGCGAAATTGGTTACCTGTTTGAAAAGTCGACCCCACACAATTGCTTTTCAACGGGTTTTTGTAGCAGCGAAATCTGCTATATTGTCTTTTTGGATGAGCTATACCTGCGAAATTGGGTTTTCAATGAGTTAACCCCTGGAAAGTTCGTTTTCTCAGGGATCCAACCACACGAAATTGATATTGAGACTTGAGAGGGCTGACTTCGCGATTATTTTTATTTGAAAGGCGCCGGACCAGAAAAGTTGGCTTTTGAAGGGGGTCAAATCCACGATTTTATTTTTTTAAATTTTTTTTTATCACGACACCAATGAGGAACTTGTATGAATGTCCGATTTGGGAGGAAAGTATACCGATGAATTGGCACATGGAGAGAAGGAAATCAACGGTATTTGCAGCCCGATTGGTGCATCTGGTGATTTTTAAATACATTTCAAATTTCTTCATCAGGAGGGGATGAATGGTGCGAGGGGAAATGACGTCAATGATTAGATGTGAAGAATTTGAGAATTTTTTTTTTTACAAATAACAAGAAAAATTGTCCCAAAGAAAACACGTTTTACCCCCTCTTGCCCATTCCTCCATCCATTAACATTCCATTCCACATCCGTTCATTAACTAACCAATTTCATTAACCACTCAACATTTTTAAAAATTCGCTTTAAAAAAAACCCTTGATAGATTTCAGATCCCTCTTAAAGAAACGCCATTCTTTGAAAAATGTGCAAGTTCCCCATTATTGTTTGATGTGCCTCGAAATTTCATTTTTTAAAGAGGCGGCCCCACCAAAATGTCTTTTTGAGTGGGCCAAACCAGCGATTTTCTTTTTTCTTATGAGCCAGCCCTGCCTCCCACCAACACCCAGAAACTGATATTGAGAGGGCCGACCTCGCGAAATTTTGTTTTGGAATTACCCAGACCCGCAAAATTGGCAAATTTAGGATTGGGCAATCCTGAAATCTTCTCTCTGAAGTAGACGAAGACGAACTGGGAGAGCGGAATACGATTTGAGAAGCACGTTTTCAACGATAGGATATTATAGAGGAAAAGGCCTTTAGGATTTTCTGAGAGCCGAAAAAGCCCCCCCCCCCCCTAATTCGTACATTTAATTAATATGCATAAGCTACACTCCACCACTTTAAATCGAGGATCGTGTGGGGAGAGGGGTTGTACTCCCCCTCATCTGTTTCATCATCACCTGCACTGGTCACAGAGGCCTTATTACGAACATTCGGGAAAAAATGCCGCTAGCGGGATCCAAGGACGCCGAATAAGAAATAACACTATCCCGCCATAGCAACCGCGCCTTGCGGCATTTTCACACGGGTTCGTAATACGGCCCATCTCTGCTAGTCAAACTCAGCGTATAGCATAGCTATGCGAGGAAGCATTGTGCACAATTAGCAGACGTTTTCTGTTTTTTCCTTATTGTATGAGGAAACAATTGGCTCAACCATTGAAATCGCGATGAAAGTACAAATTGTGTACCATTCCTTAGTATTGATTTTGCGGTATTGGGCATTTAGACTGCTGCTTTTTTTGTTTGTTTTTTCAAATCAAAGTGAATACTAAAGGATGCTGTAAGCCAGCCATTAGTATTCACTTTGATTTATGCCACCAAGTCAAGGGTAAACTGGAAACTCGTGTGAGAGACGAGTACAGTGGACTACATATTCTCCAAATTAACTGGTTTTCGAATGGCTTAGCTACAAAGTATATTCTCGGAGTTGCGGGTTAGTTCTAAAATTTGTAAACATAACTTCCTCAGGTCGTTTGCGTTTTCAATGTTTGCAACAACAAATGATAAAAATTACGTCAGATAATTTTTGTTAACGCTTTGTTTCTACAGTAATTTCTTTTCGGCCCAAACCGACTCCAGTCATGTTTAGTCAATTGGGTCACTTACTGAAAAGTAGGGCATTTCAATTGATTTTGAAATAAATAAAAGCTTGTCAAGAGATCACACCTTAATGTACATTCTAATCAGAAAAAACAACCAAATTCCTTAAGTGTAGGAGAGGAGCACCCCTCTTGTTCGGCGCCCGGCCCTTACCAGCTATATATATACACTACTGAGGGGAAGTGAGTGTGCGTTCGGGTTAGAGGGGAAGGTCTTCAAAAATATGGAAAAAATGTAAAGTGCCAGCCCACTTCTTTGATGTTGAAATCTCGGTGTGCGTTTTTCTCTGAAAATTCAAAAAGAGGAAGGAAAAAAAAGAAAGGAAGGAGAACGGGATGGAGAGTGGCGGCATATAGCCTTCGGTTACGCCCTCGCCCTACCCAATCCATTCTGACAGACTCCTGTGAGCCAACTCACCCCTTACCCCCTCACCATCCTACAGCCAACTCCCCTTCGGCATTTTCCTAAGAACTTTCCACTTTCCCATTGCGTATTTTCAGTTCAGCATTCTTGAGACTCGCAACACATCAAATAGAGAAGGCGCTTCTTCATGAGTCGATACATAAGAAAGGCATAATAACATTTTCTCAACTTGAAATTGGCTGTTCGCTCCCTTATTTCGATTTCGAAGAAAGAACATTGAAATCGAAAGGTTCAGGTTGGTTACAGGTCGTCGCACGACAGTTTGATTTCTATACCAGACATTTGTGTTGTATACGTCTCAAAAAATGGCAATAATCAACTTTCAACTTGTATAATAATGAGGAGCTTGCACATTTTTCAAGCACTGGTGTTTATTAAAGAGGTCTCTTCAACAAGATAATTGATCACATTAAAAATTGAAATCAATCAAGGGGTTTTTTAAAAATTTCGAGTGGGGGGTTTGATTCCGTCAAAGGGCAGTTAATGAAATGGGTGGAGTTAGGAGTACGAGGGGGAAGACGCGTTTGGGCCAACTTTTCTTGTTATTTGTAAACAAAACATTTTAGAGTTCCCTCAAATACTTCACAACTGCACATTGACGTCATTTCCCCTCGCACCATCTATCCCCTCCTGAAGAACTTTAAAAATCGCCAGACGTACCATTCCGGCATAGCAACTACCGTTGATATCATTCTGTCCATATTATGCCAATTTACCGGTATACTTTTCTCCCAAATCAGGCATTCATGCAAGTTCCCCATCGTTTGTACCCAAAATAAATACAAAACAAGAAACCAGACGATGGCTTACTCGCTCTTCATTACATTAGGAAACTTTTCATACCGAATTCAGGCTCATCATCACTTCATCGCCCAAACTCCCTCCCTCTTTCGAAAAGGGAACAATACCAAAAGTTCAAACTACATACATATATATTTCGTCTTCATTAGTATCACCGATACCGTCACTGGGAAATTTTTCACCACAAAGAAAAATATTCCGGAATTTCGTGCTTGAAAGTCAATATTAGGTGTGTACTTCAATATTTCCAACGAGCAGTAATAGACCTGAGTGCGCTACTTATTAGAGTGCAGTGAATTTTTGAATGAAAAATTAATTGCTACTTTTTTCTCGCTCTGTTTAACTTCTTCGAATCGAGCGACAGAATTTGCAAATGCTGTTCCTAGCACCATTGTCCTAAGGACCCAACATTTTAATACGTATGGTGCAGTGTATTTTCGTGGGTTGATGTTATTATTATTATTTATATATTATTATTATTTTATTATTATTATTATTATTTTTTGGTAGGGCGTCAACGACACGGTTATTAGCCCTGTACTATCCTTACCATACCAGCATTATTATTATTTTATTTTATTTTTTTAAATATATCTTGATTCATTTTTGGAGCAACTTTGATGTTTACTTCACTACTGTGATTTTCGCAATTTTCTTGGTAATTTCTGGACTTGAAGAAGTCTCGAACTCGATAGTTGAAATTTTATAAAAAGATACACACACATAAAAATTCGTTGGGATCAGATAAATTTTAGCATGTAGTCATTGGCGGATTTAAGGGGAGCTGTGGGGATTAGACCTCCCCCCCCCCTACACTAATCAATCTAAAGCCCAGAGAAAGAAATGGCTTATACATATATTACGAGCTATAAATGCCAAACAAAATTGCTGTTTGAATGGTTCAAACGTGTGAAAATTTGTTTTATGGTGTAGTGAAACCCGCGAAATTGCTGATTTAGCAGGTAGGCCAGCGCGGTGAAATTTTGTTTTTTCAGGGAACTAACCATCTTCAGAATGGGTCATCATCAACGCGAAATTAGGTTATAGACAAACCCGCATTTTTAAACCTTAATTATTTCCGCACGCCCTATACTAAATTGTTTTTAATGGCTCAACTCTGCGAAATTCTGTTTTTGCGAAGACTCAAACTCGTAAATTTGCTCTTTAAGAACGACAGGCCGACGGGATGCCAAAAACCACTTTTTTCAACGTTCAGGAACGTGCGGAAGTAACATGGCCCAACACGTCGGTGACACGAATCGGTCAACAGCGTGAAATTATGCTTTATTGCAGCAGTGAACCCCAAAAAATTGCTTTTGTTTTGGGCGAACCAGTCCTGTGAAACTGGTTTTTAATTAGCCAAATCCGTGATTTTCCCCCCCGGTAGGGTGCAAAGGAACACGCGCACGCAGCAAGCACACAGATGCAGCTTTCCTCTCCATCTGTCTCAGTGTAATAGCAGCAGAATGAGTTACAATTTACCAATACCACACGAAGTTTCATTTTTGAACGAGCCAAACCCGCAATATTGGTTTCTCGAAACCTGGAAATTTGGTGTTATAAAAAGCTATGTCCACGAAGTACCCGCGAAATTGGGGATTATAGCGCCTACCTTGTGAAATTGGATTTTGACAGGAGGTGGAGACGTGCAATTGAATTTTCAAGTTTTTTTTTTTTAGTTTTAGTTTTTTCAGGGAGCGAACCCCTCGAAATCCTTGAACGACACAAGAAAAAAATGGTTTATGACGGAATTATGTGATGTTTGTAGCAGCGAAAGTTACGAAATTGCATTTTAAAGAGGCTTGACGTGCCAAATTGGTTTTTTTCACTTCCTATAAGGACCATTCAGAGATTAGGAAAAAATATATAGTTCCCCCCCCCCTCCATCATACAGACACTCACAATTCGCTTCAATTTAAGCCCTGTTCACACGATGCAATGTTTGAAGCTAAATTGCGTGCTGGATTTTTAAGTACATCCGGTCACTACCAAGGAACATACGTTTTTAAAAAACCAGCATGCAATATAACTTCAAACATTGCATCGTGTGAACAGGGCTTTATCAAGTCTTATAAAATTTGTTTACCTACTTGTATGTTTGTACTTGTCGGGGCTCATACCTCCAAAAAGCAATAACCGATTGCGATTGCCAAAAAGTTTAAATCTTTCGAATTGTGGGACTTTCCCAATTTTTTTTTTCGGCCTCTTTTTTTTCATTCACAAAAAGGGAGCATGAGAAGTTGAACCACCCTACCCATACTAAGGCACTCCAAAACACGAGTACTGCAACAGGCAAATCGGCGCCATACTTGGTCTCTCATAAGATTATAATTGTCACCTGAGGCCCTATTCAGAAACGTCGGGCAAAATGCCGCAAGTGTGTTTACTATGGCGGGATTACCTATGTTATTTCTTATTCGGAGTCCTTGGATCCCGCTTGCGGCATTTTGAATAAGGCCCCTTATCTCATTGACAAGTAAGATATTTTTATTCATTTCGACCACATTCCGCGTTTGTTTGCTGTTACGATGACAATTTTTTCATTCATGATATTTTGTTTACCTTAACGACTGAGGGACCAAATATGGCGCTGAAATCCGTGTTGCAGTACAGTACCTGTGTTTTAAAGGTTCTCTACCCATACTATTCGCCCAAGGTGATTACACTTTCTATAGGTGCCGCAGATCTTCGATTACTGTCCTTCACCTACGTCACGAGCAGTCCCAACCGCCTTTGCGCTGGACTCAGTACATTATTGATTGTTATTGGGTGGTGATTTTTGAGAATTCATAAACTTCGATTTCAAAATTAACTTGCTCTGCTGCCCCCCCCGGTAGGGTGCAAAGGAACACGCGCACGCAGCAAGCACACAGATGCAGCTTTCCTCTCCATCTGTCTCAGTGTAATAGCAGCAGAATGAGTTACAATTTACCAATACCACACGAAGTTTCATTTTTGACCACGAAGTACCCGCGAAATTGGGGATTATAGCGCCCTACCTTGTGAAATTGGATTTTGACAGGAGGTGGAGACGTGCAATTGAATTTTCAAGTTTTTTTTTTTTAGTTTTAGTTTTTTCAGGGAGCGAACCCCTCGAAATCCTTGAACGACACAAGAAAAAAATGGTTTATGACGGAATTATGTGATGCTTGTAGCAGCGAAAGTTACGAAATTGCATTTTAAAGAGGCTTGACGTGCCAAATTGGTTTTTTTCACTTCCTATAAGGACGATTCAGAGATTAGGAAAAAATATATAGTTCCCCCCCCCCCTCCATCATACAGACACTCACAATTCGCTTCAATTTAAGCCCTGTTCACACGATGCAATGTTTGAAGCTAAATTGCGTGCTGGATTTTTAAGTACATCCGGTCACTACCAAGGAACATACGTTTTTAAAAAACCAGCATGCAATATAACTTCAAACATTGCATCGTGTGAACAGGGCTTTATCAAGTCTTATAAAATTTGTTTACCTACTTGTATGTTTGTACTTGTCGGGGCTCATACCTCCAAAAAGCAATAACCGATTGCGATTGCCAAAAAGTTTAAATCTTTCGAATTGTGGGACTTTCCCAATTTTTTTTTTCGGCCTCTTTTTTTTCATTCACAAAAAGGGAGCATGAGAAGTTGAACCACCCTACCCATACTAAGGCACTCCAAAACACGAGTACTGCAACAGGCAAATCGGCGCCATACTTGGTCTCTCATAAGATTATAATTGTCACCTGAGGCCCTATTCAGAAACGTCGGGCAAAATGCCGCAAGTGTGTTTACTATGGCGGGATTACCTATGTTATTTCTTATTCGGAGTCCTTGGATCCCGCTTGCGGCATTTTGAATAAGGCCCCTTATCTCATTGACAAGTAAGATATTTTTATTCATTTCGACCACATTCCGCGTTTGTTTGCTGTTACGATGACAATTTTTTCATTCATGATATTTTGTTTACCTTAACGACTGAGGGACCAAATATGGCGCTGAAATCCGTGTTGCAGTACAGTACCTGTGTTTTAAAGGTTCTCTACCCATACTATTCGCCCAAGGTGATTACACTTTCTATAGGTGCCGCAGATCTTCGATTACTGTCCTTCACCTACGTCACGAGCAGTCCCAACCGCCTTTGCGCTGGACTCAGTACATTATTGATTGTTATTGGGTGGTGATTTTTGAGAATTCATAAACTTCGATTTCAAAATTAACTTGCTCTGCTGCTCTAGGGTGAGAACTCAGGAGTAAAGGACTGCTGGTGACGTCAGTCTCCACCCCTCCCGTCAGATGGGCAGGGTGAAAACTGCGGCACCTGTAGTAAAGTTTAATCACCTTGCTATTCGCCTATTTCATAATTCGGGCAGCGCTGTCGTTGGCCACTTGGGAACTAGCTCACGTGGGCAGTCTTCTACTAGTTTCTAATGGAAATCACCCACAACAACTGTTTCCCAAAATGGCCAACTGCAGCGCTGCCTGAATTATGATCAAGGCGAATCACCACAAACTTAGGGCCCTAATACTGAGAGCTACATGTTGGGAACATCTCTTAGTAAGGTAACTATACAACCGAGTGAGCCCATCCGGCATTTTGGGGTAGATAAAGTTGATATTTAGTGGGTAGGAGGGGTGCATGGAAGTGGAGGTACTATGGAGTGTCCCACGAGGCTTTTGTGGCGAGCCCAAAATATTCTCTACAATTTACACCTCAACTGAATTCTATTGGTCGAAAGGCAGTCGTTAAGCAAGCGAGTCAGCTGGGTTTCCTAGGAAGTTATTTGTAAACAAGAAATTTATGATAATTTTATCTACCCCAATATGGCCGTGAGCTCACCTGGTAGTCTCCACTCTTAGTAAGAAAACGGCGAGCACAGATAAGAAGTAGAGGGAGTGTATTAATAGAAAATGTGATGCAAGATACGTCTCATTTTCCCCTCTCTTAGTGCCCAGTTTAGGGAGAAAAAAAGTGTTTGATGAGGTTTACCATAAATTTTTGTTATACTAATTTGAAGCTAATCTCCCGCAGATGAAACTTTCAGCTGTCAATTCCGTTTTACCGTTCAGCAAAAGCAGCAGTTTTTTTATTTAAATTCGTTTCCAAACTTCAATGCTTTGACTTGTATGATCCTTTTTAATAGTTTTCTCACCACATTATTTGGACTCCTAGAGAAAGGGAAGTGGGCCCATTTTTTTTTTTTTTTTTTAACGCTTCCCTCTATTATTTATCTGTGCTCGCTGTAAGAAACTCATTGGCCTCGTTGTAAAACTCAAAAAATTGCTCAGCACTACTTGATGAGATGTTGATGAGGTTTTGTTTTCAACACATGTAAAATAAGAGGAAATGGATTAATCGCAATTAATCGTGTTATAGTTTTACAACGGACCCATTGTTGATTTAAAGTAAACAATTTTGTCGGCGAGAAATGAAGGAAGCCTTATTTTTCTTCTTTTATTTGCATTTACCCGTCCATTAAAAAACTTTTTGCGAGCGACTTTTCCAATTATGTGCATTGGGTTTTCAATTTTTCAGCCCCCGGGAAATTTCCGTGAACATCGTCATCGCCTGTTTAAATTTTTATAAAAAAAAAAAAAAAAAAAAAAACTTTATTTCATAATGCGAGTCGCTCATTAAGAGGGCAAATTAAATTCTGTTGATGGGAAAGAGCGAGAGCAATGGGAGAGACCTCCCGGACTTGATTGATAGGTGACGCGGGGTAAAAAAAAAACAGCTTTAAAAATTGGGTGGGGCTATAGGTAATCTATTCGCAAAGTTTCTCTCCCTTTTTGCTTGTGAACTTCTCTGCCCCTACCTTTTGCGGGGCACGGTCATGCCAAAATGAAAAAAACAAAAGTTGTCATTCGAATGAAATCTTTGAAATGACGAAAAAGAACAATAAACCTCTGTTAAAAATCAGAACGCCTTTAATGTGCGGGCTTATACTTATTATTTTATTTTGAATAAATAAGAAAATTGTTACAGACAATGCGAGTAGAAGGGTGAGACATTTCCCTCTCATAGAACGAAAACTCTGTATTTCCCGGTAATCAAAAAGCTCAGTTTATATCCTACCGTACGAAATTTTGACCATGCCGCGCCGTGATGGTTAAACATTTGTAGTAGCGCGAGCCGTCTTTTCATTAAGCAGACGACTGAATCCCATCACGTGTGATTCAGTTTTTCTTTTATGAGATCTACCTATAGGGAAACTTTACGCATCTTCCCCGCCTATCATCATGTATTCAGAGACCCATGAAATACGTCGCAAAAAGGAAAGTAGGCACAATATACATTTTGGATTTTTTTGCGTGTTTTATAGGAGAAAACCAGGATTTGCCTTTTAAACTTGTTTTTTTCGAAATCTGTTTCGAGAGAGGCAAATATGAACAAACGAAATGGAAATAACTTTACACGTCATAAGCCATTATAAATTGTGAATTAAAATTATCTAATGAATAAAAAGTAAATAAATATTGTAATTTGTACGTATAGACAACGTTACACACGCGTTTTTATACCTAAAACTGCGTACTGAATTGAAAGAAAGAAATGTCAACAAATTTTTGTAAGTTGTTGCCTGAAAAAAATCTTTAAAACTGTCATGCAACTAGGAGCAAAAACTTTCACTATTTTATTTTTTTTTGCTAACCATAGAGCAAGGGAGAAATAAGGTAAAAAAAAAAAAAAAAAAGTGTGTGAGAGACGGTTTGCCGAGCCTTAGCGTACGTACCTGAGGGAGGAGATGCTGTAGTCTGTTCTCTGGCCGAGGTCTGTGGGCCGACTAAGGGGCGGGTTAGGGGGGTTAAAGTGGATCGAGCGGGGCGGAGTAACGGTGAAGGGTGTACGAAAGGACGTGAAGGGTAGATGTGAAGGGCGGTAGGCGCGTGCCGTGAGGGGGGTTGGTGGCGGGGTCTCCGTTCTTATTCTATAGTACGTCCGCACAAGTCGTTGTCGGTTTAAAGTCGTGAAAACTCGATTATATTCAGTTGAGGGGGCTATCTGAGCTTTCGTTCCACTCCAAATGCTCCACAGTAGGAGGCTTGGTCGAAAAAAAAAAAAATGTTATCAAATTTCAAGGTGTTCAGCAACGGGCTCTTAAGCGTCAAGCCGTATATAGAAACAAGCAGCGTGTCGAACAGCATGCTTTTGGTAACTGGTACTTAATACATGAGCATGAAAACAACACATTAACTACATATTATTTAAGTTTATTCAATCGGTGGCACGTGTATGTTCCATTTTGTGGTGGAGGTGAAACACTTGATCGTAGAGCTTCACGGAGGGATAGACATGTCAGCTCGTGTGGTGTCTACTTTATGGGTCACCAAACATTTTAGAGCTCTGTACGATTTTAAAAGGAGGTGCAGCAATGTTACGATCACACATTTTGGATGAAGACAACTTCTTTTCCAGTATTTGAGCCTATCACGCCTGTAATCATATCTACTCACAGTCAGAAATGTTTTATCGGCTGGCGCCATAGTGTACAAATCCCGTTTTGAGAAACACTATGCTAAATCACGCTGCAAACCCCGCAGATTGCCCAAATGTCTTGTTCCCATATTGTGCAATGTCAACTTCCGACGCTCAGGAATCAAGACATTTTGGTAAGCGTTTTGAAATTTCTAGGGAAAAACAAACTTTTTCAATCGACGAACGTTAACGAAATTACAACCGAATTGTAACCAAAACGCTTTTCTCTGACATTTTGTATACAAAAGTTCGTTGATAAATTTCCTTCATAATAGACTGAAACAGTCAAAATATAGTAATCTAAAATGTCCCTTCAAGTGAAAAAATGGGTAATTTTGCGTGGTAATATGCTACTTCACATATTTTCGCCTGTCAAGCAGCAAAGCAAAGCAAAGTGCGATTCCCAGTGTGCAATCATACAACCTTCGTTCCTCCTGCTTGGTCCCCATAGTGCTCAGGGGTTTCTTCACTGTATATGATAGGTGCGTTTACACCGACATGTCCCGCGACACTTCTCTCTGGACATAGATGTTAAGTTTCAGACATAAATTGCTTGCCTGTAAGCACCAATGAAAATGTCAAGAAAATTTGAATTTACACCATTGGCGATTTGTGTCTGACACTAAATTTCAAGCAATAAGTGTCGCCGGGCACTTTGGTGTAAAGGCGGCTCCACACATACGGTATTCACCGCGCACCGAGCAACTCGGCGAATGCCGAGCTACTCGTCTAGGTAATCGGCGAGTGGCGAGCTCGTTGATCCACACATTTGGAGTTCGTTCCGCGCGTCGGGAGAGAGAATATTCGTCTCCTTTGAAGTGGGCAAAAAACTGACACTGGCCGGAGCATCCCCGAGCACGAGTATTCGGTACTCAGAGCACCCCTCCACACCACTAGGAAATCGACGAGCATCTGCTCGGTGCTCGGCGAATACCGCACGTGTGGAGCTGCCTTAAACTATAAACGCACCTCAATAAATAATTTTCTTACTCACAATTTCAATGGGCGATTCAAGCTATAGTGTGACAAATTTCTCATTGCTGCACCAGAAACTTGCTGCAGAAAGCCCGCAGTGTTCGGCAGGTCGAGTTCCGACCGAGAGCTTTGTTGGCATCCTAACAGCAATCGTAATGGTAACTGTTGTGATCCTAAAAATAAAATGAAAGAAGTGAACTTACTTTGTTTTTCATTCCTTTTCTTTTCACGTTGGGCTTATTAGTCTGAAGGTTAACGACATCAACTTTGCAAATAATTATTAAGCGATGCCACTTGGCAGGAATGGTTGGTCTATATACCTGTAAGATGATTTCAAGACCAAGTCCCCACCTGCGGTGACAGCCCACCACCCACTCAAAAGTTCAAATTTGGCATAAACTCGGCAACCAAAGCTGATAAAAATATTGCGTTCCAGCCAAAGTGTGCGTCTAACTCAGGTTGAACAGAAGACCCGGGGGTGCTTAGTTTGGGCTCTGCGAGAGCCAAAAGACTCCACGGTAAACTTATATGGACCGGAGAATGATATATTTTTTTTCTGAGGCAGGATCAACTTTTTCATCGGCTGTTTTCGCCTCAAATGCAGTGGGTGACCTCTGCGAGACCTAACAATGTCCCAAAAGGGGTATCTAAATAGTCCAGCGTGGATGAGTACCTACTCCTAACATTTATCCGATTCTCGGTCACCAAGGCTTGTAGTTTTACTCATCTTTTTGTGGTTAATTTTACATGAAATTGAAGTCGTCCCATCACACTGACAGACAAACGCACCCATCCCATAACAAACAAATTAAATGAACTCGGGCTCTCTGGGACTTATTGAACTTTGAGCAGCCTCCTAAGCTTTATTTGCTAAAGGACAGAAGGACATCTTTCACCCATTTCAAACCCTTGAATTAAAAATGATTTGCTCAGAGTGAATAAAACGCTGCTTCTGACTATATCAGAAGGAAGCACACAACTTCACAAAGTGCACAGCTTGACGACGGAATTAGATGAATAATTGGTGACGAGATACGTAATGAAAATATGTATGTAATTTACTTCGTCGAGAAGGTTTCAGGTGTAGTGTCCATTGAGAAGGGCAGAAGGAGAAACGTTGGGAATGGTATGTATGGCAAAGAACAGTATCTTGCAGTCTCAGCGAGAACGTTTCAGTGCTATATGATCGCCTTCTTCAGGGTTTTCAGAGCAATACTAAATTAAATTGGGAACTTTTATTTCAACACGGGATGGAAGCGGCAGCTGAAGGGGAGTACTGATATGCCCAAACTATGCAAATATGTGGTGGTGGCGCCGAGTAATTACAGCTAGAACGACGTTTTTAGTTAACAACTTGAGTGAACGTACTATAGCATAACTAAGAGGGGTGGATTCTGTCGGTCTTTGGTGGTGAAGAGTGGGGGGAACTGAGAGAGAGCCTCGGGTGACCTCTCCCTGCCGCCCCCGTCATTAGTGAGCCTCTCCGCCGCCCCCCACAGGCCTCAGCCGGTTATATGCCCGGCGCCTCCCGTTTTTTGCCTCTTCTCTCTCACTTCTACACCCTCTCTCTCGCTCGTTCAGTTCAGTCTTTCTCTATCTCACTCGAACGGTTTCTCTCACTCACTCTCTCTCACGCTTTCACCATTCCCCGCATCCCCTTCCTCACCGCACGCGGCCGTTCTATCTTCACTACAACTCCCCTTTCAACCATTCCCTCGTCTCCTCATCATACTCTTCTCTTTCCCTTCCCGATGGATCCCCCTTCAGCGGTGGCTCAAAACCACCTCCGCCCCCGCTTTTCTGTACAACCCTCTCACACCAACCCCCTTTCCATACCGTACCCTTGTCTACCCTTGGTGAAATTTCGATCCCCCCCACGCCTTTCTCTATCATGCTTCTATACTCTTCAGCCTCACTCTCCCACGCCTACGATAGCCTGCCACCATCAACCCTACCAACTCTTGCCTTCCTCATCCCCCGACGGTAAACAATAACTCCCCGTTGGTGACGGCAACCATCTACGCCGTTCGTGGAGCACTCTTACTCTCTCACTCTCGCTCATTCTCTCTCACTCTCCCATCACACTGCTCCACTCCTCCACCCAGCATCCTACTAGTCCCATTTTCTGACACTCCACCTAAACCCGTACACCCTGTCTCCTTCACTCCCCACACTCAGCTGAATTTTCTGCCGAGTTAACCCTAGAATTAAAAAGCTTTCCTCCCTTCCTAGCCATCTCTTATACGCGTTCTTGTCATCCCTCCCGAAAAAAAAAAACCTTCTATCCACCACGGTGAAAGGACTTGAGTGGGTGCTGACGGTGCGCCGACTTTATATATATATTTATTTCACCCTAACATCTAGCCCTGCCCATTTTACTGGTCGAGGTCGACTGTTCTAGGATCGTAGGATCCTCCGTCTAATATGGTATAGAAAAACTATCCCTGGGTAAGGCATCATGGTTTCCACCGATGTTAGTGACCAACGCCGCTCTCCTCGTCCGAACCATCCGCAAAGTCCGGTAAAAGGGGTAATAAGGTGAATAAAACGTGACTTTTCTCACCCATTCACCGACTTCCTTCGGCACTTTATTCCCCGAAGAAAATGTTTTTGGGAAGCTGAAAGTGCGAACAGTGTTTGCTTTAAAAAAAAAAATTGTCGAAATTACCTTGTCCTTTCCGGTTGTGACATTCCGTCACCCTAATGATAAACAGAATGGTACGCACGAAAGAAAAAAAATGATGGGAAGGCGAGGATGAGGAGGTTCAGCTCTTCATCTTTCACATTCAGTATGAAATAGGGGAGATAGGGATCCGCAGAGTAAATGAAGTGTGAGGGGGGGGGGGCAGTTAATATGATATGCAGCACTTGTCTACGTTCGCTGGTGAGCATCATCCCGAAGGCCCTATAATTTCCGTCTTTCGGGACGACGGTTCTAAGAGCAAAAGTTGGTACGCTGGGTACGTGGTTCATTTTTACTGTCTCGGTCATTAACAAAGAAGTAATAATACCTATTGCTTTTAGTGCTGAAGAGTTCACACAAGCTTCGTTTTCATGTTATGAGGGAAAAACTGTACTTAGGGTATAAGTCATGCAATAAATATTGGTATAGCGACATTTAGAGAGATTTTGCTAACTACTCCGCTAACGATAACGTTAACGCTATTCACATTTCAACCAACGAAATGTTTATATGCAAACGACTCACAAAAAACAATATCGCGTAGCAACATTAAAAAATGCATTATGGGTTCATTTTGCTCGTTTTTGCAACTGAGCTTTAACGGCAAATAGTGCCAATCAGGCGTGTTAATGAAGAGTGGACGTCGATCTTTCTCATTCACAGCAGTCGGATCTTGAAAATACTTCGGGTTTCTCTGCATTTTTCACTTCCGAAGTGTTGGAATCCTTTTACCCGGAGAGGAACCCCTGGTAAAGCCTTTATTTAAGCAATTGATTGCTCTGTGAATGATTTTCTCGCAACAAAGTGTTATCAAATAATTTATGTAATAAATAAGTATTTAATAAATACATTTCCAACAAAAGAATTCTTCTTATTCTTACTATATGAGTGGTGGTAGGGGGTTTGTTATGAGTCGGGATAACCACAAAAAAACGAACCTACCTTTTGTAGCGTATTGTTTACTACAACGGGTACACACAAATTTAGCGTTTATGGGGCTGGTTACATAATCTCTCTATTTTGAATAAAAAATAAGCTATTCTACTCGAAATTAGACGCTGATAATAAAACTTCTTATCAACGTCTGTTCTGCGAGCTCTGCTCCCCCCTCCCACAAACCGACCATTAACACGATACCGCTGACCTGTATGAAAACCTGTCCGCGACGTTTTCGCCTAAGCAACGAGACAGTATACGGTGCAGGAATTATTGTATAATAGGTTACTGCTCATGAACAATAAACAATTGCATAGTAATTTCGCCGATCCGACCACTCAACAAGTGTAGCAAACATTCCACAGTCTCGTCTAAGGACAACTCGACATGAGAGCCCCCTCCCCCACTTTGTCTGTCTTCATTGGTTCCCCCGTACTCGAGTGAAATAATTAATTATTTCATACAAGGCTAGTTCGTGCATTTCTGCAGATGGCATAGGACTCTCCAGAAAAGTGTCTCGGTCTCACTCGAGATGTTTTGGGGATGAATTGTAAGTTGGGATCAGTGGGGATGATAGCGTACTAGACGATGGCCCGTTAACCCTTGAGTAATTAGAGTTGGTGAGGGATTGAGCAAGGGGAGTTCGCAGTTTGTTGGGGTTGACCCCGGGGGCCGAAGTAATGAAAGCAGAGAGTAGAGAGAGAAGCTAACGATTGATCATAATTCATAAGTATAAATTATACTAGGTGTTTTAGAATAACTCAAAAAACAAAAAAACAAACCTTATAGCGATTTCCATTCAACACACTACACAAGTGTAGTACAGCGTCCACTCCATAAACATATGTTTCAATACAGAGAGGACGGGTGGGAAAACTTACACCACACTAGTGTATTGCATTGAAGCAATGAATCGAAAACGCCAAAGGAAAAGAGACCACAAAAGTAGACATCATTTGCAATGAAGGCAAAATACACGATGACCAGAAACTCAATAGAATCCGATATACGATTTTTCAGGCGTTTTTTGAAGCCGTATCTTGCTTTTCTCAATCAAATGAAACTTTGTCGTTTCCAACTTTCCGATCAAACTTTCGCGAGTTGCGACTTCTAACGCCTGATTCGAAAAGAACGCTTTACTTTCTGTCAAGAACGGCCGTTTCCGAGAGAATTATTCATTTTTTGTGACCTCAGGAGCGCCTCAAGTCTAGGAACTCAGGGAATTTTCAATTTTTGCCTACGAATTAACCATTATTTTGTTCTTTATACCAATTAAAGTATACGCACGTCGCAGAACACTCAAATTTCAGAACTTCTAAAGTAGCTATAACCTCTTCAAAATCACATATTTCTGCTATTGCGTTATTTTTCGTTTATTCGCCAGAAATAACAATTTTTCTTGAAAAGTGAGTGCTTTATTTCTTCAAAATCGTAAATTTTGATTAGGGTAAAATGCAGCTTTTGTGGTATGAATGAAATCATTAGAAACACTATATTCTGAAGTCTGCGCAAAGGCGGAATTATTTATTAGTTTTCAACTATTCGACCGTATTGATAAAATTATTAACATAGCACATAAGGAATCGAAACTATCTAAGGTGAAGTATCGAATAAACCTTTCATCGATATTATTTAAAAACCAAAGATGTTCATTAAAATCTATTCATTCGATTCCACTCCCGAGGCCGTGGGAGGCCGACATCGGGGCTAAAGAGGGTATTTAGATGGACTATCTACCCAGCACCCCATGCAATCCTATGTAAATCGTGATAAGGTAACCCCCCTACATAAAAAAAGTTAGCTCCGATGTCCGGAACTCGATCCAGATCTGTAAAAATTGGTTCTTGTACGAGAAAAATCCGCGAAATTGTTTTTTCTGTGAAGGAGACCCGCTAAATTGTTTTTTTAGTTAGCCAGGCCCGTAGTGTTAATAGATATTTAGCTATCCGAACCCACCAAATGATTTTCTGGCGAAATAAATCAACGAAATTAGTGTTTCGCGAGTGAAATCCAATAAATGGGTTTTTTTAGTGAGTGTGCCCCGCAAAAACGGTTCTTGAATGAGGCAATCCTGCGAAATACGTTTTTAAGCAAGAACATTGTGCGAAACTGGTTTTATAAAGAGATAAACAGTTTAATAGTGACCTGGACTAAAGGTCACAGCGGTCCCTTCGGTTTTCTGCTGTAACTTGCGGTAGGATGCCGCTCAACATTCGTGCTTGATCACTAATTAACGATTAGTTTTAAGGCATTTCGTTTTGTTGAGTGGGGGGGGGGGGCAGGCAACATCAACGCACCGCATCACTCGAAAATTTTCCTTCAGAAACACATAATTACGCCCTGGAAACTGTAAAATTCACCCTGCCCCCGTCTGTATACACTAAAGCCTGAAAGAAGTTCGAAACGGAAGTTAGGCTACCAAAACTTCAAATGTTTCCCTCTCATAAATCACATCGGCAACACTGTGAGCGCTCCATATTGAAGACCGTGGGAACAAAACTCGACATTCATGGGTCAAATTATTATTGTTCTATGAGGAAAAATTGACAATGGAAGGCTACTATCGATCACCGACAGTTTGCAGGATAATGGCGGGGAGCTTTTGAACAGAAAATCGGGATTTATGGAGTCCGATTTACTCCACATTACAGCCGTGCACCAGTGTAGCGCAACTGTCGCTTAGTTTTGACTGCTGACCGTCGTCAGTAAGCAAGAGTGATGAGGGATTTGACCCTGTAGGATTTGGATCTTTCGATGGTGCCTAGAGGTGCTGGGCACCTGCCCGCCAACGGTTTCACTTTCAAGAACTACACTTTCAAGTAGTGGGTTTATGGCTAAGCCCATAGCCCATGACCTGAACTGCTGCGTCTGCACCGAATTGCCTGCTCTGAACGATAAACAAACAGACCTGGATATTTTAAAGTTATTTAGGAGAGGACGGGTTTAGCGTGGTTTAAATACCCGCACGAACGAAATTTTTTAAGCAAACTCGATCAATTGGAGCCTGCCATTTCTGGGCGGGCCTGGGGGCCGATTACACTCGGGAGGGAAACGTTTCTTTGTTTTGAATTTATGGATGTTCCACATCCATCAGACCGAAGTGACGAAGGCTTTACAACCTCATCTGATCTTTTATGCTCCCCTCTTCCTTTCCGCTTTCATCATTTCTTTAAATCATCTCTGGAATGAGGAAGTAACATAAAAAATAAAAATCGCTGGAGATATTTTTTTTCTAAAGAAAATGACTAAATATGACCAGGAATTGAATATTAGTGCGTAAATGATTGATTTCGATTTATAGCGAAATAATAAAACTTGCCAATTTTTTTTTGTTACCTTAAACGGCCGGCCTGTGACTCGTGACGTAACTAAAGGGTCGTGACCCCTCCCAACCCTCCGCATCGTGGCTGTTATCATGTGTTGCCCCTTCTTGACCGTCCCCTTTCTCTAAAGTCCTATTGTTTGATTTGTGGGAAGCCATTGTGAAGGTTATGCGACGGCTGTTATTGCGTCATCAGTCTATCTAGCCTATTTCAAATGGGTCCCGCAACCCAATAGTTTTAAAAATTAATACAAAAATATAGGACCTGATTTTATGTGAACGGATCGTGTTTTCATGAGTTTTGGTAACCAAGCTATCATGGCGGCATGGTTTTGGAAAATGTGTTACTTCCTCATTATTAGTCAAGGGGTGAAAGCGATGACTCGAACCCATTATTTCACGATCAGAACGAAACACTGCACAGGAAGCTATCAATTTCTGGGAAACTGGTAGTTTGTAAAAGTTCGTGTGGGTGTATCTTCGGTCGAAATTGGAGAACATCAAAGGCAAGGAGAATCCAAATAGCAGTTTCTTCATCGACCCAAGAAACTTGTAAAACTTCGAAATTCAGCAAAATTGTAGCCTTAAATATCTTTAAATATTTGAAAACAGTTCCTGAAGGAGGGAGTTATTACTTTCCCTTACCTTTTAGAAAACAAGAAAAAAAGGTGGTGAGGTTTTTCTTGGAAGAGGGAGTTGTTCGTATAGGAGGGGAAGTTACTTAGAATTTCTGAATGTTTCTCGAGGGAGATACCCCAAAAAGTTTTCAACTTTTGCGACAAGAGAGTGGATTGCTTGAACCAAGGGAGATCGAGAGAGTGAGTGAGAAGGAGGTGAGATTGGCCAGTGAGAGGTCGATGAAGATGGAACAAGGATGAGAATTTCACAGAGATGTTGCCGAGAGGAGTAGGGGGATGAAACAGAAAGGATAAGGTAAGACTTTCCACTTCCCGATCCGCAAGTCGTTGACTGCTGTCGTTTGATGATGGAGAGAGGGACGTTGCCGTTTATAATTCCCTTCGTTACGCCAACGCCACCACCTGTTCCAGCACGGGACACCCAATTAGAGGGGAGATCGCAAGCTACATGGATGATGGGTATGACAGAGAGGGTAAAGAGTGATGCTTTCAAGGGGGCACAGTGGTGAGGTGGGGGCAGCGGGCGCTAAGGAGTCTCTGGTTAGGAACGACAACGTGGAATAGCGGAGGCGGGAGGGGCGGTCTGTCGTGTCGGCGTGATTAGAGGGCGGGGCCCCTTCCTCCCCCGAGCGCAATTACCGAGAGAGAGTGTCGGAATGGTGTTGCGGAGAGGGGAAGAACTGAAAAGGGGTTAGCGCGAATACGCGCGGGGTGGGAGGGAGAGAACCGCACGCCCCTCTTAACCATCCAACTTCGAAAGCCCCCTCCCCCCCCTGCTTACGCCACACCGACCCATTTCAAGCGCCCTATACACCCTTAACATTGCCGGCTTTTCCCTTCAAACCCTTTCCCCCCAACTATACCGCACCGTGCTCTTCACTTCAAACTCTTCTACCCTCCCAGCATTCCTCTTTCCCATCAAGGCAACACTAACCCGCCTCGTTCCCATTTCCACAGCTTGGCGGACTTGATAACTTGACGCTGAGGCGAAGTGCGGGTTGAGTGAGATGGAGAGAGTAAAAAGAGCGAGTGAGAGGCCCTGAGGAGACGGAAACTAGCGCGAGGGTGAAACCCCTGAGAGAGGCCCCAAAGGGAGAGCGAGAAAGAACGAAAGCGAGAGAGATGGAGGATCGATCAGAACTGCTGTGGGGTCCCTTTAGGGCCGGCTGAGCTTCTCTACCACAAAGGGTAAAAACGAAGAAGGGAAAAAGGAGATACATAGCGGTGTTAGACGTAGGGCAAGAAGGGTGGGTTGCCGGGAAGTAGAGAAGAGGGATTTAGAGCAAAGGAGCGAGCGAGAGGGATGAGATAGACGGAATCGGGTGGGTTGGTGAAGAAGGAAGGGAATAGTGAAGCAGGGAAGCCTGTTAAGCCGTATACTGAAAGCGAGGGGGTGGGAATGTACATTATATGTTAGGTTTAAAACACATGAAATGCTTTCGTCAAAATATGAGTCAACTTGCGGCGTCAAGTAGCAGAGCAAATGATCGCATCGTCGAAAAATCGTAAATTGGAAATATGTACCCAATAATCCGAAGGCTATTGACAACATTTACATTATGCTACACATTTCCCCTCTCAAATCGGTAATGGAAAGAAAAATCCATCAAAAGTTAAAACTACTAATCCCCGTTGTTAAAGCAAATTATCATTTGACGAAGTTCGGATTTCGCCATGTTCATTATTCGACATTTGGAGTATTTTGCCATTATGTACTTATATTTTTATGTATGGAGGAGGTGAGGCTGTACAGTGGAGCCATTAATTATTGCGTTGACAGCTCCGACGCCCTTTTGACACTAAAATCGTGCTGTTCTGGCATCAGAGCAGTTGATTGTTGTTCTTCCCTGTCTCACTCATCAACATTACGCCATAACAGGAATGAACAATGAACAACCGGCTCTCGATCTCGCTTTTATTTTAATTCGCATGCCCCTTCTTACCTCCTTCTATTAAATGGCAAACATGTCGAGAGGAGGAGGAGAGGAGAGGGTGTTTCATAAATTATTGCGCTAGGAATTAAGCACATTTTGAATTCAGAATGGCAGGGATTTTCGGTTTGTGATTATCTCACAAACCGCTCTCAGCGGTAAAACGAATGTTGTAACTTTGACCCCGGGGAAGTGAACATTCCCCGCAGTTCTACACCCTCTCAGCGTATACGGACAAACCCACCCTTGTCCAGTTCAGGGAGAAAGATTGTATCTGTCTTTGCCCCAAGTCCGAGCTCACACTCTCTCTTTCTCTCGGTTGTTAAGTTGCTCCTATTGCCTTAACCCTTAACTGTTCAATAGTAAACCCTACTATCAGGCCGTCAAATATCGCATTGCACCGGCATTTAGGAATATCGTGGGAGAAAGTGTAGTGTTCTAACTTTTTAAGCTTCGACTGGGGTTCAATGCATTTGGGGATCCTCATTCCCCATGCATTTTAATTATAAAAGTAATAATAGCTTCGTTCGTTTGTCATTTAGTGTAGTGGTGCAGGTGTAGTGTAGTTCGAGCAGTCCAGGATTGACGTCATTTGAAAAGCAAAAGAACGCTTTTCGTGCAAATGCCTAACCTTACGATAACTATAGTATACGTATATTATCATTACAAGTACGGTATAGGTGGACTTTTACCGATTCCGCTTTGAACACGGCATTTCGCGTAAATTTTCCCCATGCCTATTCACTCGGGTTTGCCCTGCACGCACACGGTGTACACAAGAATTTCGCCTTGAATTCTGCTAAGCCTTGGCGTCTTGGTGATTGGTGAGGCGCGGTTACAACCTCCATGGGTCAGGAAACGAGCGTGCGGCATTTGAGAGCGTGGTATAAGTGCTGAAATGTCAATTATGTGCCGATGGACCGAAAAATATCGAATTGCATTAGCAGTAAAACCTCATTAATTGCAACCTGTGTAATTGAAAAAACTCCATAATTGACAGAAAATGTCTGGTCCCATCCCCTTCGAGTCCCAAAACCTCTGTAGTTGACAAATATAAACCTGTTTAATTGTCATCGAGATTCGTAGGCAAAAATCCCTCCTATCTCCTTCTGAACTCGTCATAGCTCGGTCACATCAGTTGGTTATCAGTTCGTTTCGTCATCGTAATCACCGAGTTTGTTCAAGATTGTGCGAAGATTTGGCATTGTAGTCTGCAGAGCCATGGAGAGATCAACAGTACTAACGAACGAGAAAGTTGTATGGGTTAGACCCACCAGACGGTCGTGAACATTGCACTGATGGTGCAGCCCAGTCTCCGTTCCTACCTCAAACGTTCAGCTAGCTGAGCTACTCGGTCCTGGACAGGGTGTGGGGTCTGGATTCCACAGCTGGGAGTAGAACACAGTCGGCACCTCGGAAACTGGGCAACGGTGTTCCAGGCTGAGGTTACGGTGGTTCTAGATTGTCTCTTGGAGATTGTAAGGAAACGTGTGAGGTTTAAAAACGTTAAGGTGTACACGGACAGTCAGGCGGCGGGCCATCGTAAAACCAGTCGTGTATTCAGCACTGGTGGCTGAGTGTCGTCGTGTGATCTCAGACGTACAGGAACTGGGGAACAGCGTTAGTTTAGCGTGGATTCCAGGCCATAGAGGTTTTGAAGGTAACGAGAGCGTGGACATGCTGGCTAAAAGAGGAGCTTCACTTAGCAACGTGGGAACGGAACCGTCCATTGCGGTTTCAAAGAAAGTAGGAAATGGGTCGGATATGAACTGGGCAGACGGTGTTGCGATTAGTTCCTGGCAAGGAACATCGGCATGCAGGTAGGCGAGGTTGTGCATAAGAAGTTGGGATAGAGGAGCAACAGCTTGGCTGTTGTCTCTACATAGGCGTAATCCACGAAGAGCTGTGGGGATGTTTACGGGCCACTAAGCACTAAGCTGTCCGTAGGCATCTATTCAAGATGGGCATAATGGCGGATGTGTAGGGAGTGTGAAGGGGAGGAAGAGACGACGTCACACTTTTGTAGCCGCAGCTCGCGGGTTCGAAAGGGTGAAAGGACGATAAACGATGGTTCTTTTAAACGAAATTTTGTTTATTATTTACAACCGAAAAGTCTTCAAATTACGATATTATAATTCACATAAATTATTGTAGCGTCCCACGGGGTTTGGCGGGAAAGCAGTAGTAGCGACGCGCTCTATCCCCTTGGTCCCTCCGTCAGACAAGAGGCATACGAGGAGACAAGATTATCACCAACCTGGTACGGTGTCGGGGATGGCGAAGTTCGCGATGGCCGATGGTGGTTGCCCGTGAGGTCGGAGGAGTGGTCACGTCCGTGAATCACGGTGGTACTTGACGACTGAAGAAGGCGGGTCACTCTGGTCAATCTCGGTAATACTTGAATAAGGAAGATGGGTGGTCACATCCGTTAATCACGGTGGTAACTCGACGACTGAAGAACGATGGTCACTCTGGTCAATCTCGGTAATACTTGAATAAGGAAGATGGGTGGTCACACCCGTTAATCACGGTGGTAACTCGACGACTGAAGAACGATGGTCACTCTGCCTAATCCCGGTGGTACTCGAAGACGGAAGACGGGTGGTCACACCCGTTAATTACGACGGTAACTCGAAGACTGAAGGTGGGTGGTCACACCCGTTAATTACGACGGTAACTCGAAGACTGAAGATGGGTGGTCACACCCGTTAATCACGATCGAACCTCGAACTTGTTGGAACTATCCCGAACAGATTTCACTGACGCGGACTTGGCACTGACTATTATTCACTCTTACTGGCTCTAACGACACCAAGGAAACGGTTTTCACCAGTGAGACGAACACTCTCGAACCCACACAGGGCGAATAACTCTCGAATCTCACTACAACTGAAACTTAATCCGACTTGACTGGAATGCTAAACTTCCCGAACTCGCTTTCTCGACTGCTTGACAGGACTTTTCGGACTCACACTCTCGACTACGCTGTCACGACACTCTGAACTCGCACTCTCGACTGCGCTGACCGACTCTCTGATCTTTCTCTCTCGACTGCCTGGCAGGAGCAGGACTGACTTCTCCTTCCCCGATCCGTCCTTATGTATCGGTTCTCCCACCACACAACCACTTACCATCCTTCCAGCGAGCGGCTTACCCCTGCACCCGCAGCCCACGCAGCTTCGGGAAAGGACCAAAAGGTGGCGGCCCCCACCCCCCTTTCCTCGTTACCGCCCACGGTTACACTTTGTTGGTAGCTGCGATAGGTTCGCGGTGATCAGGTTCCAAGTTTTTGGAACGGTTAGGCTATCCGCCCTGGCATTCTCCAGAACCGAGGGGGTTCGAGTTTTGGAGTTTGTTAGGAGGGCGGCGAGGTTTGTGGACCCGCATTAGGTCTCCCGAGCCCGACCCGAACACCCTTGGGTATGGCGTATGAGCCAATAACGGCTTTGGCGCCCTCGGACTCGGCATGGCCGGGTGCGGGCCCACTGATTAATAATAATACTCGGTCCTGGACTAATCAGCCCTGCAATTGAGCCGAGTACCGAGCCCGATGGACTGTCTCTCGCCGGAAGCGGCGGTGCCACTGCACTACGATCCCCATCCCCGGCGCTCAGCGTTCTTATTGTTAGCATGGTGTTGGGGTTTAATGATGTACTGCATGTAAAAAGATGAAACTCGTCACCAGCACCATCCCAATCTTACATTAGACAACAGGTGAAACTTACGGTTTTGTAGTGAAAAAAACACCATTTCTTAGGAACAATGGCCAATTTCTGAAGATTTGTCGAAATAGCCCGTCGTACCCGGAGCTAGTCTGAATGACGATTCGTACCCTGAAAATGGCCAAGTATAGAAGTCTGCAAGGAAGCGGGCCTCTCTCATTTCATTGGTTTTTTTGTTTTTTTTTCCGAGGGTACGGACTCGGGTCTACCCGAGCCACACCGATTCCCACAGCGATTCACAAGTGTGACCACCCATGGTAACAAGTGGAACCTTCCTGTGTCACAAGAGTGTCCACTGTCATCGAGTCTTCAGTCGTCAAGCGTATCTACCAGTCGCCGTAAGAGTTTCGTCAGGTTGAATCCCCGGGTTCACAGAAGTGACCATCCGTCCGACGTCGCAGACAACAGCCATCAGCAATCGCTAACTCCGTCATCACCGACATCGTACCAGGTTGGTGAGAATCCTGTCTCCTCGTATGCCCCTTTGTCTAAACGGAGGGACCAAAAGACTAGAGCGTGTCACTGCCACTTCTTTTCCACCTGAACCCCACGCTCCAAAAAAAAAGTCGAATACCAACATTTGTGAGAATTATAATATCGTCAATTTGAAGAATTTCATATTGTAGATAATAAACTAAATTTTCGTTTAAAAACCATCCTTTATCGTCCTTTCATCCTTTCGAACCCGCGAGCTGCGGCTACATAACGAACCGGTTTCGGCTACTCGCCAAGTTGCCATCTTCAGCATACAGCATATGGAAGTGCAACTGAAACCCAGTTAATGCATTCATCACCTTTACTAACCCTTGCAGTTTAAGTGAACTTACTAACAATATCAATTTAGAAAAACTGCTAACGCACTGGCACTGTTCGCGGTTAAAATTGAGAAAAAGCAGTTAATTCATGGCCAAAAGTAAGGGGAAAAAGTCGAGAAAACGCCTACTTGTAGTTTCTGGAGACAAGGTACCCTGCCAATTTATGGCCATAATTCAATAAATCGTCTCTAAAATTGGGGAAAAGCGCTAGCTCGCGGCTAAAACGGACAAAAACGCTAATTAATGGCACAAATTGATAAAACATCACGGACTCTTAATGACTATTAGATGCGAAAAGCGCTAAATCATGACTGGAAAATAAAAAACCCGCTAATTCACTGCTAAAGCCGGGGGAAACGCTTATTGGAGGCTAAAAATTTGGAGGCAGGGTGTGTAAATTTGAGAAAAACCGCTAATCCATGTGTAAATTTGAGAAAAAAACGTTAATTCTCTGCTCGATTGATGCGTAGGTCGCTGGTTGAAATTGAGAAACATTTGTGAGCTTCAGCATCAGGTTAACAAAGCTTTTGTTAACCTGACTTGTCATGGGGGAGGGGTTTTTTAATTGCTTAATTTAATTACGTTAATTGTGGGTTTTAAATAATTTTAATTATCTAACAGGACCTCTCATTTATACATCGGGTGTGTTTAGAATGTGAGGCTCTTGTTTTTAACGACCTGGAACTTTTTAACATTTCGGACTTTGGAGCCCTGAGGACGCTAGGATCATAGCGAAACGTAGGCGAGAATAAATAATTGAAGACTTGGACGGGTGTTTTTGGCTTTTTTGGGTGTTTTGGGTGTTTTTGGCGCGACATTTCGCGCGTAATATTGGTCTTAAAAAATCGCCAATGTCACGCTAGTTTTTCCATGCAATTTTAAGAACGAAATATAAAAACCCGCTATTTCAAGATGTATATGTTACCGTCAAAACCCGAATTACCTAGTCATAACTAGTTTTACCAAAGCCTGTTAGCTAAAACTAGTAGTTACTAGGTAAATCTAGAATTGACGATGGGGGTCAGGGAAAACAAGAATTTACTGATGAATTGTTCCTTCTTAATTTTTTATTAGTTTCTACTAATTAATTAAAACTAGTAAAAACTGAATAGCTCAGTGAAAACATTTTCTTCTATCCAAACTCAGTGATCTTGGGGTTGGTGGGTCCCTTTTGAGATGGTTGTCTGCGTATTGTCAGACTATGAGAGTTGGTTTTCGAGGATCTTGCTCACGAAGATACGTAATCTCTTCTGGTGTCCCTCAGGGTTCTCACTTGGGCCCTCTTCTCTTTCTTTTGTTCTTCAACGATGTCGCTTTGGTTCTTAAACATTCCAAGTTCTTAATGTTTGCCGATGATATCAAGATTTTCCGTGGAATTCGAACACCACATGACTGCTTGTTATTGCACCAGGATATTGATTCCTTTAATAAGGGGTGTAAGGCTAATGGTTTGGCCTTGAACATTGATAAATGCTTCATTATTTCTTTCTCGCGGAATAAATCTTCATTGATCCACCCCTATACGATATGTAGGTCCCTTTTGCCCAGAGTAGAAACGCTCAATGACCTTGGTGTGACTTTTGACAGCTCCTTGTCGTTCACGAGCCACTTGAACTCAGTCGTGGCGAAATGTTTCAAGATGCTCGACTTTGTAAGAAGAACTACATCAGATTTTAAGGACGTGTTTGCTCTACGAGTGTTGTTCCAGAGTCTCGTTTTAAGTGTTCTGGAGTATTTTAAAAAAATTTTTTAACCACCACTATCCAAGAGCAGGGGCTTGGCACACGCCCCAGGCACGGAATCCCAAGTGGATTATTGTGCCGCTCTTGAATCGGTTGATCTAGTCTAGAGTCCCTCTCACCCTATGAGGTTGAGGAGGTCCTCAGCTAGGCCGTAACACGTTTGCGGGAATCAACGCCGGGCGGGCTTCGATCGAGGGAACACGTTTGCGGGGAACGATTGCGGGAACTTTGACCTGTGGCCATCTCTGTTATCGCTTATGACGGTAGGACTCTAAATAACGTCTTACGCTTCAGTGTTTTTCGGTCGGTTCACCAACATTGTGCGCGAGTGGAATGGATCTCCGTATTAGTCAAGTCAGCGAAACGAAACGTGGGAATGTGGCCATAGTAGTAAATAACTTTCGACTCTCCAAATACCGTGTAATGAGGGACGGATTGATTTCATTTGTCTGCACTAAAAAAAGCTGTAATTATTCTGTGGCTGTTGACAAAGACTACAAAAAGATCGTGACTGAGAACAATGCCCACAATCATGAACCCTTGTCTGTTCAGGCTGTCGAGAGAGCCTCTCTGCAAAGTGATTTGAAGCGAAAAGGTGTGGAAGACTTATGTTCAAAACCCAATAAGCTAATAAGGCGAGAGTTGAACTCAGCTTCTACATCGAACCTAGAACATTCAGATATTCGACTTATACGGAAAAGTATATACGAGGCCTGGCGAAACCTTCTTCCCCCGCTATTAAATCGTTAGAAGAAAGTCACTACCGCGGCAAATCAGATGTGGGTAAATGGTTGCAACTGTTCTTCGGACTCAGCTACATTCCTCATACAACGGTATACAATGCGTTTACAAGTATAATGTACCAAGCTCCTGTTTGAAGGTATGCAATTCAGCTATTACGTCCTGACAACATACATAGAGGATGGCTGTTCATTCCCACCACACATATGGGCAGCACCTCCAGCATTGGGTTGTCCCCGCACTACAAATGGGGCGGAAGCTTTCCACCGAGACTTTAACCGCCAGTTCTACAACCCTCATCCCAACATACACCACGTTATTAAAACGCTGGAAGAAGTGCAGGCGGAGTCTAACCTCAAAATTACATCGATCCTGAAGGGTAGTAAAAATCCAGCCCGAAAAGAAACACAAGAGAAATTGAAATTTGTCCTGAATCGTTGGGACGAATACCTAAAAAATCAGGTCATCTTGGCCTATCTCACTAGTGTGAGAAATCATGCCGCACCCTCACCCGAAGAATAGAAGACGACGATAGAAGAAATTGACGCTGTGATTCTTCACTAAGATTTGCGGAGCTGAATATTAAGGTGAGCGCCCATTTTTCTTAAAATCTGAGTGAAAACTAGAGTTCCCGCAAACGTGTTTTTGAGGCTCCCACCATTCCCGCAAACAGGTCGTAAATCTTCCGGCAAACGTGTCCTGCAACCAGGCTCTTTCCTGCAAACGTGTTTCTCCCCTCAGCTAGTGTCTGGCTGGCCGGAACATATCAGGCGTGTGAAGCCCGAAAATGCTGATCCTGCGAAGATAGCTCTCTCTTCTTAATAAGGTTAGAGGACAGTCGCTTCTTAGAAGCGATAAGAGATAATCGCTAACTGGACCCTTGAGCACGAGAGTGACAAGGATGACGAGCTAGCACGCGCCGAGTGCGCGTTGTTCTTTAGAACGGCCCGCCGAGGGTGTGTTTTTTAAAAACTCCCCTCGGCGGGTATGCTCCTTAGAACTGCCCTCCACAGGTACATCCCTGGTCCCATCAATGTCGTGTTTGACCTCGGTGGTATCCATGGACGGAGCGGTGCCATGTCAGAATCCTCCCGCGGGCCAGAATCGTGAAAACGGGTATGTAAAAATCCTCCCGAACTGGCGGCCGGAGCGTTGTAAAAATCCACCGGTCTTTTTCATGTTTGTTGTGATCCTTATCTTTTGGTGAGCCGGTTCCCTTATCGTTTTCACGAGCAAAGATCAAACTCCGAAGTAGCGTTTAGTCAGAAGAGGTGAACATGAGAAAGTTAGTATCGTCAATCGAACCACCATGGAACCGTCCCCGTCTACACGTTGCGTTGAGGGAGGAGGAAGTAAGGGGGGCACTGTGATTTTTCGAGGTGAATTTAAATTCAGCTATCACAAAGAACTGGCAGGTGGCATGAAACGGTGGAAATGCACGGCAAAAACGTGTAAAGCGTACCTCAAGACAATGGATCGTGACGTCGTTGACTCCAGTGAAGTTCACACTCATGATTATGCTAATATTTCGTCTACAGTATTCAGACAGGCAGTAAAGAGGAAGGCTGATGAAGATTTAGGTGCTCGACCGTCAAAAGTAAGTAATAAACAATGACACATAACAATAAACTAACTACATACTAACTTATAATTATTAGGTAATAATAATAATAATAATAATAATAATATGTGTTTCTCAGATTGTTGACAGGTAGCTAGTACCTACTCGGCAAGAACAAGTTATTTGCAAGGTACCTACTAAGGTTCCTACTAAGATCCTGAGGGCTTGTTCTATAACTTTAACAACAGTAGTTAACGACAGTAAGTCATATGCTTTCATTAATTAAATCGACGAAATTGAATGAAATCAGGTGATTGACTGTTGGTATCAACTGTTGCTAATTTTATAGAACAGGGGCCCTGAATTCAAACGCTAGTTTCTCCTTCGATAAATTTTGATTACACCATTGGAATGCTGAGATTTCGGGCAAGTTTTTACCGTACCTCTATCCCGATGAAGTGCAGGACGGCTTCTGCGAATGGGTGACGGACATGCCTATGGACACCCGCTGCCACGCATTTTCAGGCTATCTTCACGACACCAACATCTCGGACGCAGCAAGTTTTCCTCCAATTAAGTGGGCTGCTAGGTCTAGCGACACATCCATGTCCACAACCAATGCCTGTGAATCATTTCACAGCCACTTCAAGGCAAATTTTAACTCGCCGCACCCAAACATATACCAGTTCACGGACTTTTTAACAAACATACAAAGTGAAACGTACGTAAAAATGTTGTCATGTTCTGAATTTCACGATCTCCGAAACATGCGCACAAAAAAAAAAGGACGAGTGGGTAACTCGCACGATCAACAAATTCGAGAGAGGAGAGTTGACCCTGTATTCACTCATCAAAATTATGTCCCACAAGTTCCAGCACGTGGTTGCTGAATGATATTCCTATTGATTTATATTCTATTTTTAGACTTAAAATTAATGACTTATTGTGACTGAAGCATGTGCAATGTAATGTGATGACGACGTTTTGACGACCTATTAATAGTACGATAGTACTTCTGGAACCTGGGAGGATTCTTACACCCTTTCCCTGGGTCGAGCGGGAGGATTCTTACACCGAACGCAAAAGTTCGGGAGGATTTTTACAAGTCCCGGACTGCGGCGTTCACGGAAGGTTCTCTGAGCCCCCTCCGAGTTCTTCATATAAACTTCTGGGTGAGCCCTGCAAGGTCCTGCCAGAAGCCAGGGTAATATAAGTCCACCGCCGGCAGAGCCCTGCATGCCGTAAGCGCCGAGGCCTTGCCAATTCGCGGTTTCTGGAGACAACCGAGGCTGTAGGTGAAAAAAAAGCAAAAAGGGCCGCCTATTCATGGCTGGAAGTCAGAAAACACGCCAAATAAAGGAGCATCTAAACCGCGGATTTCATGTCACGCTTGCGAGCGCATCCTAGCGTTGCCCCATCTAACTTTTTTATCTTTCCTTTCATTATTAGTTGTTTTTTTTATTTGTAGTTCGTTCCGTTCAGTGGATAGTTTTTTAGTTTTAGTTTGTAAATGCCGCGATGTTCAAGTGCGACCAGTGTGACAAAACGTTCAACCAGTCCGACTCGTTGCAACAACACCGGTACCGGAACCACCGACGGGATAAAATACCTGGGGCCTTAGTACGAACCCGTGTGAAAATGCCACGTGATGCGGTTGCTATGGCGGGATAATGTTATGTGTTTCTTATTCGGCGTCCTTGGTTCCCGCTTGCGGCATTTTTTCCCGATCTTTCGTACTGGCCCCAGTTGTGCGTTATTATTGCCACTACTGCGACTTTCACACTAAATATAAATTCAATCTCCCCGAACATATGAAGAGACATCTCTGCAAAAGACGCAAAAGTAAAAAATACCGTGACCCGCCGTTGAACGTTTGCAGTGTCGGAAGTTCTACAGTGACGTTAGATATTGCTTTTCCAAATTTCATCCCTGAAATTACCTTAAAACACATTCGAATTTTAAAGTGTTTTGGGGTTATTTTAGGGATAACACTTGAAAAAGCAAGATCTACCGTCACTGTAGAACTTCTTGAAGATTAAAATTAGACTTTGAAATCGAATATTGGTGTAGAAATGGAGCCAAAATTTATGTGTGAAGTTTAGGCGAGGGTGACTGGGAAGGGGTCGAGGAAACACTCCTGAAACCCCTCCTTAAGAAAATAATAATATTAAAATCTATGAAAGTAGATTTAACCTGATTTACGATCGAAAAGACGAAAAATACACCATGGTCCAAATTCCAAAGCGTAATATTCTTCCAACTGTGAGTTTTTAAAGGCATTATGTCACTTTTTTTGATAAAATGCGATTTGGTCATTTTCAAGCGAATTTTTGGCAAATTCTGGCGCAAGATTCAAAAAGAGCACCCTTTTTTCTGTTAGGGGTGGCAATTTTCGAACCAATATTGTTACTTTTTCGTGACCATACTACAGCAGCTCAAAGTTCGGCATTCATGAGATTTTAATTTTTGCAGACAAGTGAACCAGTACTTGTGCATACAAAATCACCTCGCAGGACAACCCAAACTTCAGGAAAACTTCTTCGAAGTGTCCTTTTTAAAATAAGTTATTGCATTTAGGGAAATCGAAATTAGAATCATTTTGTCAATGGCCCCGTTATAAAACTCAAAAAATTGCTCAGCCCTTGCTGAGGTTTTGTTTTCAACACATGTAACATAAGAGGGAAGGATTAATCGCAATTAATCGTGTTATAGTTTTATAACGGACCCATTCTTTCGTTCGGTGCATATTTGAAACTATTCATTCGAAACTTGATTTCCCTGGCAACAAACATCTGACTACGCAATTTCGAAACTACAAACAGTAAGAAAGTTGACGAACCCCAGCGAGCACAGATAAATAATACAGGGAGCTTATTTGTGCTCGCTGGAATACCCCTGTTAATTTTTCAAAAAACAATTATGAAAAAAGTTGGAGGTCCCAGGAAAAAGAAAAAGGTTAGAAGGGCGACGCTAGGATGCACTCGCAAGCGTGACATGAAATCCGCGGTCTAGATGCTCCTCCAAATAACGGCTAAAATTTTTATAAAGTGGTCATGCACAGCTAAATTTGATGGCGTTTTCGATTTACACAAAATTCTGCTCTAGAGGAATTCATTTCCTCCCGTCTTCTCTTTTAGTATTTGTTTTAATTCAGAGAGGACGAGTGGAAATGAAACTGCTCTGGAGTAGAGTTTTATGTAAATGGAAAAAGGCTATTTGAGTAGTAGTAGTCCTTGCTGCACAAGCATATATCAAGTGGACCGGTTGATTCCCATATGTTAGGAAACTCGCTCATGAAGTTTCATCTCTACTCATTAGGTCCCTTTCCCTTCCATTGTTTTTTGATAGTGCTACACTAGTGTAGAAATCTCATTGACTTATTTTTAAAAATTGAATGAGCCCAGATGACTTTCTTCAAAAATGTAGCACACGCGAAACAGTCGAATTCATACAGTGTCGAAATATGAATGAAGTTCCCTCTCATTTATTGTAACCACGAACACTTTTATTCCCTCATTTAACAAAAATCATTGATTGATTCTGAAATTCCGTTATCCATTAGGCAGAATTTTCCCCGTCAGCCATTTTCTAAATCCGTCAGATCTGACGGGAAATCCGCCATATTGGCAACGCTGATTCTTAAACATTCGCAACGATAAAATAAGCTGAATTAAACTTTACGTATGAGCGTTAATCAAGTTACGAAAAAAAGTTTTTATGAAATTTGCTGCTCATCGCGCAGACCCAGAGGGACACAGTATTTTTTTTTGGTGGAATTACACGATTTTCTTTCGCAGCAGAATCAAGATATGTAGCAATGTAAGATAGGGTAATGGTTGTGTTGACCTAGAAAACTGTTTTCACCCCATTCCCATTTGGATAGTGCGCGTCATTCTGAAAATGTCCTTAATATACGGGTCATACCATTACCGGAAGGTGTGGGAGCACCGGGGATTTGTGTGAACAGGGCCCATATTAAGTTAGTCTTTTGACACCCCCTCCTCCCCCGGCCACTTAATTGTCCTGAGTTTATAACATTTTTCTAACTAAAATCGAACTATTGAATATTTTGGAAGCGAAACTGTCATAGGTATATTATTTTGTAACAAGAAGTATTTTAGACTCGGCGTAAATCGTTGATGTGCCCGTTTGTTTCGAGAAGTTTTTCTATTTTTTGTAAGCAGTCTTGTTCCTAATTTGGTACAATAAAATAAAATTAATTAATGTGTAATTTGAATAATAGAAGATAACTTTTTTCTGCTCATTCGGCGTCTGCAAATCGTAAGGCAGTCGGCTGTTAAAAAGTTTGAGTGTCAGTTTTAGAGGGTGAGGGTGTTGACCTAGTTGGATGGCCTGGTGGCCTCGAGTTGAACCTGAAACAGAAGTTTCGGTAACAGGAGCCTACGTTTGTACGGGAGCTCCTTGTTTATCAAACTGCCTACCCCGCCAAACCAGTCCGGAGTTGGCCCACCCTTCCAAAAATATATGCATTCCGTTCCGCAGCGTCTGTCTTGTTCTTGTTGTAAATAGTTGTTTGCTAATGAGCGTGTACATGGCGTGCGGTGACAGCCTCTCTCACTCGAGGTCCTCCAGTGACAGAGCTATGAGTCCTTTCTAATTATATTATTACATAGCCGTGAAAATATGTGCATACAGGTAAACAAAGTCACGGAATTATTATCACTTGGCACATAACTTTTTCAAGTCAAGGGTATGCACCTTTTCTGTTTGCGATGAGACACCCTCTATAGTTTTTAACTACCACCAATGAGACAACTTCAAGATAATTATGATATGAGGACAGACAAACTGCAATTTAAATAACAATTTCATTCGTACATTATCGTTTGGACTGCGGTTAAACCAGTCGTAATATAATTTTAATGAGAAGGAATTCTAATAATTAACGCCCGGACACGAACTGAGTATTCCAGTTTACACAAGCCGTTGATAGAAACTATAAGGACATGTAACCCTTTAAAATGCCATCCTCCATCGGGTTTTAAATTTGTGCCCGTCCTCTCTGACGAAATATTTGTTATCTTATTGTACTGATGGGAAGGGGATTTCCGTCTCCGTAAGTAGGTAACCATTTTTATATATAGTTAAATAGTTCGTGGCCCAACTTAGCTAAGGGTTATTATAAATTTTAGAAAATATTAAAGGTGTCGCGTCAACTCTCGTATAAAATTGGTAGTTCCGAAGGTAATTTTGTAGTAGGTAATAGAAGTTTGTTGCTGGGAAATCAAAGTAACTAAACATTTTTTAATTCATTATACGAAAGATTTGTTCACGTCATTTTTAAACTCATTCATTTGCACAGCTTATTTCCCAAGTAACAAACACCTAACTACGAAATTACGAAATTGAAGTTTACGAATACCTTTATTGTTCACATAAAGATGCACGCCATTGTTAAATTCGTAAATTTTGCGCTATCGAGAAAAAGAGACCAATTGTTTAAATGGATTTAAATTTTTAGTGTTCATTATTTTTTTTTACCTGTACGTATTTATGTTTTTGTATCAGAATGTATACAAGGAGCAACATTCATACACTGTAACTTTGAGGACTCAGATTTTATATCGAAAGTCACCTGTAATTTCACTGGACTTTTCAGGAAAATGAATTAAATCATATGGCTTCCGATAGGAAATCCGATATACCATTGCGAGTTACAGAATATTCATTCATGTCTCGTCATCATGTTGGTTTTCAATGATCATAATGGGTCTATTAGAAGACGAATTCACCGTCCGTTCGGATTGGAGGGCTGAAATTGTCATGACATAAATCGTCGGGTATACCAATTTACTTTACGCAAACTCTTCAGATTTCGTGACATAAATTAATCCAACAATTGTCTTCAATCGCTATTTCAAGTTAAATATGACAGGAGGGGCCTTGGTACAGGAAGGGGAGAATATGACAATGAGGAAGTTTCACATTTTCCAAATATATTTTTTTTTCGATTAGGCATGTCAATCCTTCCGTGTAAATAATTAATTAAACATTTAAAACCCTTCAGAAACATTTTTTATTTATTAACAAAAGTTGGCATATTTGAAATCCCGCCAAAACAAACATTTTCCGAACGTGATATCCATTGTATTCTCTGTCCTTTTCATACCTCTAAATATAGCTCATCTGTTAATCAATCCTCCATTATTTTATTATTGGAGAGCTCTTGTAGAAATTAAGGAAAGAAACGCAATAAACCGCTCCCCGATAGTAATATTACAGGTGATTTTTGTTTCGGAAGGCGTTCATGGCGCAAACATGCTAGCTGCGGCGTGTTTGGAATAACCCACAACTTTAAAAATCGTGTATTTATCAACTGTTGGGTTATTTCACGAACTGATTCCGATTTGTGCTCAATTGTAGCATAAATAAACCTTAAAAAATAGATTTATGAATAAGTTCTGACCCATGAAACTTCCTCATTCTAAAACATCGTCAATGTTTTGTCTATCATTGTTCCGACACACCTCTGTAAACGAATCGACGATATATGGGATTATATGAGTGAAAATGGGGGAAATGAACAATTGCGAATTTTTAAAATATTCATTGTGATATATTTTATTGTTATTAATCGCTGTTCTTATACTTGTGACACTATTCGTAAATAAATTAAAACGAAAAATGGTGACAATACAGAATACAATCAACTCTTTCCTCGTATAAGATGATTTTATTTTGGTACATGAAGACACAAGCACCAGTGCGTAATAAGCCGTAGATGAAAATAAAATACAAGCATAGACGTGTAATTCTTTGAGCTAACATGCTAACAAATTATTTATTCATTGGCTATCTCAAATTCTCTCACGCAGTAGAGCGCGAAGAGGGCAACAAAGAAGGCAAGTGAGTGAGTGACAAGGTGCGCAGCAGCTGGCTCGTAGTAGGCGAACCCTTTGATTAGGATTACAGAAGGGGACAAGAGCTTTAAACCACTTTCGTTCTCGTTCATGTTAAAAGTTTATTTCCCCCCATAATATTTTATTTATTTATTCTTTTAATTATCTATTGGAATAGTCTTCCTGCCTTACAATGTCATTTACATTAATGACCAATAAAGTTTAATGGAATCCTTCCCAAAAAATGGTATGTACAACTTACAACAGCACCCAGGCTCCGAGGACAACTTCAACAAAAACACGCGTAAACCGCAGTAGGCTAAAATTTTATATTATCTTGCTTCGCAAGTTTCCACTGTTTCGCTGGACCAACGTCCGCCTTAAGGACAAATTCATGACAAATTAAATACCATTGACAGATCCCAACATGTTGCCTATTTTATTTTTTCAACGGCTAGAAAACAAACGGGTTAGCCAGCACCGGTGACCCTCGCACACTCTAGCGAAGGTTTAGTAAACTGAAAGATGTACACTTCCAGTTTCAGATATTGCACATAGGTAATTGTACTTTTTATAGTGAAAAAAGGCACATCTAAACGATTAACATAGGTGGGGGGGGGTTTGAGTTGAATGGGAGGGGTTACTGAAAAAATTAATTCTTTAATAAGAGAGGAAAATAAGTAATAGAGGTTAACAAAATATTATGCTTAACTGTGTTTGTTATATCTATGTTTGGAGTTACTGCGAGGTTGTTCGGATTCCAGAGGAAGTTAGTACATACAAAAAAATCTTAACGAACAAGATGTAAATAAAAAAGAACACGAATGAATTGAAAACAGTTTGGTGAATGTCAGATTAGGGGATCAGGGAACAACGCAGACTAATCGGACGCAGATCAATCGGAAGCATCTCTGATGAAGGCGTGAGAGCGAAGTTACCCACGTTCCCACGTATAGACACACACAAAGGCTCGTCATGTACAAGCATCACTTACATAGAGGAACGAAGACCATAATCGGCACAAATGGAAGGATGTGTACTAAAATCGATACTCAAAGATCGGACAAAGTATACAGAGGATGTACATTACATATACATAAGGACGATGACACATGATCAGAGACCTCAAAGAAATTGCCCCCCCCCCCAAATTAGCCCCCCGCATCCGCAATGGTGCCAAAATAAGGCACACGAAGTGCACCACCAGGCACCACCAAACTTAAATAGTGCACCAACCCCCATGTCGAGAAAAACGCAATTTTCATTATTTTCGAAGTTTGACTAAGTCAATCGAAGGCACCCTGGCACCACCACATTTATCAAGTGCACCACCTTGAGAACAGGTGAAAAAGGAAGGGGGAGGTAGCCCCCCGAGTAGTGATTTGAGAAAAAGCTCTCATTTACAGCTAAAATTGAGAAAAAACGCTAACCTGTGTGTAAATTTGAGAAAAAACGTTAATTCTCTGCTCGATTGATGCGTAGGTCGCTGGTTGAAATTGAGAAACATTTGTGAATTTGCGATTTATGGTGGCCCTTTTACGGCTAAAATTTAGAAAAACCGCTACGCGCACTGTTCGTGGGGCAAGTTTGCGGCTAAAATTGACAAAAAACGGTAATTCATTACCAAAAGCAGAAAAATCCATATTTACACGGCTAAAATAGGAAGAACTCTAAATTCATGCAAAAACTAAGAAAAATGTTAACTCACGGCACAAATGAAAAACTCTATAGATGAGAATAGTGTATGATTTGTGACTAGAAAAGAAAGAAACGCTATTTCGTTGATAAAACCGGGAAAAGCGCTAATTCACGGCTACAATTAAGAAAAAACGTTAATGCGCTGCTAAAAATGAGATAAAGCGCTCAATAAAAACTAATGTGGGGATGCACCAACCCACATGTCGGGAAAAACGCAATTTTCATTATGGGGGGCTAACTTCTTGCCAGCCCCCCTCTTCGGAATTTTCGAAGTTTGACTCAGTCAATCGAAGGCACCCGACGTGCACCAATGGGCACCACCACAGTTATCAAGTGCACCACCTTGAGAACAGGTGAAAAATGAAGGTGGGAGGTAGCCCCCCGAGTAGTGATTTCCGGTGGTTGGACGAATGCCTGGGGCATTTGCCCCCGGTGGCTAGCCAATCCCAAAATTTAGGGAATCAGTGAACCGGAAGAACTTGGTCCTGAAACTGGTCTCATTCAACAGTTTTTATGACGCTGAATACGAATATGATCCTCGCCCGGAGTTAATGTCCCAAAAGGGAGTTTTACTCGTCACTGAGGGCAAATGCCCCATGTAGAGGACAGCAGACGCTCATATTCGTATTCATACCAACAAAACCGGTCGAATGAGACCGTCGGTTTCAAGACTACGTTCTTCCAGTTAACTACTACGTCATCTGCGAGGGAAATATCAGCCAACAATTGGATCATCGTGCGTCTTCCAGTTATATTCATGTTCCAACTTTCAAATCACTGACTTTAACTAGCTATGCCAAGTATATAAGATGTCATTATGCCCCAGATATAGCACGGCAGACTGCCGGACTCGTAAATGTGGGGTCATAGACTATCATTTTTCACGACTTTCATAACTATGTATTTCCGGTTGACCTCGACTGTCCCCAGGTCTCGAACTACAATGTATGTTTGATGATGAAAATTAGAAGCACGATGATTGATAAAGCGACTCAAACACGCACAATAATTATTGTGCTATTTGGGAACTGGAACAATAAAAATTGACAGGTACAAGTTATTGGAATGGGCGATAGTTTTTGTTTCACAATGACAGGTACAAGTTAGTGTCGAGGCTATTGGCTGACTTCAATTGGATGCCTTCAATGTTCGAAGCCATTTTGTCTTCAATTTACGGTCACTTCTTCTCTATGACAGAAAAGAATGAGTTTCGATGAAGAGATTGACGATTGTTTGAAGGGTGCATGAAGTTCACTTCATTCATTTGTCGGGAGAAATTAATCAACGGCTTGATCGTCAAGGGAGGCATTTTCACCAAATTTTCAAACAAGGATCGACAAATAACGAATTATTTGGAATTTTCTGCTGTTTGGGAAAATAAAAAGTTCACACACACAAAAAAAAAACTGTAGATAAAAACGTTGTCACATGCCGTGCCCTTTCGCCTTAACTATAATAACGAACACTTGTAACTTACCGAACGGAACATATTAACTGCATGCCAATGGGGAACTTGCACATTATTCAAGCACTGTTGTTACTTGAAGATGGCTCTTCCACAATGCTATTGCTCACATTAAAAACATAATTATAAATCAATCAAAGATTTTTTTAGAGCGAATTTTTGAAAATTTTGAGTGGGGATTTGATAACGTCAAAGGTTATTTAATGATTTTGGTGTGATGATGTAAGACACATTTTCAGGGGGACAATTTTTCTTGTTATTTCTAAACAAAAATGTTAGAGTTCCCTCAACAGATGCTTCATAAGTGGCCATTGACGTCATTTCCCCTCGTACCATCTACTCCCTCTTGAAGAACTTTGAAATGTATTTAAAAATCACCAAATGCACCAATAGGGTTGCAACTACCGTTGATATCCTTCTGTCCATGTGCCAATTCACCGGTATACTTTTCTCCCAAATCGGGCATTGTCCCGCATTGTCTCAAAAACGACTTTAAAGACAAGAAATGACATGAGGTTGTTTTTACACCACTAGAAACAAAGAACGGACCTGCATCAACAAAAACTTTGGAGAAACCACTGTCGGCGACTGTGGCTCAGAGTAGTCAGAGTGCAAGCCAAGCAAAATTCTCTTTTATCCCAACAGTCTTTTACAAACCACGAATGTTTTTTCTTCTTGACCCAATACAAAGGAAAAAAGCCGATCATTAGATTATGATTGCAACGCAAGATGATCAGTGCCTTGGATTCCATTAGCTAAAACAACTAAAATCACAACTTGGGAAGTACCCCCCACCACATCACAACAACCGCTAATACGACCACGCATCACTATCCCCCCCCTCCCCACTTCACGGTTAACGCGAGAAAATAGTGAATGTTAGCACTCTCCCGTTAAATCCTCCGGAAACTTTCCAAATTTCAACCAATCAGGTGTTTCGTAACCTAAAGCAATGACGTAACGTAAAGCAATGACTGATTTATCGTTTGCGTTAGCGTTAGCGGTGGTGTTGCTAAAAGTCTCTAATAAATGTATACAGAAAGGAGGATAATAATAATAATTATTCTTGGTTGCTTCGTTCAAAGGTCCTGAAAATGTTATTAATATTATTAGTTTTTAAGCCATACAACTTGATTAATGTTATATTTGTTGCCATCAACAACAAATTTTCTAATCAACAAGAAGAAATTGACACCCCTCCATTCGTCACATGTCTATGATTTAAAATAAAAAACCTAAAAAGTTCTCTGACGATGCCTTCAGCACAAGAAGGCGAAAGCTCAGGAAACGAAGAAGTAGAAGAAGAAAAAAGCCAAAACCCTAAAAATATAACATTAATCAAGTCCTGAAAATGTGTATGTAACAAGTTATTTTTAGTATTTCTTTTTCGATGTTCCCCCCCCCCTCCCATCCCAATGCGGAAATCTCTATGAGGCCCCTTGAGTCTTTCAATAAAAAAATAATATAATTTTTACGTAGCGGTCAAGTACAGCTGTTTTTCTCATTAAGTACGGTACCCTCCGGAGAGAAGTACAAATAATTTTCAGTTACTCGGGTAATTTCTCCTAATTAATTATGAGGGTAGGGGTAACTACTTAACTAGTATATTCCACACGTGCGTTTTGGGGTCCCTGCGCCCGTTTTTCATACCCGTCCCGTAAGCTTTTGTTCATTCCGTAAATTAGTATACGACCCACATTTTAGCCATTAAGCTGCCATCAGAAGCGACGAATTGACGCTTTCTACAAACATTTCACCTACGAACTGGCGATTTTTCTCAATTTAAACAGTGAATTGACGATTTTTCATTCGTTGCTGTTGAATTAGCGTTTTTTCTCGCCATCAGAAATCTCGAAACGACGTTTCCAACATTTCATCCACATTTCATTAAACAATTTTAGCCGTGAATTTGCGCTTTTTCATTATTTTAGCAGCATAATTATCAACTTTTAGTTCTAGCCATGAATTAACAGCATTTCTATTGTGGCCGCAAATCAGCTCATTTTATCACTTTCGGTTCGAATTCTTTCTTTTTGTCGATTACCGCAGCACACTGACGGTCTTTTTGTTTGTATTGCCAATGTAAATTGAATTGGCGCTTTTTCTCGATTTTATAGCCACGAAGTTTGCCTTCGGAAACCGTGTACGTTTCCTTCATTTCATCCGCGAATTAACAATTTTCCTCAAATTTAGCGCGCTGTTAGCAGTGATATTGGCGTTTTTTTCTTCTATAGCCATCGTTATGAATCAGTGCTTTCCTTAAATTTTAGCCGAGCTCTTTTTCATAATTTTAGCCGTGAATTAGCCTATTTTATTAATTATAGGCGCCAATGAGCGCTTTTTCTCAATTTTAGCAGAAAACTGACAGTTTTTGGTTTATTATTCATTCTGAATAATACACCTATGTTTTCGGTCAGAAACAAATTTTTACAACCCACCCTCAAACTTTTTCTCTGTACGTTTCAACATGTCTGTATTCGATTTCTGCAACGTCCGTCCGCCGTACGCCCTCCGGGCCATATCTTCCCCTAGGATTGTTCGAAAAAACTCGTTCTTTCGCACATAAACTCCATTTGGGGGGTCAGTTTTTTGGCATTTTGAGGGCTCGAGTCGTCAGTTTTCAACATTTTTCACGTACGACTGGCTAGTTGTGACCATTTTTGGAGTTCGCATGGCCCGTTTTGCCATTCTCAGGGCAAGTATCGCTACGTAGAGCATGTTCAAGGCTCGATCTGTCAGTTCAGCTGTTTTTTTACCACATTACACTCAATTTTTGCCATTTTTAGGGCCTGAATTAAAAGTTTGGCTGTACAGAACTAGCGCGGTACTACCAGGTGCGTGCCTTCTTCTCGCCGTGATTTGAGGGCACATCGCCAGGATAGACTGGTCAGGACTTCAGGGAAGTGACCTGGCACGTGCAAGTCCTGCGGCCTTTGCCAACTGGTCAAGGCCGAAACGCTACCTATCCGTTACAGGGAAAAAGTTTTTTTTCTCAATGGTAAGACGTGAATTGTGGTTTTCTCATTTTATCCGCGAATCAGGGGCGTAGGTACGGGGGGGGGGGGATATGGGAGATAGATCGATAGATAGATGCAGTGAAATGAAGAAAATCACTAATTTGCGGCAAAAATTGAAAAAATCACCAAAATCATCAATTAGCGCAGCTAAAATTAAGAAACACGTTAATTTTCAGTTCAAATTGGTGAAAAGTGCTAATTCTCAGTTAAAAATGGAAAAAATTGCTAATTTGCAGCTTTAATTGAGTCAAACGCCAATTATTGGCAAAAATTGACAAAACTCGGTAGGTAATGCATGTGTAACGCCCTAAAAAGGGCGTTATGTTAAGCGATGGAGAAAAAGGAGCTCGGTCCGGGAAATTATTCACCGCTCGGTGAATGAACCCGGCGAGCTCAGGGACGAGCGGGAGGGAATAGCCCGAAAGCGTCAACATATCCTTGGGGAAACTGCTTGTTATCCACAACACCTGGGGTTTTCACAAATATGGCCCTGGGATTTAATATAAAACCCGGGGAATTCTCTAATAAAAGAAAAAGGGGTCTTGGAGTGCCAGCCGAGAGCGTACGTCGAATCTTTGGGGGGAACCGTAACTTTGCGAACCGCCCGCGTGCTCCGCTCGTCTACGCTACCGCAAACCCGCCAGGTCCGACGAAGGTGAGTCTAGGCCAAGATGCTAAGTTGTAGACACTAGCTAATATACGTGATAAGCTTGACCGTTGTCGTGCCGCTACGGCCGCCTTAGTTAATCTTTATCCCTGAACACACTTCCCGGAGGCTCCCTAAACCGAGGCCTGGTCGGGCGTTACACATGGGTTGGAAACCCTACCACGCTGCTAAAATTTAGAAAAAGCGAAAATTCGCTGTTAAAATTGAGAAACATCACTAAATCTCGAATTAAGGGCCGTATACAGAAACCCACCTTAACGAAGCCTTTTCTTAAGGAGTTGAAAAATGTGATGGTTTATTAAAATGTGTCACCTGTTTTGAAGCGCTTAAAGGAAACGTAAAAGTTAAGGTTGGTTTCTGAATACGGGCGTAAGTGTCGTGAAATTTATAATTTAAAAATGATGCTTATTTCACAGAAATGGATGGATAGATGTAAATTATTTGGTATGAAAAAGGTTTGAAAGAAAAAATTACATTTATAATTTAAATTCGCACCTTCTGAAGGCCTTTTTTTGTGACTAAAATTCAGAAAAATGGCAAATTCATGCATGGCTATAGTAGAATGTTAAAAAATACGCTGATTCACTCAATGCGGTGGTTAAATGTGAAAAACCGCTGAATTGCGGGTAACAAGTAGAAAATAAAATAATCAGCCTGGTAAAATTTAGAGAAAGGTTAATTTTAAGCCTAAAAATTGAGAAAATTGCTAATTTGCGGCTAAAATGGAAAAAATCGCCAATTTACAGCTAAAATTGCGCCAAACGCCTATTTGTGACTGAAATTGAGAAAATTCGCTAATTCACAGGTTTGAAACGCTACGACGCGTCGCCGCTACAACTTAAAAAAAGCGCTAATTCGTGGTTGAAATTGAGAAAAATTCCAATTTGCGCCAAAAACTGAATATACGCCAATTTGCGGATTCCGAAGTCAACTTTTCAGGCTGAAATTGAAAAAACCCCCTTCCCTATTGCCTTCCCTATTGCCAATTTATGGCAATAGGCGAAGAAAACGCTAATTCGCCAGTAAACTGAGAAAAATCGCTCATGCATTGCGTATGGTGAACCAAAGAAATCCTAATTCGTGAAAAGTCCCCCTATTTTGCGGCTAATATTGCGGAAAACACTTGAGAAAAACGTTAATTTCCAGTTAAAACTGAGAAAAATGCTAATCCCCTGGTAAAACAATTTAAAAAATCGGTAATATGCTGCTAAAATAGAGGAAAACGCCAAAACTCGTGGATAATTAAGAAACATCGCTTACGGGATATGAAAACGATACTTTGCTGCTGAAGTTGAGTAAATGCGCAAATTCATGGCTATTGGAGGGGGTGGAGAAAATCCGCTAATCTGCGGCTGAAATTGAGAAGAACGATACGTTCGGCCAAAGAAGCGCTGATTTGCGGGTAGAGTCCAAAAATGGCCCCTAACTGAGAGATTGAGGCTACGATGAGGCCAGCAAGATGTCAGATTCAAGAGTGTGCTGGCTGGGTGGAATGATTACTAAAATGTGAAATTACCCCCCCCCCCTCACCCTTACGAGGTTAAAATCTGATCCCCCCCCAGGACAAATTCCCCTCGCATTAGCGTTTTTAGTTTAATTTCAGACATCAATTAGCGTTATTCCTAAATTATTAACTAAACAGGGATTTTCCCCAATTTCGGCCATGAATCGAAGTTTTTCTCAACTTCTACCGCGAATGAGCGCTTTTTCTTAATTTCACGCCACGAATTAGCCAATTTCATTAATTTTAGTCGTAATTTAGCAATTTTATAATTTTTAGCTTCTCTATTTGAGCAACGAAGTTATCTTAAGAGGACGATAATTGTGTTTTTGTGAATTAGAATTAGCATCTGTGAATTGGCATTTTTTTCGATATTATCTGTGGTCCGCTGATTAGCTGTTTTTCTCAATTTTATCCGCGAATTTGCGCTTTTTCTCAATTTTACACAGTGAATTAGAAATTTTTTATTAATTTTTGCCCCAATTTAGAGTTTTTTTCACATTTGTAGGAATTAACGCCTTTTTTATATCTTAGCCAAAAAATGGTTTCCAAGAAGACGAAGGTTTCTCAATCACGCCACGAATTAGTGTCTTTTCCCAGTGTTGGCCGCTATTTTTCTCGATCTCTCAATTTCAGCCGCCAATTAATGTTTTTGCAGCTAAATGGCCATTTTTCGTTATTTCACCAGTCAATTGGAGTTTTTCTATGCCTTTTCTACTCTTTATCCGTGAATTAGCACGTTTTCTCAATTTCAAACTACTCCCCCCCTTTATAGCCTCCTTCTCGCCACTACTATTGACACCTTCGCGAATTGATGTTTTTATTAATTTACCTAGTGAATGAGCCATTTTTCTCAATTTGAGCCGGGGATTATCGCTTTTCCTAATTTTAGGAGCTAATTAGCGCTTTTTCCCAATTTTATCCAGAGACCAGGAGTCCCTTATTGGCCGGGCCGGCAGGCCCCTAGGCGGCTGCCTGGAAATCAGTCCCTGCCTAGATCCTATCAAAACGTACAAATTCTACGGTGTTGCCAAATTTTGTTTCGTCAACGCTCAAAAAAAAATAATTCCTCACGATTTTGCCCCAATTCGATCCCAATTTATCTGTTTTTAGCTCTTTCGGGGTTTTCTCTTCAAACAACATTTTCGCGGATCAGGCGGCTCACTGTAACAAATCATTTTTCATATTTCGCTCACTAAAAGAAGCCAGAAATTTCACGGATTTTTGTTGCTGAAAGTGAAACCCCCAATTTCACGAGGTCGCTTCATTCAAAATTGATCACACTTTAAAAACAATTTTTGCAATTTTGGCTCATCTAACACGTTTGCTCGTCGAAAACCTATTTTCACTGGCCTGGCTCACTGACACCCTAATTATGTGGAGTTTGCCCCCCTCCAACCACTCTTCTACCGGTCCGGATTTTCTATTGAAAAGTCGCCTGATTTCATTGATGTTTGAATGAAATCACAGGACTATCCGATAGGAAATTCGATACGGAAGAGTTACAGAATCCGAATCCCCCCTCGACTCAAATCTTTTTAAGTGGTCCAAAGAACAAACATGTGCAAAGTTCGACAATTTTATCTCAAGTTGTCTGAATTTGGTATTCTTTCGATTTTGGGGTGCTAAATTTCGTGAACATGCTTACGTTTTGGGGCAGATAATTATTTTTACCTTGTTATTAGCTACCTGCTCGCTGGCTTTAGTCATACATTCCATGTTTTGGCCACCTATCGAAAGTGAATGGTCTTATCATTCAACTCGGTTGATATTTTGATAACGGCATAAACTTCAGCTATTTTGTTTACGATGCGGTGTGCTTGATTTCCGAAGTTAATTTGGATGGTGATTCAATTTGTGACGGTATACTACATACTAAAATCATGGTAAAAAGGAAAAACGTGAGTATGGTCGTCGAAATACATTCATTAAAGAACACCATGGCTGTATGGTTCAAAAAAGTTTATGGTCTTCCTATTTTGAAAAACTCATTGATAGATTTGCCGTAATTAATTTGTAATATTGTGTTATATTATTCTGTTTGTCTCGCATCCGGATCAAAAGAACGAACTCGATGAAGAGACCATCGTCGTTGATGTGAACCCCGAACAAGAAGTGAAAGAAACGAAAATTCCAATTTTCCGAAACCCCCGTTACCAGGTGATGTCCATCACATCCGGTGCACAGGTGCGATAAGTGCCGCGCGGTCGCCGCGACCATAAAGAGATATAGAACCGAATGCCCCTGTACATCAACATGTACCGCAATGGCCAGTGTCGCGCGACCGTGGAGAAACGTTAAAACCAATGGGGCAGCGAGAGTTATCGCTCGTGTGCTGCGAAAAGGAAGATGGTCGCGGCGATAAGTGTCGCGACAACTGGGTGACACTTATCGCACGTGTACGCACCGGGCCTTAAGGTTTCCTGAGTCAACTGCTGTAATTCGTCTTTTGTGTCATTTTCAGCATCAAACAATGGTTAGTGGAAAGAAAAAGACTTGGAAATCTTTGAAACAAATCGTCGCTCATGAACGATCGCTTCCTTGGCCGCCTGACACGCCACTGTGTAAGAACGTCTTCTGGATTTTAGTTAACGCTGGAACCTCGTTTCATTTTTCAACGAATAGGATCGATTTCGTTGGGGGTGCCCGGCTTACGATTTAAAGTGGGTTAATTTTAATGAAGGCATTCGTTCCTTTTTAGTTCAGACAGTCGCTCAATACAGAACGTGTAATACGCGAGTTGTATGTGTGGTGCACTTACACTCAAATTCATAGTCATCCCTCGAGGAAAATATTTTCTTAAAGGACTTGAAATCAGTCGTTCTATATAATTTGTGAATCATCCGTTTTTTATCGAGTTGAGGAAATACCGAGCTGATGGGCTGACTATGAATTCGGGCCTCAATGTAATGAAAAATGTAGGCACCTACGTCTATAACTGCCTCCGCACGTTTGATCCACATAATTTAACCATGAAGGGGTATTAAGAATGCTGATTCCATCCTACTCTTATTTTTTGATCAACCTAACGAATTTGTCCATCTGTAAAACACAAGATTTCGGTGGCCTTTTAGCTGCTCATCGTTTCTGCTCAATGCCTCTTGTGAATTCGAAGATGTGTGCGTAATACCTTGGTTCAAGGTTCAGCCTAATGGGTAGCCGTGCACAGTAGCGTAGCGTATGGGTGGGGGGACGGTGGGGCGGCCCGCCCCGGGCATCACTTGAAATGGGGCATCAGCCGGCTGAGGCTTTTATTTATTTTTAACGTGAATAAGTTAAAGAACCGAGCACAGTTGGGATAAATATTGACTCCTTTTGTGCACCATCGGTACAAAACACTCCACATCTATTCAACTGCCCAGTCCCCATAGTTGGTACGTGCTCCGTGAAAGAAATCGTGGCTTCAGGTCTACCAAGAGGCACCTAAACCGCACAAAATGGTCGATTGCAGACCAGGGCACCCCCAAGAGCTATCTACACCAGTATAACAACTGTTAGTTGGTAGGAGGAGGCGTAAAAACTACAATGAAGATGACCACAAGCTGAGTCTTGAGCGCTGCCATGGCTCTCTTTTGGAGGCTTAACAGTTTTAGAACTAGCCATAGCGTGCCAGGGGCTGCGGGTTGCATCCTACAACCGGTCAGTGTTCCACGCAAACACGCTCCGTCCCTCCACACGCCAAGAGTAAGCTGGAAGAATTTGACAGAGCCAACCTCACGGAATTGAAGTCTTTTGATTAACCAAAGGAGGAAAAATAGTTTTTAAGTGGAGCCGAATCCGTAAAATTGTTTTTTATTGAACCAAATAACCCCCAAAAGTGGTATTTTCAATATGCCAAGTTCCGCGAATTTTGTTGTTTGAAGATACTAACCCTCAAGACTGGTTTTTTGAACGATAAAGTCCTTGAGATTGGTTTATTGAAACGCAAAACCTGTGAAGTTGGTTCTACTCAGAGTCAATCCTCGAAATTAGGGGTTTCAGGAGTTAAACAGAAAGTGTTTTTTGAAAAGCCGGACCCTCAAAGGTTGTGTTTTTCATGTAAGCCAAGCCAAGCTCATGACTTTTTTTTCTGCACAGTCAAACCCTCAAAATTGTTTTTTTTCAATTATTAAACCCCACGAAATCGGTTTCTTGAAGAATTCTCGTGAAGTTGGTTCTCTCCGGAACACCCCCTCCCCCATCGTTGATCGATCATCATATTGGCTTAATTATTACTGCAAATCTAGCTCATAGAGACTATAAAACTGCTGATTTTTGCCCTGAGAAACATTCCCACGCCAAGAATCTGACCCTACAGTCTGTTTATTCCGAAAAAAGGCGAATATGTTAAATAGGGCATGGTCCTTCCGCGGTCCCTGGTAAATTCAATGCGATGTTTTGGAGAAAATTTCCCTGAGAATCCTGAAAGTTTTCCCTACACTAAGCCCTAAATAATTTCCGATTGAGGCGAGTAGCGCGATACTCGCATGTTTTTATAGTGGGGGGGGGCATCAACCTTGACCACCGCTCCGGGCATCAAAATGTCACGCTACGCCCCTGGCCGTGCAATTTCCACCCACCAGTCCATACCAAAACAAGCTCATGAATGATTATCCTGAAAATATGGGTATTTTTTAAAGCGTTGTTTATCGTTGTGTCATTGCATAAAATTACATCGCGCAATTATTATGTCGAAAGGTGCATCCACACTATGTTGAATCGGCATTGAATGGGGTTGATCAACTCATTTGAACGAGTGTGGACGAATTGAACGACAGATGGACAACTGCTGAAAAGTTGAAAGTAAAATTGAATGGGATTTGAAACCGTTGTAGAACAACTTCTTTTTTACACCCGCTGTGTGGATGCGTTGAATAACTTTTTCCGCCGAAATTGCAATTTTTCACATCCTACCCCCTTTTTTTTACTTCCATGTCAAATATGGTGTTACACCAATGAAATTGTGCCCGTCTGAGCTGACACCAAGATGGGAGCGATTAAATAATAGGCTGCTTTCTGCAATAAACGTTGCAGCTGCCGCTGTTACACGGCATATTTCCTAGGTGATGTAATCATCACTGCTCATTTTTTACAACGAAAGTAATGCACGCAAGCACCAGACCAAGAAGCAGAAGACCATTGGACATTGTCCCTGGTCTGATTCAATTTCTCATTCAATTTTCAACTTTAAACATTCAACTTTCAACTCCATTCAACTTTCACACTTATTTCACTTCAATTCAGTGTGAACGTCTTGTTGGATCACCCTGAAAGCTGAATGGAACGAGTTGATCGACTCATTCGACTAGTGTGGATGGGCCTGAATAGACACACTTTCATTGCACAGATTCCGATTTTCATTTTCCAAATCAATTTTCACGCATACCATAACCTTTTGGGTGTATTGGATGCATTGAATGGTACAGATTGGAACATTTGCGTCGAAATAATGCGCTACTTTTGTTTGTCCAGACAGCAACATAGCTGCTCCGCCGACGATGAAACCACCAAAAAAGTACTCCGACATTTCAGGGTTAACGGTAACGTATTTTGACAACAATTCAAATTTTCTAAATTAAAATGAAAAATGTCTTTTATTTTAGGCCAAGTACACTGATCCTCAGACTAAACTCTTTTATGCCACGTCGGAAGAGTTCTCAATAGTCAGATCGCTGCCGAGTGATATTATCGCCGGTTACCTTACTCTGCGAGGAGCGAATAATCCAATAGGCTAAAACAATGTTGAATTTACTGGTAAGATGAGTTCGTTTTTTATTTTATGAGAAAAAGCTGGTTTACATGACTCGATCCATTGCTCAATAAGACATCACAATGGATCAGGGAACAGATGTTGATACTTTTCAGTTTCATTGAATTGTGTAAACTCGCGTTAAGTTGGAAAAAGAGATTTAAAAAACGTTCAATTCAGTGTTATAATAAAAAGGCCATTGAGTGCTTCAATTATACAGGGTGGATGCGTATAAGTGTAACAAAAAAAAAATTAGGTAAAAGTAGACCTCATTTGCGATCGATAACACTCCATAAGCCATGGTTCGTCGAAAATCAAAACCCTTCGAGGTATGATTTTTTAAACGTTTTTTTAAAAGGATAACATCATTTTCTATGACTAAATGCGAGTAACTCGCTTCGCAGCTGACTTTCTGCAACTTTTGACGATGGATTCGGGAGGAGCACACTCTTCTCTGTCAGGCTCTCTACTTTCGTCAAAAAATTACTATTTTCTGTGTCCTCGGCAGATCCTCCAAATTGTGCGAAACGGAGATTTTCAAATTTTCAATAAAAGTCAACCTCCACTTGTCCATACTAAATCTGCGCCTATCGACTTCCCGTGGATCAGAAAAACTTCTTCAACGCCTCCGTTTCAAAATTACTCATGAGCGTTTGTTTAATTAATTGGCGATTTTTCGGAAGAAATGACAATTTTTTAGAAAAATTAGTGATTTTCCTATTCAAAATCGCTTGTTTTGACCAGTAAATTCAAGCAATCCTTGCGAATTTCAACATGCGAAAAATAATTAAAACATCATCTGAAGCGGTCCTTGGATTGTAACTGAATATGAACGCTCACCTAAGCATCAAAAGAGATCGCTCCGGCACCTGGCTGTCGTCGCTGTCGAATGGAGTTCATTTCATTACTACGAATTTCAGTAAATTAGCGATTATTTGGCAGAAATAAAAGTAGAAAGTCACACTGAGTAGTAATTTTTGTCGAATAACCGCAAATTAACTGAAAAATTCGAACTTCGTTGTGGTGAAATGTACTTTATTCGACAGCCAGCTATCCGAGCGACATTTTTTGAACACTGATGGGCATTCACCGTTGGTAACATTCAATGGACCACTTCAGGTGAGGTTTTCATGACTGAGCATGTTGAAATTCACAAGGAATTTTTGAATTTTGCAGGTAAAAACAATCGTTTTTGAATAGGAAAATCACTCTTTCTTCTAAAGAATGGTAATTTCTGCCGAAAAATCGCCAATTAATGAAACAAACGCTCATGAGTCATTTTGAAAGGGACACGTTGAAAAAGTTTTTCCGATCCATGGGAAGTCGATAGGTGCAGTTTTAGTATGGGCACGTGGGGGTTGCCTTTTATTGAGAAATTGAAAATCTCCGTTTCACACAACTTGGAAGTGCTGCCGAGGACACAGAAAATAGTTGTTTTTAACGAAAATAGCTAGGGCTGACAGAAAAGAGTGTGCTATTCACGAATCCACGTCAAAAGTTGCAGAAGGTCAGCTGGGATGTGAGTTACTCGCTCGGAAAATGATGTTATCCTTAAAAGATGTTTAAAAAATCATATCTCGAAGGGTCTTGATTTTCAGACCATGGCTTATGGGGTGTTTTCGATCGCAAATGAGGTCTACTTATACCCAATTTTTTTTGTTACACTTATACGCATCCACCCTGCAAACTAGAGGCAAGAATAATGGTTTAAGCTAAGTTTTATTCAAATTGCAATGATCAAGTATCGCGGCAACAACGCGACGCCAAGCCAGTCGGTTAACAATTCAACATTTATATGTAGTGGAATTGCGTTATAAGCACGTCCCTTCAGGTTCCAGACGTAGTATCTAATTTTTTGGCCATTGAAGACCTAGAAGTCGAAAAACAATTTCAGATTTAATTGGATGAACCGGGGCAACAGTCGACCTCGATACCACTTCAACGGTCGTCCATGTGTAAATAACTATCCATGCCGATATCGAGATTGGGTTTGGGCATATTACTGAACAAGAGGGGAGGCTCAAATTTCCAAACTCGACTGGAACAAAAGTATTTATTTCCAAACATTTGTGATTCTCACTAGGGGTGTTGGTACGGGGGGGGGGATATGGGAGATAGATCCCCCCCCCCCCCAGAGCTACAAGTATATACGAACGAACGAGCACTAGTACCATAAAGAATAACCCCATAAAATCTCCAAAAATTGAGCATTTCACGTTGAAGTTAGTTTTAGCAGATTTCTGGACTTAAAGCAGCCCGAAAAGGTCCGAGTACGTCCAGCTTTTTCCTTGGACTTCAGACCCAACGCAGTAGTGTACCGAGGTGCGGGGGGGGGGGGTTCGCCCCAGACCCTCTATCGGACAAAAATCGGAAATATTCGTTGCTGTAGCTGCTAAAAAGCGCTGATTCGTGGTCTCGCGATGCAACTTCCAGACTGAAATTAAGAAAAAAATCGCTGATTCGCAGTACATAGAGGCTATTCTTCGAATAAATTGTGGAAATCAACGCAAAAGTGTTGTATTTGGGCGAAACCCGCGGTTAAAGTTGGGAAAACACGCTATAATATTGACAAATAAAAGACGCTTTCAGGTTAAAATTGGACAAAAATGGCAAATTCACAACTGAAATGGCGTAAAATCGCCCATTCGCGTATGAAAAAGGGATTAGGATGCTGAATGGCCGCAAAATTAGCACAAAACGCTATTTCACAGCTGAAATTGGGAAAAATCGCTAATTTGCAATTTGCAGTTATAAAGTTGTGGAAAAACGTTAGCTCGCGGATACTTTGAAATGAAGAAAATCACTAATTCGCGGCAAAAATTGAAAAAATCACCAATTAGCGCAGCTAAAATTAAGAAAAACGTTAATTTTCAGTTCAAATTGGGGAAAAGTGCTAATTCTCAGTTAAAAATGGAAAAAATCGCTAATTTGCAGCTTAAATTGAGTCAAACGCCAATTCATGGCAAAAATTGACAAAACTCGGTAGGTAATGCACGGGTTGGAAACGCTACCACGCTGCTAAAATTTAGAAACATCACTACTTTTCGAATTGAGTGTCGTGAAATTTATAATTTAAAAATGATTATTTTTTGACAGAAATGGATGGATAGATGTAAATTATTTGGTATGAAAAAGGTCTGAAAAAAAAATTTACATTTATAATTTAAATTCGCACCTTCTGAAGCATTTTGTGGCTAAAATTAAGAAAAATGGCAAATTCATGTATGGCTATAGTATAATGTTAAAAATACGCTAATTCACGGCTAGAACTGAAAAGAAGCAAAAATCTATATAAAAAGGTCTGCAAAAAGTTATATAGTTTTGCTACTGCGGTGGTAAAATGTGAAAAACCGCTAATTTGCGGGTAATATTTAGAAAATAAAATAATCAGCCTGGTCAAAATTAAGAGAAAGGTTAATTTTAAGCCTAAAATTGAGAAAATTGCTAATTTGCGGCTAAAATTGCGCCAAACGCCAATTTGTGACTGAAATTGAGAAAATTCGCTAATTCACAGGTTTGAAACGCTACGACGCGTCGTTGCTACAATTTAAAAAAAAAGCGCTAATTCGTGGTTGAAATTGAGAAAAATTTTAATTCGCGCCAAAAACGGAATATTCGCCACTTTGCGGATTCTGAAGGCAACTTTTCAGGCTGAAATTGAAAAACAGCGCCGATTTATGACAATAGGCGAAGAAACCGCTAATTCGCGAGTAAACTGAGAAAAATCGCTTATGCATTGTGTATGGTGAACCAAAAAAATCCTAATTCGTGAAAAGCCCCCTATTTTGCGGATATAATTGTGGAAAACACTTAAGAAAAACGTTAATTTCCAACTAAAACTGAGAAAAATGCTAATCCCCTGGTAAAAAAAATTAAAAATCGGTAATATGCTGCTACAATTGATAGTTCGGGAGCTAGCGACAGTCCCATTCAGCCGGAAGAACATAGTCACTAATGGTGTGCAAAATGATGGCATTTGACCCCCTATTTACGAGTACGGAAGTCTGTCATGCTGTATCTGGGGCCTAAGGATTTTATAGCTAATTAAAGTCCTTAATTTGGGACATGAATTTAACCAGAAGAACATAGTCCAGAAACTAGTCTAGTTCGAAAGGTCTTATGGAGCTGATTACGAGTATGATCGTCTGCCGCCGTCTGCCTGGAGCATTTGCCCTCTGTGATTCGCCAAACTCACGTAATTCGGTAAATTTTAATTAACCGGAAGAACACAGTCCTGAAACTGGTCTTATTCGATAGGCTTTATGGAAATGATTACAAATATAATCGTCTGCCTGGAGCATTTGCCCTCGGTGGCCATTAAACTCCTTAAATCAGGGATATTAATTAAATAGAAGAACTAAGTCCGGAAAATGATCTTTTGCGACAATTTCATGTGGCTGCATACGAAAATGATCGTCTGCGGGTGTCTGCCTGGGGCACTTGCCATTAGTGACCAGTCAAACTGCACCGGAGGAAAATGATTAACCGGAAGAACATAGTCCTGAAACTAGTCTCATTCGAAAGGTATTATGGAGCTGATTACGAATATGATCGTCTGGCGCCGTCTGCCTGGGGCATTTGCCCTAAGCGACCCGTCAAACTGCACAGAGGGAAAATGATTAACCAGAAGAACATAGTCGTGATACTAGCCTAATTCGAAAGGTTTTATGGAGCTGATTACGAATATGATGACCGGCCACCGAGGGCAAATGCACCAGGCTGACGTCGCCAGGCGATTGTATTTGTAATCATTCCATAAATTCTATCGAATAAGACCAGTTTCAGGACTATGTTCTTCCGGTTAATTAAAATTTCCTAAATTATGTGAGTTTAGCGAGCCACAGAGGGCAAATGCCCCACGCAGACACCAGCAGACGATCATTTTCGTATTCAGCCACACAAAACCTGAAGCAAAAGACCATTTTCCGGATTTAGTTCTTCCGGTTAATTAATATCCCTGATTTAGGGAGTTTGACTGTCCACTGAGGGCAAATGTCCCAGGAAGACGGCGGCAGACGATCATATTCGTAATCAGTTCAATTTAACCTTTCGAATGAGACTAGTTTCACGACTATATTCTTCCGGTTAATCATTTTCCCTCTGTGTAGTTTGACGGGTCACTGAGGGCAAGTGCCCCAGGCAGACGGCGGCAGATGATCATATTCGTAATCAGCTCCATAAAACCTTTCAAATGAGACTAGTTTCAGGACTATGTTCTTCCGGTTGAATGGGACTGTCGCCAGCTCTCGGTCTATGAGGAAAACGCTAAAACTCGTGGATAATTAAGAAACATCGCTCACGGGATAAAAACGATACTTTGCTGCTAAAGTTGAGAAAATGCGCAAATTCATGGCTATTGGAGGGGGTGGGGCAAAACCGCTAATCTGCAGCTGAAATTGAGAAAAACGATACACTCGGCCAAAAAAGCGCTAATTTGCGGGTAGACTCCAAAAATCGCCCCTAACTGAGAGATTGAGGCTATGGTGAGGCCAGCAAGATGTCCAGATTCAAGAGTGTGCTGGCTGGGTGGAATGATGACTAAAATGTGAAATTACCCCCTCCCCTCACAGATTACAATCTCAGATTACAATCTGATCCCCCCCCCCCAGGACTAATTCCTACCTACGCCACTGATTCTTACTGAAAATTTAAATCAAAAGCTATTACACAGTCAAGTTTCATTTTCTATTCAAATGATAACTCCTGTAATATATTTGTATTTATATAGAATAAAATATACAGTTTTTCAAAAACCAGGTAGGTATTTTCCAAGCTTCGCATATTCCATTGAATGGGCCTTGGCGAACTTTGGCAGAAGTTCCTAAGAACGAGGGCTTCAGGTTTCGATCACAATTCAGTAGTGAACTTTACTTATACATATTTCTACTATTAAACGTTGGGTCCAACTTGGGGATGAAAAGGATGACCGATGATATTGTCTAGCTAATGCACCAAAGAATGGCTCGTGTCTTTTTTTTTTTTTCAAAAATACGGATTTTTTCGGGCTGCTCGATATGGGGGGTGGAAAGGCAAGCATGACTTGCATTGTCTTATAGTGGTCGTGTGCCTACAAATGCAGAGGTATGAGTTGGAAAATTCCACTGATGTTCCTAGACTAAAATAATAATTGGGAATTATCTTCCTAGAAATTATTCAGCAGTCGGTAGCTAATGAGCCCTGGAGTTTTGAAAATGTAAACGAAAACTTCACTGACAGACGTACGCAGACTTGAAACCGCCATGTACCAGTTTCACCGGTAGATGGAGACTTTTTCTTTTCAGACAAATGTAGGATTCACTTTTCTCAAGTTTTCTATTTATTGTCCTAGACATCGTCCAAGTAGAAAAATACTTCTTTATTGAAAAGAGAAAGTCGATTCATCCTCAACCACCTGGGGGATTTTTTTTCAGCTTTTATTTTTCCAAGCTCCAATTTTTACGCTCCAAGGAGTTAACTCGAGAAACCAGTTCCAATTGTAATTTCAGTCCTTGGTACGAAAAACTATCTACTAAAAAATTTTATTTTTTCTTCCGATGAAATACGATGGTGGTTGTGAACTTATATGTATACTGATCACCGTGGGACCCGGAGGCATGCTTACAAGTCGAAACCTGGGAGACCTTCTCGAGCTCGAAAGGCAAATGCGACCTGGAAACTTCATTCGATTGTCATCATACTATAATTGCATCGGTGTCATGACCCCGATGCGGTTCCGTGGCGCTCGGATCGAGCGTCCCTAACCACACCTATCTAGTATAGAAGACTCATTTCATAATCGTTACCAACGATAGAGAAATGAGCTCAATTTTTGCAAGAGGGTTCATGTCACTCACTGATGTGATTGACGTAGAAACCCTCTACAGGGCGTTCATGAATTAGCAGGACAGAAGAAAACCAGTTGTGGGGCACATCATTTGCCATTGAAATGAGTATTCAGTATTTGGAGTTTTTGGAAATTCCGCTTTGTTTCCGAAATATCACACATTTTATGATTTTTTCATGAATTCCCTTTTTTTCCACTTAAATGCTTGCTATAAGCTCATAAAATGGTACTAGCCTAAAACTAATTAGAAAGAGCACAAAATTCCCTTTAAAATGGGTCCACTTTAGGGTGAAAATTACTTTCGTACCATACGTGAGAGCAGCCGATTTACGAAAGAAACTGGTGACTCACAGTCATTTCCTTACATTTCTCCGACGCGATTTTCACCTCTTCGCCATCGGGAAGAAAAAATTTGAAATCAGTTGAAAAACTTCCTTATTTTGTAAGCTTTCCAATGATGTGTGAAGGTTCATAATTACAGTATTTTTCCGTTGAGATATAAGCAATAAACTTTGAAAAATCCAGCCAGGAAATATGGAATTCATGCATTTCTTCAACAATATTTTATTACACAAGGAGACATTTTTGTCTTCTTTTATTTTATTTCTGACTCAATTATTCATCTGTCATCTTCTTATGGTGGATTTCACCACCGAGAGTTAAGGTTTGAGTTACGTTAACTCAGAATTAACTGAAACAAGGCGTCACTATTTATGTAAACAATGTTAGAGTTAGGTAACTCCAACCTAACTCCCGGTGGTGAAATTGGCCCTTAGTCAATAATTTAAGCTCCCCTCCCCTCTGAATGAGACCCCCACCGCCATTCATATGAGTGCCTGTATAATTATTCTGTGGTGAGAGGGGGAAAGGAGTTCATGAATCGAGCTTAAATTATTAAGCTCGATGAAAGATAAATCATTAAGGCCCGATTTCACCAACTTCTTAAACCCAGATCAACAACTAATCACGATTACAATGTAAAAACTTGTATCAAAATTCATATGGGTTGCTATTGGCAACTACGCAACGCTTCGATTGCGTAAGAGAGCTGAGAGAACTATGTTTCTAAAGCGCCCCATACACTGTCAGTTTAACTGAAGGCAATCGTGAGCCCGTCGATCGGGGTTACCCACACATTTATCAGTTAATCTGAAGGCCATGGACTCCAGTCCGTGAAAACTGAAGGTGTGTGGCCGTAGGACTGGCTAGGATCGGTCGTGAGATCCTTGACTGACAGTGTATGTTGCTCGGCGATTTTGGTCTGACGTTCGCCTCTTGAGGCGACGGCCTGCAGGCAATTGTATAGTGTATGGGGCGCTTAAGACGAGTGTCTTCGGACTGAAACAGTTTGGCGAAAAACTCCGTATGAGCCCTCGACCGTGCAACCTCACCAGGACCCTGAAGTGTGAAGAAGTACGGAACAAAAAGACCGTTATGATGAATCCAGAAATCATCGGACGGAAGAAAATAAGTGGCAAGATGAGAATTACGATGCTAGGAAAGACTGTGACTTCAGAATTATGGAAGGAGTAAAAGAAAGGGTCGGATAAGAGAATACATACATTATAAACCTGGATTGTTCCCAGCGGACTGGAGGGGCGTGGAGGAGGCAGGTCGTCCCCTGGTAAACAATCACCCTGCCCCTCTCCTTGTGTAGTTATGGCAACACAACTCTCTTCCGGTATTTACTTTGAAACTCCACCCCTCTTATCCACTTGGGAGCTTAACTGATTCCTATTCTTTATCAGCAGTGATGAGCAATCCAGTTCTTTTATATATCGTTGGGTGGGACAGGTTGGAAAATGGCCAGATAGATAGCGAAGCCAGGGTCTCGCGGTATTTACGGCGTGCGTTTGGTTTCAATATCATTCAATGGCGCAGTCATACCACGGAAACCAAAATAGAAAAAAGAATGTAGCAGGTCCGCGGACTTTGTAGACGTGGATAACGTTTTGGTGTTTACTTACTTTTCTCCAGTCCACACCACAGGTGAGAAGGACAGGGGCCTCCTCCCATGGGGTTGAAACTCTATTGTTCATAATTGAGACAGAGTTCATAGTCGGCTTTACGCTTGGAGCGCTACATTTTCGAAATTTAGTTAGAAGGCCAGCCGCTCATGAACGTAGCGCTTAGAAACCCTCCTCGGTCAGAGCCTTTCACGCCTTTCAGTGTGCTCTGTGCCTCGTGCTTCGTTAGTTGCTTTGGTTCTTTTGTTCAAATCCTTGTTTTTCCGTTTTTCTCTTTCATTCCTGCCTTTTTTCCTGTCTGTATTTCAACCGTTCTTTTCAGAACGACTCCATCACCTTGATTTTTTTTTTTTTTTTTCTCTTCCAGAACGCATTCCTTTTTTTTGCTTTTCAAGCGTTTTGAGAGCGAACCTCTGTTCCTACCTTAAAGGTATTTCTGAGTTATTCAGGAATATATTTTCCTTTGAAGCCTTGTTCCTACATCCACACATAGTAACAATGCCTGGTGGGAAGCACAAGTGCTGTGTACCCGGCTGTGAGGACAGAACATTGCCCCAACATTATTTGCCCTCCGTGATTTGGCTCGGAAGTGGTTGGAGAGCATTGGGGATAAAAGTCTAATGGATCTGTGAACTACACCCATCTGTTCGGATTGTAGTATAATAACAAAAATACAAGGTTTAGTATTGTTCATGAATACTCCTATTTGTTAAATTTTGTCAATAAAATAACAACCATAAAATTGGATCAGTTTTTTCTTTTTGAACCAATAGGAATATTAGTCTGTTCCAATAAGGTGTTTGGAAACATGTTTGGAGCAAATTTGCCACGGGGCCAGCCAATAAAATATTGGTCCTATAGCAAATCTACTCTGAATATTTTCCCAACACCTCACTAGAACAGACCTATTAATAAAGTACGTGCAAGAGAAAAACTACCGCTATCTAACGGTGATTTCGGTGAAAATAGTTGGGCGGCTCTACGCCAGGGAGCGCAAAAGACTGTCTTACCCCCACCACCGCCAGTTTCCTATCTATACCACACCTCACGCAAGCGCTCTGAGGTCCTTTTCGCATTCCATCGAATCACTCACTATACACCTCGATTAAAACGTTATCCACATTAAAATTCCTACATAAAAGTCGTCAGAATTTTACTTTCGGATATATTCAGTCCTTTTAGTCACTTTTACCCCCCCCCCCCCCGGCGCCATTGATGGGTGCGCAACACGACAGTTTTTTTTTTTCTTCTTTCTTTGTCAACAGATATTGTTTGCATATGTATATGTATATATTTTTGATAATTTTTAATATATTTTTATTCATTTATGCAATAAATAAGCAAGATTTGGACCGTGAAATTGCAAAGATGTTTCGTTTTATAGTTTTTGACAATATTTGTATTCTTCTTTTTTCATAAAAACGTATACAAAATAGTAGTGGTCTACAGAGGAAAAGTCTCAAGATATTCCAATTGCTTCCGCTAGTCTAATAGTACCAGCAATAACAATAAAAATAATCCATTGCAAAAACTAATACATTTTTATCTGGTCTAAAGATGAAAGCTATGAAATTAAAAACATTAGACGGGCTGCTCAACTAATTTGAGTAGCTTTTACACATCGTACGCTCTATGTAGTACAGAAAATTATTATATAATTGTTGGCGTGTGGTACACGTTTTTCCACCCGTCCACCCTAAATTGAAACATATGTTCGTGGAGAGGACGCGGCACTGTACTTGTGTAGTGTGTTGAATGGAAATCGCTATGTATTAGGGTGCGTTCATAGTGAATCACCTTCACTGCGATACCTCGATGAGCGATGCCCCGATGAAACATCGATGAAGAACAAACATCAATAATTGTATGGGACTGTTAATAGTGAAGCACCGTCACTGCGATGTGATCTTCGATACCTCGCTACTATCATCGATGATTTGAACCATATGGTTCCTCGACCACCCTCCTGCTCGTTGCTATTTTTTTTTTTTTTTCAAAAGAAGGGTTAAAGCTTGAAGGAAACAGGTGTGCGTGACTTACGTAAATTGTGTGAAGGTGAACTTTGAAAGATTTTGAAAAGAAAAAAAATTTCGCTCCGGCAGCTGGCGGTCGGAAAGAGTGCATTTCATTTTGTATATGGATACCCTAAGCCGTCCCAGAAGTAGTAATGTTGAGACCATGATTTGTTTCGTTAATGTTTGACCCTCCATCGTACTGTTTGCTGCCGGGTTTGTTTAAGCTGAACTTAATGGGAATCAAAGGCTACTTCAAAATGAAATCATCGTAATATAATGCTTCTGGAATCAACCGGTGATTTCTAGTGATTTTTTTACCAGTCATTACCCATATTACCCCCCCCCCCCCCCAACCAAGTCGACTGATTTGGCCCAATGCAATACCAAACGAGGTCGTATGACTACTGATTTTTGTGCCAAAGCGCGTTCCGCTAAATTAATTTCTTCGAGAGTTATCGTGCTAACAAGACCACACACTTACTTCCACTCCGGGGGCACCCCCCCTCCACCTTGACTTTTTCAAACAATTAAAATGGGAATCAAAGGCTAGTCTAGCATGGAGTATACGTACCGAATATGATGCTTCTAGAATCAACTGGTGATTTTTAGTGATTTTTTGACCATTTCAACCCCTATTTCCCCCCCTCCACCTTGACCGATTTGCCCCAAATGCAATACCGACCGGGGTCTTATGACTACTAATTTTTGTGCCAAAGCGTGTTCCGCTAAATTGATTTCTTCGAGAGTTATCGTGCTAACAAGAAAACGGCCATAATATTATATATATAAAGATATAAATATATATATATGAATCATGGAGACCAGTGAATTCGTGTTCTAGAGGTTCTGAAACGTGAAAAAAACATGACATGACCCATGTTTGCCAACATCACGACGAGACCAATAGTGCATTTTCAGAATGAAATGCACTAAAAAAAGGCAACGGAGGGGAGGGGGGTCGAGAAACCATATGGTTCAAATCATCGATGATAGTAGCGAGGTATCGAAGATCACATCGCAGTGAGGGTGCTTCACTATGAACGGTCACATACAATTATTGATGTTTGTTCTTCATCGATGTTTCATCGGGGCATCGCTCATCGAGGTATCGCAGTGAAGGTGATTCACTATGAACGCACCCTTACGTATATTTTATCAGTCATCGTCATCACTGTTGACATTTATTACTGGATTTATCTCGCCATAATGTGAATATTTCGTTTAGAAATTCTGCTAAACGAACAATCTTTGGCGTATATCTTACTATACTTATTTCTCCCATATTAAAGGTCTATTTACACGAACCGAGTCTTCGTACGAGACAGTGCACTCGGCCGAGTGTCAAACATGTTATTTTGCCTCTTCCCGGTCTCGGCCAAGTACTCAATATTTTTATTTTGGTTTTTAATTTTTACAAGTATTTTTAATTTGGTTTCATCAACATTGGCGATCCTTACATTTCTGGGGAAATTACGCCACTTTGAATAGTACCACCTCATAATTATATACCTTGAGAATTCTGACGGATTCTTAACAGTTTCTTCGCCTAATTAAATACTGAAAGTGAGGAATTTAACACATTTTCTTTAATCTTGGAAGTTTGTTTGGGACGTGTAATCCTCCCTTTCCCTTATCAGTAAGAAAACGTAGTAGAACAACTAAACAGCGATTGTGATGATTGACCGGTAAGCTTGACAATTCTGTCTTTTATTGTTTTACTGAACGTTCAGATTCAATCATTTTTGAACTATTTATTATTTATGACGCTTTGTACCCACTTGAGTTATTGATCTTTGGCTCCATATTTATAGCTAACCAAAACGTTTTAATTTTTATTAATACCAGAGAAAGAATTGTGTTAATTAAAAACTCCTTGATGAAAGCAAATAAGTCAAACAGAAGGGTTGGGGTCCTTACGGATCATTAAGCCAAAAAGAGAAGGCATGAAGCTTCAGTGGAACCACCACCTGACTTCTGTTTCAATCATTCATTTTTTTTCTATCTTTATCTTTCTTTCTCTCCTCCTTCTCTCTCGCTCTTTTTGAAGGGGAAGGATTTCTTTCTGTCACCGAGTATAATACGCATATCCCCTCTGCCGCAGCACCGTCTCATTTCAAACATTTGTTCTGTCTACAAGTGTCATCTTCTGGCAGTAGGAGGCCTCCGTCGAGAGAAAAAAAAATCTATTTGACTCGTAGAGCTGAAGCTAAATACTTGGTATGGCTGAAGTGGATAGTAGAGAGACTTGCATGAAACCGCGTGATTCGAATAATTTCAAAATTTCGTAGTGCTGACGAAAAACTAAAATCTCATCGCTATTTTATCCTGACTATAGGGAGTGTTTCGATGTTTTTCTGCCCCTCCCCCCACCCATTTTTGAACAATGTGGAAATTTCATTCGTCAGGAATTGCTTATCGCGAAATTTTTTGTGGGCTAAAGGTCTGAGGTCAAAACGGAGACTGGACCGCACCCTCCGTGCAATTTTTCGTGACTGTTTGGTGGGTCCTGCCCCCAACATCTTCGTCGATCTGTATTGAAATCGTAGGTGGTTGATACACAAATAAAATTCAAAGTTTAAGGCCTATTCAAACGTTATGATGTGACTGATGGTTGCCCTGATTTAGGCATCATGGACGTCTAATCGTTAGGAGTTTCTTGGGAAAGGGTTTTCCCTTGTGAATTTCTCATGGGAAACAGTGTGAGGTCAACAAGAACAGAGATGACGCCCATGTTTGAGTGGGAATCATTTTTAAAAATACCAATTAAATATTTCTATCGGGCTACAAATTTATTGATTAATTGGCACAAATAAATTGATTGATTGACCGTAAAAGTCGTCACTCAAGCTGAGTATTTGGCCCTGGGCTGATGTTAAATTCGTGTTGAATATATTTCTTACGAAATCACGGAAAATTCTTCGAAAACGTTTCTTCGAATGCCCAGTTCGTCGAAAAAAAATAACACGCGGTCGAGCCCAGTTGTTGTTTTAATAACAATTTTTTGAATAAAATATGAGCAATTCTTCCAATTTCACCCCAAAAACACTTTGGAGTTCGAATTTGCTTTAGGGTTATTTCAGGGATGAAATTAGGAAAAGTAAGATATAACAACAGTGACATGGTGTTTTATGTGTCATCATGTTTTATGTAAGATATAACGTAACTGTAGAACTTCCTGGAGATTAAAATGAGACTTTGAAATCTAAGATTGGTGCAGAAATTGGGTCAATATGTAGGGGCTTAGTTTTGGCTAGGGTTGGCTGGGAAGGGGTTGAGGAAACCCGCCTGAAACGGTGAATCCCGCCTTAAGCTTTTTGGTGAAAAGAGGTAATCTCTCCACGTTTGAAGTGTCTTTATTAATTCGTGGCCATGCTTTCGGTTGACTAGACCATCTTCAGACAAGGTTTAGGGCGTAAGAACCACCCTTGTCAAACTGCTTTCGAGCGAACACATCGGCATAAAACGTAGTTTTCGGAAATATTTAACGAGCGTATTTTAATGTTTTAAAAAGAAATTTCGATATTTTTTCGTGCATATGAATCCGAGCCCTCGATGAATGATGATGCACGGAGGACCCTATATCCTCTATACTGCACTGTGTACGGCACAGAGGGACAATGAATTGGAGAGAAGAGTTAATTGTGAGAAAACGGAAGCAACGGTCACTATTCACAATAGTATTAGAAGAATCTCATTGGAAAAATGTAAACGGTATGGAAATATGAAGGGAAATTTCGAGAATATCAGCACCAGCTTCTCTGAAAGAGCAGGGATGGTGAAAGTTTGAGAGAAGAACAAAATGGCGAGACAAGTTGTTCGTTAAAGAAAAAAGGTGTGTTCAGAATGCCCGCAGGTGTAATAAGAAAGATTCCTATTGGCTTCGAGCTGTGATCATATATGGGAGGGAATGAGGACACCTATGGGCTGGCCAGGTGAAGGTAGTAAGCCCCTCTCACTTTCTCATCCTCTCAATGAACGAATAGCTGCATCATTTTAGAGAAATGTTAGATAGTAATACAAAAGCCAAGGATGAAGAAATACATGTATGATAAAATAATTTAAATTTCAGAAAAATATTTAGTGAAGATAACCCTGCCGTTATATCCTTGACTTTAATTGCTACAGTGCGAAAACGTTGATAGATCGTGTCATTTCATTTTGGAAGACTTGCTTTACTCCAGCCCGAAAAGGGCCATTCAACAGGTGGAGTCAATTCCTTAAAGAACCATTTCTTTAGAATACCCACGGGGACAGTTAAAACAGCCTCTAAAAGTTTGTATTTCTTCAAAAGTCCACCACCCCCATTTCTTGCCTCTTGTTCTCATCTCATCCCCTTTAGAACCGATAGGAGGGACTGTGGGAACTTGCCATACATCTGCTTAGTGAACTAAATTACATTCCGTCGCTCATTCCATCTCGCTCTTTTTAAGACTTTTCAACAGCTGCGCCGCTTCTTCATTTCATCCTCTTGCTTCTAATATTCTTTCCCTTTACATCCCTCTCTTTTCCCTTTACCACCTCTATCTACTGGCAATCAGAGCCGTGCTTTTCCACCTACGAAAAGGATGTGACGCCCCAATGGCATACAACTCAGCGTGAGGAGGGGTAAAACACGAAGCAAGACATCCGGCGAAAGAAGTCCGCCTTAGGAAAACCCCGCGCCACCTATTGCCGCCCCTCACCCACCAAGATAGTCTCACTGTGAGAGAATCCTCCTTCAGCCGTTGACATCATTTTGATTTTTTTTTTCCTCCATCTCTTTCCCCTTCCAAGCATTAGATGCGGAGTCGTCTTGTGATTTACAACGTTTTTTTTTTTTTCGTTTTAATGAACCTCGTCTCGACTGGGGGCTAAATTTCAGTTGCGTATTAACTACAAGCACGAAGCTTTTGTTGTTGCTTTAATTTGGATGAAAACGAACTTCGGAAAAACAAATTTTGTTATTATGCGTTTCCTTCCTCCAATTTTGTCTTAGTATTTTAGACTTGGAACTTTAAAAATACAATTTAACGGATTTTTGTTATTTGCTATCCCGATTTTCAAGCTTTTAAAAACCAAATTTTGTGGGGTTTTGCTCTTAATGAAATCAATTTCGCAGGTGAATTAGCGTATTCGAAAAATTAATTCAACTCTTTCAAAAACCGAATTACCGAACTCGTTTTTATTATGCGAAACCCAAATTTCGTCATTTTGGTCCTTAGAAATCCCAAGTTTTGCGGATTTTCGCTCTTTCAAACCACAATTTCGCGGATTTTGCACTTTCAAACCGAGTAAACAACGATTTTAACATTAAACTGAGTTTTTTAGGCGTCCTACTGTTGTGCCCTACATTCCGTCACAAGCGTGCTACTTTTTCGTGACAGGCGTCCTCGGAAACGACTTTTACAGCTTCACAAAACGTGAAATATTATTATACTCCATGGTAAGCACGTGAATTCATAGGATCATGGCTGTTGAAAACATACTAAACGTATGTTTACGGGTCGGTTTATGGGTCATTCATATTTATGCTGAATTAAAAAATGCCGGTGGTGGGCGTTTTTCTTGTCCAATTTCTCAAAGTGTTGCGATCTGAGCAAAACGCGGAGCTGACAAGTGCAGGCGGTCCCGACCCTGACGGGCCGTAACAGGGCCTCTCAAATTGGTCTAAAATGAGCGTTTCGAACCATTTTCCAAGAGTTTATCTTTCCTCTGATGAGTCCCTGAGACCTTGCAGAATTAAGAAATAAATGCTAGCGGCTTTGGCCAGAACGTTCCTCAGGGCACGTCTAAGTCCCTTAAAGTGGCCGGAAATAGGTCGTTGGGTTTTTGCCTAACCTTTCTACTCCATAAATCGCTGTTTTCGTCGAGCCTTATTTTCCTTGGACATGAGAGCTGATGATCCCGTGGACGCTGTCCACGGGAAAATTCGCAATGCCTCCAAAAACGGGTCAAAGCGGCCAAAATCCGTTTTGATTTTCAGATTCCTCATGGCGAAAAATCCCGCCACGCCCCCCGCCGCTGAATTCTTCATAAATTCTGGTCAAATTTTCTCAAAAAGTTCCGATCTGAGCCGAACATTTCTATCGTAACTATTTCTACGACGATGATTTTTGTGGAACCAGTACTAGACTTTTTTTCAGGGATTGGCGGAAATAGATGGGTCAAATTCCAGTCAAAATTGTCTAATTCTTGTCACTTGACCGTAAAAGATTTTGACCGGTCAAGTGCCACAAACACTACAAATGTCCCTATACTTCGTCACACCGATAACCCATTTGACCCGATAACTGACTGTGCAGTTTTTTTATCGTGAAACTCACAGGGGTTTTCTTGAAAATGCCGTCATCAATTCCCCGCACTTGTAAATAAAAGGTCTGCAACACTCCACAGCTCCTATCTCAGGACCGACACCTATTGTGGCCCGGGGCGGAAATTCTAAAGCTTTTTCTCAATTCTTGGTCACGAAGTTGCCTTCAGAAACCATTCACTGGAATTTTCTTTGCTGCAAACGAGCGCTTTTCCTCAATTTTAGTCGTGAATTAGCGTCACTTTTATTCAAATTTAACCACCAAGCTGTCTCCAGAAACCAAAGGCGGATCTGGGACCTCTCTAAGGGGGCGGGGGATTGAAACCCCTCCCTATCCCCCAGCACACCCCTATAGCTGTTTTACTGAACTAAATAAGACTCAGACAAGAAAACCCTTTTTAAACTTTTTAGAACTGACTGATTTTTTATTCATCCGATTATTCACAAAAATATCAAATTATTTAAAAGCGACGCTAACGGACATCGGCAGATGGCCGCTACACCCCCACCACCTGCCCACCTGTGAGGTGATTAATTGATCGCATCTGATCAATATTTGTTGTTTTAAAAAAATAAATCATTCGGGACTCTGTTGGAGGACGCTCTATTGGAGCATACACTGGCACTGTTCTCCCCAGGCCGAAGGAGAGCCATTGAGAGATCGATAAAGGCCAAAACACAGAATAATGCTTCAGGTTGGCTCTCGGTCGTGCCTTTACAAAAGCATGATTTCGATCTGTCACCATACGAGTTCAAAGACGCAATCGCCATCAGGTACAAAAGGGAGCCATTCAAGATGCCTAAAACGTGTGATGGATGTGGCAATAATCAGTTCACACTGGAACACGCGTTAGACTGCAGAACAGAAGGCCTGGTCACAAGACGCCACAATGAGGTCCGGGATGTACTGGGTGAACTGATGGCAACAGCATGGGGCAACTGCGTGAAGGAGCCAATCATGAGAGAGGCTTCAAATTCAATTTCAGCACTGCGTGGAGATTTAGCATGCCGGGGGGTCTGGGAGCCACAGAGGGAGGCGTTGTTTGACGTCCGTGTCGTAGACACTGAAGCCCCCTCTTACGGCTCCCGGTCTGTCTCGGCAGTTTTGTCGAGCGCTGAGCAGGAAAAAATGAGGAAATACAACAGTGTGGCTGAAGATCGACATGCAACATTCACGCCACTCGGATGCTCCGCAGATGGAATGTTCGCCCCCCAGATGAGTGTCTTCATCAAGGTATTAGGAGAACGGCTGGCAGATAAGTGGCATCGCCCTCAGTCAGCGGTAAGAGGTTGGATGCGGGCTAGGATCTCGCTGGCAATTCTCCGGGCGTCAAGCATGTGTCTGAGAGGCACACGGAAGAAATGGAGATCTGCAGAGCTCGGCTTTGGCGATGGAGCAGCTGCTCAGCTGGGAATGTGAAAGTTGAAGGTCGTGCATTTCGATGAAGAACCCATACAATTTTTGTTATAAATTAGTGTATTTTTGTTATTAGTTTGTAAAATTCACTGTTTTGTCAAATAAATTGCATTTTTCATCATGGTTGAATCATTCGGGACTTTGACTTGAAATAAGTGGTCTATATTTATATTTCAAAAGAGGTTACGCCGAGACGTAGACGTGACTCGGGATCACCTCCACCTCGTGAGGAAGGAGTTTCGAGGTTAAACATGGTGCAAGGTTTTCACGGCAAGAACATGGCTCCCCCTGATCAAATGGATTTTATTCGGCCGGACTGGAAGAACTGGTTACGTCGATGGGAACGTTACAGAACTTGTACACTATTGAACGAGTTACCCGGAAATTATCAAGTTAACCAATTTATATACCTATCACTTGGGACCGGACGCCGAGGATTTACTTGATCGATTCAAGCTGTCGATGACAGACATGGAAAACTATGAGGTCGTGTTGATGAAGTTTGAACAACATTTCGAAGGGAAAACGAATCTCGTGTATGAAAGGTTTCTTCAAACGAAGGCAAGAGTCTGGAGAGCCAGTTGAAAAATTACTACAAGACCTTCACTCAAGAGCACGACGATGCAATTTTGGAACACTGTTAGACGAGCTAGTAATGCACAAAATCATTGAAGGCATAAATGACCCCTAGTTATCGGAAAAATTTCAAATAAGGTCGGGTTTGACGCTGTTGGACGTGGAAAACAAGGTCCGAATGGCAGAAAGGGTCCGTTTCCAACAAAGAACCGTAAGAGATGTAGCGTTCAAGCCGAACACGAGTGCCCATTTAGAAATAGACGCAGTGAACAAAGGTGAACAGAAAAAAACAAACAAAAAAGTGTCTATACTGTGGATTTCCCGAGGGATAAGCCAAGCCGAACCCCACCCAGGTCGACTCCCAAAGGCGTCTCCGTGGCGCAATTGGCAGCGTGCTGGACTGGTAATCCAGAGGTTGCGGGTTCAAATCCCGTCGGGGAGCCATTTTTTCTCGAAACTCCAATTTTGTTGGGCTATGCCCTTCCATCGTCGTCCGGATAACATCAGTTTAATTAATTTATTAATTAAAAATACCGGCGACAGAAATATTCATTATATCCATCTCGTTGGGTATTATCACAAAAATCGAGAAATCAACTAATTGGGTTGCAAATATGGTCGTTGTTCCCAAATCCAACTCCAAGGAGGTTCGAATTTGTGTTGATTATTTTCACTTGAATCAATCGGTGAAGAGAGAACGATTACTAAAGCCCAGTGTGGATGAACTGTTGTCACAACTCGAAAATGCTAAATGTTTCTCAGAGCTGGATTATTGTAGGCATGGATACTTCCAGTTGCCCTTGGACAAGGAATCAAAGCCGTTGACAACGTTCATCACCCCTTTTGGACGATTTTTTTTCAATTCTTTACCAATGGGGATTTCCAGTGCGGCAGAAGTATTTCATAGGAACACAACAAAGATTTTACAAGGAATTCCAGGTGATTTGGTTTTGCTAGATGATTTCCTTGTATTTGGCAGCAATAAGGAAGATCATGACGAACGCCTTTTCCTAGTTTTACAACGATTGAAACATTACGGAGTAACGTTGAACGAATCAAAGTGTAAATTCGGGGTCAACGAAGTAACTTTTTTAGGTCGTAAAATCGATCAAGAGGGAATTAGAGCGGACCCTGAAAAAGTTAAAGCCGTGCAAGAAATGTCTTCTCCCACAAATTTGACCGAAGTTCGGAGGTTTCTAGGGATGTGTAATTATTACCTCAAATTTCTCCCTCAAATGTCAGATGTGAGCCAACCACTCAGGGAACTACTGAAGAAAGATGAACTGTGGGTTTGGGAAACTCTCCAGGAGGATAGTTTCAAGAAATTGAAACAGATGTTGCTGGATGCTCCAATTTTGTCCTTTTACGACATGAATAAACCGAAACGCGTGGCAGCCGATGCAAGCTCGGTTGGGTTGGGTGCGGTATTGGAACAAGAAGTGAGGCCAGAGGTGTGGAAGCCAGTGTTGTTTGCCTCCCGTAGCCTACTGACACAGAAAAACGGGGTTGGGAATTGTTTGGGCTTGCGAGAAGTTTCAAACTCATTTAATAGGCGACTGTTTCTAACGGACCATAAGCCCCTTCTAACTCTTTTCGGAAAAAACCCCTTGGAAGAATTGACTCCACGTCTACGGAGACTTAAGATGCGTATGGCTAGGTTCTCATATACCTTAGAACATGTAGCAGGGAAACAGTTCTTCGTTCCTGACGCTCTCTCAAGAAGCCCACGTGGAGTAAAAGAGCCTTCCAAGGCAGAAGACGAAATAGACGTTTTTGTGAATGAGATAACCCAGCCTCACGTGAAAGATGTCTTAATGAGACAAGTAATTGACGCTCAAGAAAAGGACTCAAAAATCAGCCAGGTGATAGGTTGTCTTATAGATGGGCGCCCAGAATTTGTAAAAGAGAGTCTTAGACCCTTCCTTCGTTTCTTCAACGATCTATACTTGAAGGGTGAAGTGTTAATGTACAAAGGGAGGGTTGTCATTCCCTCAGAGTTGCGTCGAGAAATCTTGGAAAGACTACATGAAGGACATGCGGACCAAAGAAAAACTCTAGAACTAGCAAAAGCTAGTCCAATTTGGTTAGCTTCGAAATGAAGGAATTCGCAAAGCTCATGGGATTTCAAATCGTCACTTCGAGCCCTGTATTCCCCCAAAGCAATGGATGTGCAGAAGCAGTGGTTAAGATTGCTTAACGAATTTTACGTGGAGAGGATTCAGATCTCGTCTCCTCAATTACCGATGCACACCGTTGGACGACGGAATTTCTCCTGCGGAGTTATTAATGGGGCGGAAACTAAGAAATAGAATCCCTACGGATTCTGATAAATTCGTACCGGAATGGCGAACTCTGACCGATCACTTGCAGAAAGAAGAGGAAAAGAATGCCAAGATGAAGAAACGCTACGATGGAAGCCCACTTCCGTCGTCTTGCGTCGAGCAAGACCACTTCAGCCGCTATCAAAAGGGGAAGACGTTTGGATTATTGACAGGAAAGAGTACAACCTCATTTCAAAATTTTGCGAAGAAGCTCCCCGACGTTATGAAGTCAGACTGGCCAATGGTAAAATATTACATAGGAATCGACGGGCGTTAGTCTTGGTGAAGGAGTAAGCTGAAGAGGGGGGGATTTTAGGTGATTAATTGATCGCATCCGATCAATTAATTGATTTGTTGTTTTAAAAAAATAAATCATTCGGGATTTTGACTTGAAATAAGTGGTCTATATGTATTTATATTTCAAAAGAGGTTATGCCGAGACGTAGACGTGACTCGGGATCACCTCCACCTCCTGAGGAAGGAGTTTCGAGGTTAAACACCACCCCACCCCTCCACTATGTTTTGAGTGATTTTGCCATCTTCAAGAAGGGGGGGGGGTAATTTTGCTGCCCCCCCCCCTTTGGCCCCCTTATGCCAGAAACTAATTGGCGTTTTTTCTAAAGCCTCAGACTTGCCCGCCCCAAGAAGACCACACTAGGCGTATAGGAAGACCTCCATGCATAAGCTACTCTCTCATTTTTAGCCGCGACACGGCGCTTTTTCTGAATTATAGCCACGAGTTAAAACGTTTTCTCAATTTTAGCCTCCAATTAGCTTACCTAAACACACTTTAAAACTGGTTAAAGGGTGGGGGTGGAAGGTTTATGCGATTTATTTATTTTGCCAAATGGGCCAATTTTAAAAACAACAACCACCTAAACTCTCGAAAAGGGGTACCTAGGACATTTAGGCCTGCTTTATCAATTGTCGATTAAGAGATTTAAAGAACTGATCTAGAAAATTCATCTGCGAATCTTGACGAAATATTTGATCATGTAACAGAATGACTTTTTTAGTCAGCTCTTTAGTCAACGATTGATAAAGCGGGCCTAAATCTTGAAAGATCGAAATGGGACTACACAAATAATTAGACGCAAACCCTGTTACACTCAGTCTCAGCAAATGCGTTGTTCTTTCCTGCGTAGCTATAGGCATCAAACGCAGGGGGAAAAAATGTGGCAGAGGAGGAAATCGCGCGCGATACCGAAGTTGGTAAGAAGCAATCTTTCAATGCTGTATTCACATTAAAGAACTGTGACTTGCATTGAAAGATTAAAAAAAAAAAAAAAAAAAAAAAAAAAAAAAAACCCAAGAGATGGGATCCACGGAGTTTTTTGAAGAGTGATGCTCGAGGAGGAAAGGGGGACGTCATCGATAGAAATCCTCTTTCTTACTTGTCCTCCGTCGTTCCACTAAGTAAATGGTATCTGGATAAAGTGTCAGTCATTTGGTTTATTAAAAGCCTCTCGAGAGACAAACCACTCTTCTACGAATGAATTTTATCCCCCTTCCTCAATCCCGGTCATACCGCCTCCAGTCCAGGGAGTTACGAAATTAGTTCATAGAAGAGTTTCACACGAGATCATAGAACTATAGTAGAAATAAAAAAAAGTGCATTTCATTTATGCGACAATCGAGTCAAACCTCATAAGTTAGAACGATATCAATCAATTATGAATGACATTTAGGCCGTGGTATAGAAAGTCGAATCATAAAATCGTGTTTCTTTTTACCTCAGGCCCCTTTTTTGGCACCAACTGAGGGGGAACAAAATGATGAAAATGAAAAATGAAACAGAGTCGGTTTGGTTGCCTATACGATATGGGAAGGCGGAATCTTGTTAGAGGAGTTATTTGCAATTAAAATCTTTATCCCGGCCTAAATTTCATTCATAATTGATTGATATCGTTCTAACTTTTGAGGTTTGACTCGATTGTCACATGAATGAAATGCACTTTTCCCGACAGGCTGCTGTCGGAACAAAACTTTTTTCAGGTTACGTTAATTTTCAGATTAGTTACATTAGGTTAAATGGTTTGTCACAATTTCACCGTTGTGGAATGCGGAGTGACTGGTTTCGAATCCGAAACTTTTTTTTTGTGTTCCTCCCTTTTTGGCCCACCTCAGGATTTTTTAATCAAGATTTATTAGGCTGTAGGCAAATCAAAAAAAAGAGACGGCTCAAAATACAATGTCAATGAAATTTTTTGGTAGTTGGGTGGTCCAGTAAGGCATAGCGTTAATTTAATAGCTCCCCTCCCATATCAACGGATTTGGTTCACTAGGTCTCATACGAAAGCGCGTTCATTTCTCATTAGTCGAGTCAATTTTGGGGGCAATTGCAGCAACAGCCGTGCGGTAGCGAATTTTCAACTAATTCAAACCGCTCTTTCACACCGTTCCCACGGACCGACTCACCTGGATCACGAACTCGTCCGAGATATTCACGCTATTGAGTTTTAGACCAAATTTGGTTGCCCTAAGTCAAAAATTGCGACCGTGATCGTGCTAACAAGCGAGGGGCCATATATATACATATACTATATATCAAATAGAATAGACCTCGGATTCGTGTTCTAGGGGTTCTGAAACGTGAAAAAAAGTATCACAACCCATATTATGTGTGACCATCAGGGTGAGACAAATAGTGCATTTTTAGTGTATTTCATTCAAAAAATGCACTATTGGTCTCTATTCTGAAAAAAATGCATTTTTTGAATGAAATGCACTAAAAAGACTAATCTAATCTTCAGTACTAATCTTCAGTAATTAGGAACCTATCATCTAGTCCATGGCGTATTTAATTCGAAAACAACTTTCCACTGTTTCTTCACCAGAGTCCAAGGTCTAAAAGAAGAAAAAAAATATGGAAGGGCGCCTTGAAGGTACGTAAGGGGAGTTTTTAAGGGGTTGTGACCTCGACTCGCCAATCACCGTCTTGAAATAGCGCTGGAGTCATTCGAACTGAACGAACGCACAAAAAAAAGTAGCGAGGGGAAGGTGGGTCGGTTAAAAGTTCACTACATCACTGCCATACAGCTGTCACCGAAAGAGTTTCCCTTTTTTTCTTGTTTAGAAGTAATTCTTGGAAGTCGAAAAGGGCGGGCATTTTATTTGTTTTTTGAGGAGGAGAAACGGGAAGAAACCTGCGACGGTAAAAACTATGAAATGGAAGAGAGAATGAGAAGCGTGTCAAGTAGGCTAGAACCTTCAACGTCACCAGGTACGTCCAGGTGAGGATCTAACTTCGGGAATGTACGAAATTCTCGTCGAAAGACTGCTTTCAACGTTTTAACACGAAATCAAAAAAGTAAACCGATCGATCAAGACGTTAGAATTTTCTCAGTAGGGTTTTTGCACTAAAAAAGTTCCCCATTTTAAGAACACCCCTCTCATAACTCTTCCAATTTTACGAAAGAAAAAAATCTATTTTTAAATATTACAGCCAGGCAAAAAGTGAGTTGCAATAAAATGCAATATTTTTTTCTTTGTACTCAAGCCGTTGTTGTTTATTTTTGTTTTACTACTCCCAAGGATTGTAATACGCGTACCTTTTTGTAGTAACTCGGTGCGAAAGAAGTCGAGAGAAAAATGGTTTTCGAAGAGGGGAAATTTAAAAATAGAACACTCACACACGGCGACATCAGAAGAAAATAAATGACGGAGAAGAACGAGTTCCCGAGTGGGGAAATTAGTAAGAAAACAAATAAAATAAAATAAAAAGGATGCACAAGATCCGCGGCCGCCGACCGTGTCATCTCCTTTGAAGAAGTTTAAAATAAATACTTATAAAAAAAGAAGGTGACCGATTTATTCGAGGGGATGAGAGGAAGAAAACACTTTTTCACTTCCTTTTTAACTAACGTGTCGTAGTATATATTATATGCCGGAAAATAAAAAATAATCAAGTGCAAAATTAAAAAATACAATAAGTAGCACCAAAATATCAGCGTATATCACTTACAACTCTACCACTAATTGAAATAAAAAAGTATAAAAAAATAAATTACTTAGCCAAAGAAAGTTTTTATATATACAATTAGTTGTTTTTTTTGGGAATGCGTCGGTTTAATTATGCGTACGTTACATGTCACTGATGATTCCACTCGCCTTCCATTCGCCAAACTGAAAAAGCGTAGCTTAGAGCTTCGGGGGGTAAGCATTCACATTGCTCGGCTTTCACTATTGAATAGGAGCGTGAAGATGAAAATAAATTAAGACAATAATTGAATTCAAAACACTCGTGTGACTCGAAATAGTCCTTACCTTGTTGCATTTCTTCTTGCTGAGTGTCGGTTTCCTCCAGGACTTGGTATAGGAAATGAATATACGACGAGGCGAGCCTCAGAGTTTGAATTTTTGACAGTTTGTCCGACGGAAGAGTCGGAATGATATTCCTTAGGCAGGCGAACGCCTCATTCAGCGACTGAGTTCGTTGTCGCTCTCGCACATTCGCCGCCATTCTTTGATGTTGACAGTCAGCCGATGAGCGGCGTCGTCGTCCCGGCGTTTGTCTTACCGACTGAGGTTGCTGTTGGAGGTGATGAACCGCCTGTTGAGGTGGTTGTGGCTCTTGATGGTGGTGTTGTTGATACGTCGTCTGATGGACATGAAGATCATGAGCGAGTTGATGATGCTGTTCCACTCTGTACATCACTTACAACCTCCTCGTAAAATCCAACTCTGCACGAGAAAGTACAAAAGCAGCTGGGCTCTTCAGAGGGAAAGACTATATATACTTTTTGAAATGAATAGATGGGAGGGGAAATGTAAGGCCGGCTTTCGGGGTCCTCCTTCAAGTGGGGACTTGGAAGCAATATGAGAAAAAAAAGGAGCGAATGACTCTTGGCCTGTGGTACTAAGGTGAGGGAGCTTGAGGGATGGGGAAAAACGATGAAAAAACAAACGTTATGGGCGTACCATCAACGTTTCATCCCCACTCTTATTCTTTCTTCTTGTAACCGTCACTGGGCTTCCAGGGGTTGGGAGGTCCTCGAAGGAGCTACCTGGGATTTTGGGAACACATATGGAGGGAGCCCTCGTGCAGTTACTGCCATTACCCCAAGGGTAGAATATAGGTGGGTTAATTAGAAGAAAGAAATGAGATAAGAAGTAAATTAGAAAGAAAATCCATTTTACAAACAAATGAGCTAGCATCTGCAATCACTATTCCCTGGGTCCCTGTTATCAATCCTTTAATATATTATTAATTTTGATATTTGCATGTTTTTAAGCTAGGCTTTATGTACCAATTATTGGAGAATCGTTTTCCTCCCGCAGAATAAACTCTCTAAAACAGAGGAGTAAACCGAATTTTTGTTATTATTATACTATCTTACGAGTTAAGAAGTAATTGGTTTCACATTCTCGGTCAGTCCGTATGTTTCCACATTCTTTTCTCGCTAAATCAGTTAGTTTTATAAAAAAAATATGATAATCCTTTCCCCTTCGTTGTAATCGATCAGATAAAAGAGTGAATCTGACATCCCTCCGCTGCTCGAGATGGTTAAAAATGTATTTCTCTCAAATTTAATGGAAAAAGAGGGGCCGAAAATTAGAAAAAAAAAAATGAATCGAACAGAGATGAACCATGAACGCCTAACGTTTTTGAGGATTGATGACCTCTTCAGTGTTGTGGAGTTTCCAATTATAGGTCTTGGTTGCAATACTCGATAATTTAATGATATATGAAGACGCGATCCGAGAGAAGACGTCAGAATATTTTTGTCTGGTTAATAAACTACGTGAGACGCGAAATTTGGGCTTGTTTCTGCTATACTTGTCGCCTTCAAGGATGGGAAAATTAAAATTTAACTTCGACGTTTCGCTCATTTATCTGAAATATTTCACTCACAAGTTTGAAGGCAAAATCATCTACCTCTCATTGTCAGTTAAAGAAAACTGGTTGCTCACAACGGAGTGAGAGAAGATTCTGAAGTTCAAATGTCACAAAACTTTATGTAATACGAGCACTCAAACGCACAAACACTAAAGACGTAGTTTTGGGCTATTTTGTCCTTCGTCAAAATTGGCAATCACAGGTCAATGAAGACGTTTGAAGGGTCAGAACTTATTCATAAATCTATTTTTAAGGTTTATTTACATTAAAATAGAGCATAAATCGTAATCCGATCGTAAAATAACCTAATAGTTAATAAATAAGCGATTTTTGAAGTTTTATGTCATTTCAAACACGCCAGCTATAGTTCAAGTAACTGTACAACCGAGTGAACCCATCCGGCGTTTTGGGGTAGATAAAGTAGAAATTTAAGGGGTTGATACGTAGGGAGTGTCCCACGAGGCTTTTGAGGCCAGCCCAAAATATTCTCTAGAATTTACACCTCAACCGAATCCTATTGGTCTAAAGGCAGTCGCTAAGCACGGGAGTCAGCTGGGTTTCCTAGGAAGTTATTTTTAAACAAGAAATTTATGATAATTCTATCTACCCCAATATGGCCGTGAGCTCACCTGGTAGTACAGGTTCTCTGCAGATCGGCAAGTTTCTCATGGGCCGAAAGTAGTGGTAAATTCAGTTAACTTTCTAAACACATGTTCCTAGAACCATCTGGAAATTTGGGCCCTCAGGGTCCATTAGAAAGTTGTCATGTTATAGCAAAAGTTTTGTTATTGATTTATTTAAATATTTAAGGTAGGAGTGAACAAATCGAACTATCGAAATGAAGCAACACGTTCGAGAGCCCATCACTATATTATTATATTAAATTAGTGAGCCCGCACCAGGCCATGCCGAGTCCAAGGGCGCCAAAGCCGTTATTGGCTCATACGCCATGCCCAAGGGTTTTGGGGTATGGCTCGGGAGACCTAATGCGGGTCCACAAACCTTGCCGCCCTCCTAACAAACTCCAAAACTTGTACTCCCTCGGTTCTGGAGAATGCCAGGGCGGCCAGCCTGGCCGTTCCAAAAAACGTGGACCCTGATCGCCGCGAACCTATCGCAGCTACCAACAAAGTGTGCCGTCCTTTCCTCCTCTACTTCACACGTCGGGTCCGCCATTATGCCCTTCTTGAATAGCGATGCCTACAGACGGCATAGTGGCCCGTGAACATCCCACGGCTCTTCGTAGATTACGCCTGGATTAGGCTGTTGCTCCTCAATCCCAACTTCTTATGCGCAACCTCGCCTGCCTGCACGCCGATGTTCCCTGCCAGGAACTGATCTTGACACCGACTGCCCAGTTTTTTATCTGACCTTTTCCTACTTTCTTTGAAACCGCAAAGGACGGCCCCGGTCCCACGTTGCTAAGTGAAGCTCCTCTTTTAGCCAGCATGCCCGCCTTCTCGTTATACCTTCAAAACCTCTATGGCGCGGAATCCACGCTAAACTAACGCTGTTCTCCAGTTCCTGTACGTCTGAGATCACACGACGACAGTCAGCCACCAGTTTTACGATGGCCCCTAAGGCCGCCTGACTGTCCGTGTACACCTTAACGTTTTTAAACCTCACATGTTTCCTTAAAATCTCCAAGAGACAATCCAGAATCGCCGTAACCTCAGCCTGGAACACCGTTGCCCAGTTTCCGAGGTGCCGACACTGCTCTACTCCCAGCTGTGGAATCCAGACTCCACACCCCGTTGCACCCGCGTTTCCAGTTTCGAGCCATCCGTGTAGCAGTTCAGATCATCCTCCTGGACACCACACCCCTCCCTACTACACACCTTTACCTGAATCGATGTTCCTAGATCGAGACGCTTCACAATCCTATCACTTTTCATCTGAGTGATAGGCGCCGTTTCATGCAGATCACGTACCGTGGGTTTTCAAGTTATAGCATGCCTCCATTGCTCGTAGTTTCACTTCTAGATAAAGTGGACGCAATTCCAACATCAGTTCCATGGCTGCAGTAGGCGTGGTCCTAAATGGCCCCAATGTGGCCAGGCAGGCCTGCTTCTGCAACTTATTGTGCTCCTTTTGAGCCCATAATTGGCCTGCGGCCTCTCTCCAGACCAAGGCCCCATGTAGGATCCTCGGTTTAACTATCCCTGTGAAAAGTCACGGCGTTTTTGCCGTTCCCAACCACCCTCGACAATAGTGAAATGTATTCACCGCCCTTATGCAAATGTTACCAACTTGCGCCCTCCAGAACAACTTGGAGCTCATTGTTACACCCAGATGATTAAGCTCCGTCACCCTTTCCACAAGAGAGAAATTATTCCCAGTGCGTTATTTTTAGTAGAAGGGGCAAAGGGGAAGCTCATTCCACGCATGCGAATTCAGGTTTTTGACCGTTGGAAAGTGAAATGCTAGGTTTTACGGGTAAATGGGCGCGAAATCTACAGCACCGTGGGCAGATGAGGAAGAAACTTATGATTTAGCGGACCAAAAATTTCAAACACCCTAATATGCTGCGACAGAAAAAAAAATGGATACATCTCAATGAAGCTTATGAAATCATCTACTGGTTCTTCTGCTCTCAGCGCTACTCGGGCCCTTGCAGCTATAATTACCACCCCGGGGATTAAGCCTGGTCCTGCATTCTTGCTGGCCGCCGCAAACGTTTTTCGTCAGCTTCGGGTGTCAGATTAAGATCGTGGAGTACATTCGAGCCACCTTGATTCCAGGGAGAATGGTCTAACAAGCCCGCCTCAATTCTCGGTCTGATGAGGAGAGCCTGTACCGAGCAACCCCGTTAAGGTCGGATGTCCAAACAAGAGAATATGTTTAGACAATTAAATGATTTTTTGAGTAAATAAACCCTTCAGAAATATTTTTTATTTCTTAACAAAAGTTGGCATATTTGAAATTCCGCCAAAACGAACATTTTCCGCAACGTAATATCCTGGTATTCTCTGTCTTTTTCATGCCTCTAAACAGCTCATCTGTTAATCCTCTATTTTTTTATTATTGAAGAGCTCAAGAAGAAAATAAGGCAAAGAAACACAACAAACCGCTCTCCTACAGCTACATTACAGGTCAATTTTTTTCGGAAGGCGCATATGACACAAACGTGCTAAAGTCTGTCCACTTAGTGATGGACTCTCACCCGCCCTTAAATTGGGTGGAATGAGCTTCCCATTTGCCACTTCTACTAAAAATAACGCACCGAAAATTACGCACGCCGTTCTGTAACTTTTAGTTGAGTGTCACTATCACTGTCACTGTTCCCTGTCCTTTCATCTATTCCTTGTAACTGTCATTTGAACTGCTTCCGGTGATAATGACTGGAGTTCCGTAAAACCAGCCGAGTGTTTCTTTATAACCTGAACATTACCTTACCCTACGCCCGAAAGCCGATCAAAGGTTATAAATAACACTCTTCAAGTGATCCTTGTAACACCACTCGGCTATCCCAAAGGATAGTGAGAGTGCTCCCCCAGTCGTGACGTCACGGGAACAGCTACAACATGAGAACACTGAGATACAGAACACCAAAACATGACGTCACAACAGGACCTGACTGTTCTAGGATCAGTCAAATTCTTACAGAACAAGCCCCAGGACTAATTTTAGAACAAATGATCACCGCGTAGCATGTATTCGTAACCATAGTACCCGTAGTAAAAGTTTTGTTTTTGATTTCTTTAAAGATTTTTGGTGGGAGTGATCAAATCGAACTATCGAAATGAAGCAACACGTTCGATAGTCCATCACTAAGGGTGCGTTTATCAAGGCTCTTATTCTACAGACAAAGCTTGGATATATCTGGTTGCTATGGGCCTTTCCGTAAACAGTAATGTAAAGTTATTCGAGAGATAGCTATTCCATGTGATATCCGGTGATTGATAAACCCACCCTAAGTGGACATACTTTAGCTGGCGTGTTTGAAAGGACCTAAAACTTCAAAAATCGCGATTTATCAACTGTTGGATAATTTTCGAACGGATCACGGTTTATGCTCTATTTAGCATAAATAAACCAATGCGCGTTATTTATGCGGTTTAGCATAAATACACCTTAAAAATAGATTTATGATTAAGTTCTGACCGACATTTTCACATCCTCATTTTCTATTCCCAAAAATCCTGAGGACGGACATACATGGAAACTTGCTTCTCTAAACTCTACTCTCTCTCTCTCACTCTCTCTCTCTCTCTCAAACAAGAGAATATGCAGTATGCAACACTTCGGGGCAAGTATCCTCGAATGAGAAGGCCCGCGCTCTTATTTTTTTGCCAAAAATAATTAAATCACGCTCTAAAATGGTCATTGAGTGGCCAGGCCCCTTCAAAAGCAACCACAGAAAATGTCTACCTGTCAATCCTTCATGATAAAATACGGAAACTGATTTTACAGTCATTGTATAACTCGTTATACAAAATTTCCCTTTCCCCGCCTTCCAGCAGGCTGTATAAATTTCCCGATGGTGAGCCACTAATGACTTGCGACAATTGCAAAATACAAGTTCTGGAGCGCTTATATCTGCCGCGTGGGGGTCGTCAGCAGGATTTGATTTATTTTCAGTATCCTCCCTGGCCCCTAAGAGGTGGTAAGTTGCAACGTCGCTACACTCAGGAGTACTTTCGTGCAGGGATAGCTCAGGTAATCTTCAAATCAACGTTTGTTAAAATTACCGCAGTAACCTGACTTGTCAAGAATTAACGGGTAAATGCTTTCAAACTCTCCCTAATTTTATTGAAGAAAGTTGTTGTTACGTACTCGTATACTGCACATTCAACCTCGTTGCTGATGGCAAAACCACTTGTTCACTTTGGATAGAGCACGTGAGAAGAGAAATCGATTTAAGTATACGTGATATTCTTACGGTAGAAGTTCTTCTAAAACCCCTTGAAAATTCTTCAAAGGATTTTTCCGTGTCAGACAGCATGTCACCTGTGCACCCTTGACTTCTTTGCCACTCGGTGGTATTACCGTTCGTTCAACACTCGGTGTCTACCTTTCAAAAAAAGATAATCCTGCGACACTTTGTTCAGGTATTTCCTTCCGCTTAAAAACAGCCCACTTTCAGGACCCTCCCGTGTCATAGCTCCCAACCGTGATAGTTCAAACGAAATTTTGAAGAAAACTCGTCGGTAGACTGGCTGACGCTATAAAACGACCAGATGTTGGAAGGAAAATCCTTTTCTATAGGTAATTTTTTTCTTCACAACAAAGCACGTGCTACACCGACAAAAGCCATCTCACAGAGGATTTCCTCAAATTTGGGACCCACGTGTTATACGACTGAACGACGTGTTAACAATTCTTGCAAAAAGACCGGTGTCAAAAACAAGACGCTCAAAACACAAAAATTCCGCATCTATACGTATATCCTCTTGTAACTTTTAAAAAGCACCATCTTTTGAAAATATACGTGATCGTAAAGTTAGAGTTCTGCAATACTGCAACTACGACACAAGTTACTCGATTGATGTAACAATTAAAATATTTTTGTTACAATGTCACACATAGTGTTCACGAGTTGTCAGGTGCGAATTTTACCACGTGAGGCTTCAGTAAAAAAGGGCGTGAACAAAATCTGATAGGGGAAAAAAGAAAAGAACTGATATATCCCAGCTACATTCTGTCCACTTAGGGATGGACTCTCGCCCGCCCTTGAATTTAGTGGAATGAGCTTCCCCTTTGCCCCTTCTTCTAAAAATAATGCACCGGGAATAATTTTGGAACAAAAAAATGATCACTGTGTGTCGTCTACACGTAACCATAGTGCAAGGTAAATAGACTAAAGAGGTATGCTCTTAATTTTCAACCAATTATTATTGTTTGTTCCATGACGTCATGGGATGACAAATTTTTAAAAAATTTACAGGTGGGACTTTTTTCAATAAAACAAAATTATCAACATTTCTGGGGCCACTTTTTAAGTCGGGACAACTACGCATTATTGCCTGCGGGACAATGTTCCGGTGAAAGAAGTGATTGCAGGGCCCCTAAGTGCAATGGTTGGAGCAAAGAAAACTGCTGCAGGTGCAGGGTATCATTTCAGTTGTGAAACTTTTAGAAATTCTTTTAAGATTGAGCTAAGTTCAGCAATTTTCTCGTTAAACAATGCGTTTTCGTGACACTCATCAACGTAGAGACCTCGCCACCGCTCCAATTAACAATAATATAAGCGCCCCGAAACACTTGGCTTCGTATGAAGGGTTCTCGGCGGTGTTGGTACAACAAACCGCACATCGACCAATACGCTCGTGTGGTGAGGGCTTTTTAAAAAATTTCCAGGCACTTTTTTTGGCTTTTCATTCATTTTTTGCTTGATCTACAAAGAAATTCCAAGGGAGAAACCATGGGAGGGGAAGCTTCATATGTGAAGTTTGGTCCCTCATTATTTTTTTTACTTCCGTGACGTCAATTTTGACAAAAATTTCCTTAGTTACGAGCATACCTCTTTAAGTCTATTTACCCTGACCATAGTCAAGGTAAATAGACTTACAGAGGTATGCTCGTAACTAAGGAAATTTTTGTCAAAATTGACGTCACGGGAGTAAAAAAAATAATGAGGGACCAAACTTCACATATGAAGCTTCCCCTTCCACGGTTCCTCCCTTGGAATTTCTTTGTAGATGAAGCAAAAAATAAATGAAAAGCCAAAATAAATGCCTGGAATTTTTTTAAAAAGCGATATAAATTGGCAGAGTTGTTCCTTATACCTTATGCACCGTTTTAAGGCCCAAGTTAATTGACATGTACCACGTGAAGCACCGTGTATTCAGTACAGACAGCACTCGGCGCAGTGACGGCTGAGTTTATTATGTGAATCAGTGAGAAACGCCCAGTAAACTTCATGAGGGAGGAAGGAAGGGCTTTCCTGCTGCACGGGACAATCACGCTCACGAGCATTTCTCAAATAGGTTGGACAATAAAGCTGAAGTTTAAGTGTTCCCTGTCATGTATAAAAATAGAAGTAATTTAGTATTTTAGTATTTTAGTATTAATGGTGACCTTCGACCAGAATCCCGGCCTCGAACCTAGCCGAATTCAATCACTGTCGATATCGAGGAATTTGTTTGCCTCATCTGGGGCCTTAGTACAAACTCGTGCGAAAATGCCGCTAGACGTGATTGCTTTGGCGGGATATTGTTATTTCTTATTCGGCGTCCTTGGATCCCGCATGCGGCTTTTTCCCCGACCGTTCATACTAAGGCCCCTGGCCGCATACTCAGGATGGAGTAGGGCGATTCAAACCCTCACCATACGAGCGTATTGGTCGATGTGCGGTTTGTTGTACAAACACCACCGAGAACCCTTAATACGAAGCCAAGTGTTTCGGGGTGCTTATATTATTGTTAATTGGAATGGTGGCTGATGAGTGTCACGAAAACTCATTGTTTTACGATAAAATTGCTGAACTTAGCTCTATCTTAAAAGAATTTCTAAAAGTTTCACAACTGAGATACCCTGCACCTGCAGCAGTTTTCTTTGCTCCAACCATTACACTTAAAGGGCCCTGCAATCACTTTTTTCACAGGAACATTGTTCTGCAGGCAATAATGCGTAGTTCTCCCAATTTAAAAAGTGGCCCCCGAAATGTAGATAATTTTGTTTTATTGGAAAAAGTCCCACCTGTTAATTTTTTAAAAATTTGTCATCCCATGACGTCATGGCACCAACAATAATAATTGGTTGAAAATTAAGAGCATACCTCTTTAGTCTATTTACCTTGGACCATAGTGCCCGTATTAAAAGTTTTTTGTTGAGTTCTTTAATGGTGGATTTCACCACCGAGAGTTAAGGTTTGAGTTACGTTAACTCAGAATTAATTGAAAAAAGGCGTCACTATTTATGTAAACAATGTTAGAGTTAGGTAACTCCAACCTAACTCCCGGTGGTGAAATTGGCCCTAAGTGGACAGACTATAGCTGATTCCCTACGCCTGTGGGTAAGGGCCGGCAGATGACAAAACAAAATGAAATCAAATAAGATAAGACGATAAAGTAACTCACAAAACAAACGTTCTGTACCTCAATTAAATTCGTCGAAACGGGGCGTCGCTGTTGTAAGGGGCCGTTGCGTGACGTCAAACGTGGTGATTTTTTTCTTCTATTTTTCTGTTCACAATGAAACCCAAACGTGGTCCAAAAATTTACACGAGGGAATCAAAGCCTCACGAAAAAGAAAAAGTTCACGTCTTTTTGAAATTCCACCAATCAGGTGGTCCATACCCTAGCAACCGTCGGACGTTAACGAAGACGTTCGTCATGTTTTTGCTTCATTCAACAATTTATTTTATTGATTTTTGGAAAATTGTAACAAAGCTTTTGAAAAAAGTAAACGTCGAAACCACAAAAATTATGGTGCGGACTAAAAACTTGGGGCTAGACAGCTTGGTGCCTTAAATTGTGTTCCCTCTTCAATGATAAAGGGTGTGAAAAAGGGTTGAGAAAGAGATTTAAAGGGGATAAGTAGGGCAAAGGTTCAGTCCAATTAAGGGTCTCATAAAATTTCTTTCATGTCAAAAAAACTGGTTCTTTTGTCGTTCAAGTTCAAATGTGTTTCACGGAAATAGTAACCTATATTACGATAAGGACGGTATATATGATACTCAAACTCATTACGGTCGAGGGTGACAGGTAGAGCCCGAGGCGAAGCCCAGAGTTTAGTGGTGCGGAGGCAAAGCCGAGGGCAGTAGCCGCCCGAGATTGTAATGAAAAATACCGCCCGAGTGTTGTAGGTAAGCTATTTTATGTACATCCGGGCAATAAAGTGCTCATTTTGGTTACCAAAACCTCGCAATAAACAGGCCGGTTACTCCCGCGGGAGTAAGATAACATTATTCCCGCGAGATAACATTACTTCCTGTTTGATACATTATTCCCTGATTTTGTAGGAGAAAGGAACATTATGACGCACGATAATTCTGTCAGCTCAATACCTTCCTTCCCACGTCAACTCGGCCGGCGATTTTTTGTTCATTTGAAGTCTTTAGTATTTTCAAAAGTTTAATATTCCAAATCCTGTTCGGTTGTACATAAAGTCAAGTATACAGGGTGTTTCAGAACTTTACGGCATCCTTTCGCAGGTTTATTCCTGACCTGAAAATATTACGATTTGACGAAATAAATAGGAAAATTTTGACGATTTTTCCGGGAAAAGTTCTATTTCTGGACTTTTACTTGTCCAAAATGCATTTATGACCACATTTTCGGAAACCTCATGAAAATTTCCATAGGATGCAACCATTTTCATTCGACATAATTGAATGTAAGACTGACAGTCGGCAATCTAAGCGGGAGGCAATTATTCGGCATTACGCAAGCTGCCCCCTAAACGCTTCATGATTTCACCCCTCTTGATTTTGGCTAGGAAACTCCAATTTCACCAAAAGTCGGCCCATTCAATATGCTTCAAATTTATGTATTACAATTTGTGGATTGCTGCATTAGAATTAGAGTTAATTCACTTTTAATACAAAAAATCATGCATACGTGACTGACAGTTCACACTTCCCATTTCTTCACTTTAGAAGTTTCGGCCGGCCAAACGCGGTCGTAGAGTCTTTTTTGTGTATTTAGTTCACATACAAAAGAGAAAAGAACCTTCTGAACCACTTCTTTTCTGTTGATGCTCTCTGGACCTTCCATGTTCAATTTGTTAATTTAGTGAGACTTTTTCTTTAATTTTATCTATTGCTCAACAAAAATTGTTCTTTACTCTTTCTATGAGCAAGCTGACATACACACGATGCCAGAGCTTTTGGAGATTGTACACGTGCACCTACCTCATTGCCTCTAATTTCGATCTACGCGTTCAAACACACTTCGGTGTGGTAACAACAGTCGATTTGAAAATGCTTCGTGGTACAGACGCCTCACAGGAGTACAATTCCCAAAAGCTTTGGCGTACTTTACACCATGTAAAGTACACGTTAGCTTGCTCAAAAAAGAGTAAAAGACCATTTTTGTTGAGCAATAGATAAAATCAAACAAAAAGTCTCACTAAACCAGAGAGCACCAACAGAAAAGAAGTGCTTCGATATTTTTAGTTCAGAAGGTTCTTTTCTCTTTTGTTTGTGACCTAAATACACAAAAAAGGCACTGCGAACGCGTTTGGGCGGCTGATACTTCCAAAGTGAAGAAATGGGAAGTGTGACTGTCAGTCACGTATGCATGATTTTTTGTATTAAAAGTGAATTAACTCTAATTCTAATGCAGCAATCCACAAATTGTAATACATAAATTTGAAGCTTATTGAATGGGGCAACTTTTGGTGAAATTGGAGTTTTCTAGCCAAAATCAAGAGGGGTGAAATCATTAAGCGTTTAGGGGGCAGCTTGTAATACTGGATAATTGCCTCCCGCTTAGATTGCCGACTGTCAGTCTCACAGTCAATTATGTCGAATGAAAATGGTTGCATCCTATGTAGTCTAGTCAAGGAAATGCCAAAAATGGGGGTCTATACGGAAAGTCAAAACGTACAAAAACTAACTGCGGTACGTTGTTTGGTGTGCCTAGAGGTATGACATATTAAAAGTCCTTGGTCCTAGTGATGGCGCAAATGCGCAAAGGGAGGGACAAATGTCTCTTATTTTGGTTTTAGGACATTATCTCGGAAGGGGTTGGTTTTATACAACATGTATGCGTATACAAAATTATAGCTCACACAATTTCATACATATTTTATTCCTACGGGTTTTACCGTCTGGAACCGTTAGTAAGATATATGAACTCGGAACAAGTGATTTTCGGAAACAATCTTTTTTGCAACACATTTTATGGAAAAATTTTGTGGCCATCATCTCTGTTCCTAATTACATCGAAAATAAATTTCTAGAGAAAAAAAGGGGAGACATACCTCCCCAGGAGAAAAATGTGGTAAAATGAATTACTGTAGAAAAACCAGTGGGGGTCTGAGATGGGGACTCAAAAACAAGTGATTCAGCGTCTAGCTTTAGCTGATGCCTAAATGCCAACTAAAAACTACCGCTTTTGAGTATACGTATTGTGGATAGGTAGTCTAATTCATTCATTATTTTTTGGCAGAGACTCCTCTTTTTTTTTCAGTATAACTGAAATATCTCTCCTTCCAGCTGTTATTATGGTAATTTCGACGACAAATCCTAGAAGAGGACACTTTTTTCATTGTGGAACGGTCGCATCAAACGGCACAAATCATCATAAGTCTTCTCAACAAAGGTTTAAAGTTGCGTTAAATAGCATTCTTTATACTATTTTAGCTGAACTATCCATCAAAATTTGGTTTTAAGTTCATAACGTAAGCCGCCCATTTTTGCTAGACATTCTTCAAATGGATGCGTTTAGAATCCCTCCTACTGTTTTTTGTATAAGCTTCCCGGATTTCGATGAAATCCTTTTGACATAGAAAAAGTCACACACACATTTTTTCGTTAAAACAATTGGTTCAAAAATTATTTCGTAATGAACGATCGAAATGAAACTTCTACCAACAGCTGCTCCTTAACCCGGTGCGGTTAAGGGTATCAAACAGTGTGCTCCAACCTTTTTCCTGTTCTTTTGGGTGTCTAGGCCAAATCCTAATTTAACTGATCTATACCTACGTTTATCTTGCTAACGGTTTGAAATGGCCAAAAACCCATAAGATAATAAAAAGTAGAGAATTCTGTGAGCTTTAATTTTGTATATGCATAAATGTTTTGAAAGACCAACCCCCCAATATGACATAGGCAGAAAACCATAAAATAAGGACCTTTGACCTTCCCCCTCCCCTCTTGCGACAACCCTAGGTTCAAGAGTTATAGAGCAATAATCCCGTATTTCTATGTAACCCTAGATCTCTGCGAAATGCAGACTCTTCAATTTTGTACTGGAATAAATAGACTAGGAAAATAGAAAGACAGTCAGTCGATTGGTGTAACGCGTAGAGATAACTTGTGCGGAAAAATAAAATAAAGTTTTTTAAAAACCATTTTTGTCGTTCGGACCATTTAACTGGCGCCCGATTGCAGGAACTGGCTAAAAAGTGTGAGTGAAAATTCGGCAACTTTTTGTGAAAGAAAAGTTAAGACTAGTTATACGGCGTGACCAATTGTCCCACCGTCTATCGGAAATTCAAAAAGCATCCTCTTTCGGATCTTTAGTGTGACCAGTTGTCCCACAGTTTTCGGGAACTCTAGTTGAAGTGTGATCGTTCCCACTTTCGCCGTCTTCACCACCGAAAAAGCCAAAAAGAACAACCATTTTTGGACCTTCACGAGCGACAAAAGAAAACAAAAACAAAACTCTGCACATCTTCAAGTTATCCACAAAAAAACGAACCATATTGAACTTTCAATTGTGAAAAAAAAAATCTGTGGTCGATTCCCCAGTTTATTCGCATTAAGTTCGTTTACGTTACACCTCGGGTTAAAGACTTTGCGTGCGGTGGTCAATTCCCCCGAACCGTCTTCTTTCTCGGCATCGACTCTCTCGCTTTAGTAGTTGTAAGTTTGTTTTTCTTTTCTTTCCATTGTTATAGTTTTAAGCTCAAGAAATAAGACTCTAATCTAAATAATCGTCAAAAAAATAGTAAGCTATATAAAATTTTCATTTTTAAAATTCCTCTTCATTTCAAATAATAAGCCTAAAAAAAAAAAAAAATGGAAGTTGATAGAATTATCCGAAGAGAAGACTATGATCATCTTCAATGCTATGATGGAAATCCAAGAGAATTATTATTTTTTATTTCGTCAGTCACCAATATTTTAAATTCTGTGTGCGCTGAAAATGTCGCACAACGTGCCCAAAATCACACAATTCTTTTAAGTAAGGTAAAGTCAAAACTTATTGGATCAGCACAGTCACTAATTCTCACCCGAGAAGTCAACTCAGTTGCCTCTCTAATCGATTTACTTAAGTCAAATTTTGCTGACTCCCGAACATTCGAATCTTTAAAATCCGAAATTCACCAGAGTAAACCATTTGCGAAAGAGACCCCTGCGGACTATCTTAACCGCTTAGAAAGTATTAGGCATTTAATTTTTGCAAAGTTAGGAATAGACGGAGTAGAAGGTGAAATTTTAAATGCTATTATGGAAACCACGGAAAAAGAGATCATTCACCACATGTATTCCACTCTTCCCTGGCAGTTAACGAATCATATCATGACGTTTAATCCCCAAAATCTCATAGATTTAAGAAATGTCATAAATACTAAATGCACTTTTATCATTGAACAATTAATAGTAAGCAGCAATCTAGTTCTAACGATTATAAAAATAAAAATGGCTCTAGAATGAATAATGGTAGAAATAATACTAATTACAATCCCCAATTTAATACTAATTTTTCACGCCCACAACAAAACTTTACCCCCCATGCTTTCAACAACAACAAAGACCATTCTATAATCGTTTCCCACAAAATCAACAGGCACAACAGCAAAGAAACTTTTTACCTAGTGGTAGTGGACAAAACACAGTGTCCATGAGAACTTACAATAGTAACAATTTTAATAGACGAAATAACGCTCATGAGTTTAATTACGTAAATAATCCACCGAATTATGAGCAATATATAACCCCCAAAATTATCAATACGACCCTCATGCTCGAAATCGTCATTGGGATCCGAATTACCAACGTGTCCAAACCTCTCAGAATTTTCAATTTTACCAAAATCCCCAAAATCAACCTAATCAATCTCAAGAAGAAGAGACCAATGGACCGAACCAGCCTTTTCTCAATGGCAGTGGTCAAATGAACTGCGTAAGCCCGACAGAAATGTACCAAAATTAGATCTTAACTTCGTAGGTAAGTCCCTACCGTACGCCCAAGACAAATTTAATGTAAAATGGCTAATTGACAAAGGTTAAGCAAAAAATTATATCCACCCTAAGATAATTACTGCAAACATTCCCAAATTCAAAGAACATTTTATTGTTAGCACCCCGGCAGGTGAAAAGGAAGGCTACGAATATATACAGGGTGTTTCAGGACGAATGGCGTATATTTTAATATGTTGTAGTACTAAGTAATTGCGACCAAAATCACCCTATTGACGTAGGGTCGCAAATGATTTCTCTTGAAGTTACAGGCACATTTGTGTATTTTTAGCCATTCGCTGTTTTTCCTCTAAAAAGACCTTACACCGACTAAACATTTTTTTGTACCCTTAAACTGCCTACGTTTTTGAAAAGATCACACAATTTTACTTCAGAAAATGTCGATCAACACCATTTTAGTTGCCTCCAAAAATTTCTAATTCGTTAAAAATGAAGAAAGCGGCGTTTTCCAAATTTCCTGTGTACGTCAGCGCCAGTTTCTAACCAAGTGATCATAGTGAAATTTTTTCGCCAATTTCAGTAAAACATGTCCGTGTTGAGAGCTTTCAAATGATTTTTGAAAAATTGAAATCGGTCCATTTTTCCATGAGATATTGTTCCTAACGTGTGAAAAAACACGGAGTAACTCATCAATTAGGCATAGGTGAACCTTCCTTAAACGCGTTTGATAACAGAGTAAATTTGTTGCCTTTTGCTAATTAATCGGTTTAGTGAGGTCCAATAAGGTCCCTCCCTATCATACCACACCACACATTCATAAAAATCGGCGCTGAATTGCTTTTCGATCGCGGCGTTGGGGTTTTCTTCCTCCCACTGGCGCCAGTTTGACTGTTGTTCATACCGTCTCGGGTAAACGTGGCATCGTCCGAAAAAAAGTAAGAGGAATGGAATCCTGATTCTCGAACACCCAGTGATAAAAAATAATGCGATGAATTTCGTCTACATCGTGTAGATTTTGCACTTTCTGAAATTGGTACAGATAGTGTGTGAGAAATATTCACTCAGGAAAAAACGCATCACAAGAAAACGAAAAACAAAAGAGCAGCTGTTGGACATGATTGGAAATGATTAAAATACGTAGGTGCTCTTTAGAATACATTTTAGGTTGATTTATTCAATGTACATACCAAGTTTTCCCCCAATATCTTACAGGTTTTTGTCGGAGGGGGGGGGAGGGGACTACATTTTT